>CM055961.1:51880000-51985000 GCA_029531755.1 Holothuria leucospilota
CTTTATTTAAAGCATTAATAATATTGTAACTACACCTCTCTCGTTCTATGGCCGGTTCTCTCAAACGCAACTGTGATATCCAGTTTATAATCAAAACTTTTTTCTTTTTTGAAATCATTGTTCTCTACTGCTATATAAACTCACGTGCAATATACAGGGGCGTAGGAAGACGTTCTACATGGGGGGGGGGACCAGACGCGATTTCTCGACCTTGACCTCCCTTCCCACACCAAAACATCATATTTGATCGTTTTGATTTTTCCGAATTAAATTTGAGCAACAAAAAAAATAAAAATATTCAAGTAAAGGGAAACAACAACACTTATTATGTGCATCGGTTATCATGCACACCGCATGCCAATTGCATACAATCATTTGCCGTTACTACCCTCCCATATTGATTTTGATTTTTGGGAAGTCGTAACAATAAGTGATAATAATCAGTGGCGTAGCCAGGATTTCTCTCGAGGAGGTGGGGGCATGTATTATGTTGTGTGATCGCCGGTCTGGGGAGGAGGTGCCCCCTCCCCCTTTGAAAATTTTTGAAAAATTAGGTGTCTTTACATGCAATGCTGATGCTGATTGCTACCTTTGAAGCAAAATTTGTGTTGAAAATTTTTACCTATATTAGTTACTAAAAGAATCGGCATCATTGAGGGGGGCATGGCCCAATGCCCCCCTAAATACACCACTGATAATCATAAGTTTAACCATTAAAACACACTGGTGAATTAATACCGAATAGATAGGTGCTGGTGCAATTCAAATCAGAACTTTTTTCTCAATACCAAGGACGTTTGTTAAGTCGTCGAAAATCGGAAATTAATAGTTGACTTCAAATTAAACTTATTAACAATTTTAACTAATCTGGGTATTAGGGTTAATTAAGTTTCCTGCAAGCTATTTCTCAAAAAGTCTCATTTTCTAAGAAATATCTCGAACTCAATGTGAATTTTTTGGTGAAATTTCCTTGAAAGTTGAAATACTGACTTTGGAGATGGATGTCAAGTGTAAGCAAAAAGGTACCGTAAATAACATTTACAATAAAGAATAAAAACCGTACACTGTGTTTTAACTTAGAGTTAGCCTATGGACACTCAGTATTGTTTTTAATAATTATCATACCAAACCTCTATTTTTTACCAGAGAATAACCCTTTTCTAATTAGCAATTACAAAGGATTAGGGGATAGAGTGTTGGTATTGGTCGTTTTTGTCAATGGCATTTTATTGTGGACAAAAACAACACACGTCAAAACTATATGCCACAATCCTTTGTAATTCCTATTTGGAAAAGGGTCTATGTAAAAGTAGAGGTTTCCGTTCACAGGGTCAAAGGGCCATTTCATTTTTTTATTTTGCTTTTAAAGAAACACTTACGTTGAGTTTTTCAAGTTGACACAAAGTACACTCCTTAAACTTCTTAGAAGAAAGTTAAAAATAGATGAGTTGAGAAAGTTAGGTCCTTCGTCATAAATATGTCAACCACTTAACTACTTTCCATTGTTTTCTGTTTATAACTTGGCCCTTAAACTGTCAGGCACAAAGGGAGAAAGTTGATGTCTTCTTACGGTGTTTTACAACCAGCAACTTACACAACCGGCAGTTTCTTGAGGAAGCCTGCATGCAAGGTGTGGGGCTTTTCACGTTATCATTATGACATAAAGATATACTGTTTGTTTTATTATAGGAGTGCCCCACAGGTTAACATTTGGAAAATAATTGCTTTGATGGATGTAGGCATGTCATTTGGTACCATTCCAGTCCAATTTCTACTGGTAGTTTTAAAGAAAACCCAGGGAAGCGGTTATCATGATTCTATAGGGTTAGTGAATGACTTTAATATTTACCGACACCTTGAAATCAGTCTGTTATAAATTTTCTCACTAGGATGATAATTACAATGGCAAAATGCGACAACCTCTACAAAAGATTGTGAAAGATGGTATACAGTTCATACACATGGTTTACCCTTGTCTTCGATTTCATTTGATTATATTCATCTTTTAAACACGTTTGTACGAACATTCTTAAAGGACTGATCGTACTACCGACGAAATTGAGGCCACTCCTAGCCGGAACACGCAAAAGCTTACATTTCTAGATTTCCTTTTTTTAATCCTTACTGAGTTTACCATTAGTTTCAATAGTTCCTTTAACTGTTGTAACATTGAAGTACATGCCACAAGTGTAGAACTGGAGACTGAACAAGAGTCATTTGGACACACTACCCGGCCGGTTGCATTGGTCGAGGAAAGCGATCATCGAGGGTTCAAAGGTTTGACCAATTATGTAGGGAAAAATGAGTGTCATTCCTAGCTGTATTTTCTTTCTTTTTGTATGAAGAATGCCCTGTTAACTCTAAACGGAAGCTTAAATTACGGCATTTTAGTGTTTCAGATTCTTCAGGAAGGTTGTTTTATGGGATACATTTAACCATGCAATTCTCTTAATGTTTGAAATGTTTGAATCTTTACAAATGCAGAACTACCAGTATAGTATTTGTACACATGTACATAGCCATAGCAAGATAACCTCAGGAAGTGGTTAAGTATGCACATGTGCGCCAAACGTGCCATAATGTCCCCTGCCTAGGGGCAATTTTCTCTTTTTCTTGCCTCACAAAAGTGAGCGGCAGAGCTGGCATTAAATAAATGCTTGTCAGCGCAAATACGCTTGAAGCATGGAGGGATTTGCGAACAGCACGGGCCGCCATAGGGATCTGGCGTGGTCCAGGGGTAACAGTATGGTGGGATCCAGGAGGAAAAGTCTCGGAAGCTGGGTGGTGAACAAAATGGAGACCATGCATTAAGCTTTCCGGGTGACCTTCAATGTGACACTAACATCTGTAATATCTGTGAACGAAAACCTGCTCGAGTAGTTTGCAAATGAATGACAGAAAAGAAACATATAAGTATAACTAAAGGGGAAGAGGAATACCGTAATAAGCCCTCGTGCATTACTTGCATTAACCCTCGATCGCGTTAGAGGCTTCCAGGGGGACGACACCTCCGCGCTAGGTGACAAAGAGACGGTCCCGGCACCCCTGGTGTATAGCATCGCAGATACGCATTTGCACACTTACACCAACTTTTTGGGTTAATCTGGGAAGAACTTACGAGATCATCTTCTTTGATTCCCCCAGTCATCAAACACTGGTGGGCCACTAGGTCTATAACTGGAAAGTTGCCGATTCCGTTTCTTAATGTGACATAATTCCATCCATTTTAATAGCTTCTATGATACACTTTGCAAGGACCACAATGTCGGAAAGGCGGAAACCCCCTCTCGAGACCTCCCCTGATCATCACTTCGCAGCTCTCCCACCCTTGCCTTCCGTCGGCACTCGGTGCGGGGCCCCTCTTTTTAAAAATATTGCATCCCACTATCTAAGCCCTTCCCACCGTCAATGTAGTCCCAATGTCCACTCCCAAGGCTTTCACTTTGATACTTCTGAATGCAGCAGTAGGCTACAGATTCTATCCCCAAGGTTCTCCAGGGCTGCCCGTGACGTGCGTTAATATGGCCCGCGGAAGATTCAGGAGTCCCCAAATTTAAATAAGAAATGTAACAGATAAATGACGTCTTGGCTACTGCGATAAATTTAGAGCAGAATCTCAAGTTAAAGTTGCCCTTGGCCCGAAAAACTCGAGAACCCCTGCTCCATCCAAACAATCAACTGTGTAACCCTGTTGTACCCACTTTGAGAGTAATTTCGTCGAGACCCCCCCCCCGTCCTTCCGTAGAACCATGCCCCTCGCAATTCCGACATGGGCGGCGATCCGTATTCAAAAGTGGGGGAGACCACTTCTGGCTGGAATGAAATGACGATGTCGAAAGCACCAGTAACCGTTGCTCGCGAAGCGCTTTAACAAAATGCTTGTTTAAAGATGTTTCAACTTTGGAGTATATTAAGAGACAAGTGAGGGAAAGAGGAAAGTTGGGGATGCCACCCAAGTAGTGCCATCACTATTTATATGCCTATGTCAAGGGAAAAGAAACAAATAAAGCAAAATTTTGTTTGTGTGTGCCCGAAAGCATGTTTGAGTTACAGGAAACACCTTTAGCACAAATTACACTGTCCTACAAGACACGAGGAAAGCGACAGACTAAACCGAAAACTATGCCTACTCTTCCGGTATATTTTCTGCCAACAGAGCTGTAATGCCACAAACTGATAACACAAAATAACCATCTATGCTCCAAGCACGCCAACAGTTTTGGCTGTTATGTGCTGTCTTTAACAAGAATATCCAAACGTTCTCTGTAGCTTAGAACTTCTCTTAATTTTTGCATGGATAGCAAAACGTGTATATTCTACCCCAATAACGCTGCAAGACAAGACACTACCTTGCAAAATATATTTTTGTCGGGTCGGGTCTTGGCAAGGAAAACGACCGAGAGTCGAGGATGGGAAGAATGTAAAGAAAACTATCACATAATAGGCTGGCTCGTAGTCCAGGGGTCAGGAGGCGTCACCACCCTAGAAACCCCCCCCCCCCGTAGAAAATAAAAACTACCATTTTGGTATATCTTTATCCCTTAAAATGTTTCCCCAAGCTATCTCGCTCCCTTCTGTATCACGTCTGGCTACGGTTCTGCAAACACTTATTGCCATAATGTAAACCCTTGATTTACCGCAAAAGCGTAGGGAGCTTTTGAATGTTGGGGCGGAAGTGAATGTTAATGAACAGTGTCCTGAGAAGGGATCTAAAGGGAGTGGTGTCTCCCTGTCCTTTGGAAACGTTTTGACAATTTAAAAAGCCCTAGATGCAAAATGGTGCAATATTTGACAAACTCTGAAGTTTATTCATCCTATTCAATGCCATATTTTTGCAGCATATCATCTAAAGTGGGGGCGAGGACGAAACGAGGTTTCCGCCAACACCAATCGGCGTGCGGACAGTCGCCCCCTCTGCCCTCTTTTCCTACGCCTATGTACCATGATCACTCCCCATTTCCGCGTACAGGATTTAAAACCCAGATGAAGAGTAATGTTGTAATCATTGAGAAAATAAACAGTTCAACTGTCGGGGAGGATTTTCCCCTATCGGAGATAGCTTGCATTGTATCGCATCCATCGTCTGTAAACCAGATCATGAAATCTCTACGTTACGTACCGTACCATGGACCAAACAGACGAAAACAACTATGCTATCACGCATGAATTTTCCATTTTCCGACTTGAACAGAAACTGTGTAGGCTACGTATATTATGGTCAATTTGTAGGGGTTCTTTATTTTGCTTACGAATTTAACTTCTATCCAGAATTCTCATTCGGACCAGGATTTTTCCTTGGGGGTGGGGGTAAGGTTCAGAAAACACTTATGACCACAGAAGTACAGTACGACCATAAAACCCTCTTGATGGGCGTGGGTTTGGTACACTCGACCAGGTGTTTCATACAGAAAACAACTTGAACACGGAATGTGTGTTTTGCATTGCCTCTTCGTTATGAGGACTAGAGTTTAACGTCTGAGCTTCATATTGGAATGATTTCCCCCCACACAAGTGATTATAGAGCATTATTTTTCACACACTTGGCTCATTGGGTACACCCCTCCCCATCCCCTGGCTAATCGACTGCTCCCACCTGTCTTACTTTTGGTTCGTAGTTAAACTATGAAACTTTTTTCAAGGTCTACTACCTTAAACACAACAAGTAAGATCGTTTTCAAACTTGATGACAACGACACCTTGCTTTTATTTTTTGTTTGTAAACGTGCTTTTTACTTTACGAGTCCAGTGATCTGATCTCTCTCCTTGGGAGGGGGGGGGGAATGAAATTTCTCCTACCAGCTCAACCAAAGTGTTACAATTTAGCACCATCTCAATGCTCACACTTTTCCATTTTTCAAGTCGGTTCCACTCAGCCGAACAAACATCTAAATACTACCCATGATTTTGATCAAAAGTCTAGAAGAGAGAAACACATTGATTTTAAACTATAACACAGCTCATTCATGTAGTTTTTTAGTTTCTAGTAACTTTACATGTACTGAAACTATTACCACCCTCGTTCAGTATGGAAAAATAAGCTAAGTAAGTAGTATTATCACTACCCAAACCTATGAGTAACATGTGTCATTTTAAAGTTCTTTGACTATTCCTTTACCTACATATCAATCAACTAAATTTGATAGGCAGACACGTGACCTTTTTTGCGAATTCTTATCATCTGAATGTTGCCATAGTAACTCTGCAGCTAACTAGTCTCTACCACCTTGGCAAAGCTCTCCACTCTCATGCTTGAGACTGCGCATGATCAGACCTACGCTCTCCTACGAGAGGAGAAATCTCAGACACTTCAAGACAAGAGTTCAAAAGATAAGACTGAATTCAAGTACACTTGAAATCACTCCAGTAACTCATTTATCCAAATTCACAAACAACAGGTCTGACAACGGTTTCACTTTGTCGAGAAAAGTGAAATGCAGAAATTATATAAATATCAGCTCTCGTTCTAAGTGGAGTAGAGCGGGCACACTTAACACTGAATTTCAATCAACCTCATTTCACAAGTTGCAACTCTTTTGCGATGAAGACCATTTTAGCCGTTACAGGTTGGTTCAATACTGTTTCATTATTGAAGCAATCACTGTGTGTTAGCTGTATGATTTTTTTTCATTCTAATGCAAGGATTTGATATATTTTGGTTGATGTCGGGTCACAGGCAGTCATTCAAGTACCAAATCCGATATCCTAACACACGTTTGGCTTTTGTAAATGTGACAATATTAATTGTGGTTGAATTGTTTAACTTGAGCTAAATTACTCTTTGGTTTACCGCGTACCTTAAAATGAAGTATGAATGTTTCGAAACATCTTTAAAGATACTTTAAAGGAAATTAAAGGAGATTTGCAAGATTTTACTTATGTTCCACTTGGGACGAGTGTTTGTATCCTGTAGAAAGTAGTTTTGTTGATGGTCATACTAGGTACAAGCTGTAAATGTATAAAATAAGAATTAAGTTGTGTGTGATATCGTGTACTGCAACGTGCAATGATATTTTTTTAACAATTTAGTTACCCATTAGTATGGCATGTAATTAAGTCATAGCAGAGAGTTAAAGTTGCAACAGACTAGCTAGTCATACACACTTCACTTTTGCTAAAAAGATTTGTTTTTCACCTTTTTTTTTCATTTTAAGAAAAAAGGAAGAAAAATTGTAAACACTCAGATTTCATGCGATGCCTGTCACGACAAATGCCATTACGCTCATAAAATAAGTTACTGATAACAATGGCAATAAGAAATGTGAGACATGGTTTTGACTAATATTAGTCAAAAATACCTTTTATGATTTCATTAATAAACGCGATTGCGACCAATGGATTTCGATGCATTTGAGACTAAATTTAAAGCATCTTATTGACGAATATTAGCCTTGAAAAACAATAGCTTATGTGAATCATTAACGCTTTTGCGAATCCTATACTTTAATTAATGGTATTGAGACTAAATTTGAAGCGTCTTTTCCACTATAATATCAGTTAAAGAAATTTCTTGTATGACTCATTAACGCTAATGTCACTAATACATTTTAACACTATGCATACGTACGGTGACGTATCTATTATGTTAAAGCTGTTGTGACAATTTTTAAGATTGTATAGTCGCTATACGTTTGTCATTAAGTTGAAAAGTGCAATTATACTTTACAAAATGTCGGAATACAGACAGGAAATGCTAGTGTAAACAAAATGCAGTAGAAGATAAAAGGTGGGTAAACATAACATTCCTACTCTTTCTCATAGGCGTATTAGGTTGGATAGAGGACACTGTGGCTCCCGACCACAAATAATTTTTATAGACAACTCAAAAATTCGGGCAGAATCCGACAGTAGAAATATTCAGATTGGTAAAGATTATGTGTCCAGCAAATTCAAATGGTTCCATACTTTTGTGCCTTTCTCTCTCACGAGACACTAGTGTTCCAAAATATTTCAAACTTTTATCAAGCTATACATCTGGGCTGGTTTGTCCTTAAAAGGCGTTCTTTTCATAAGGAAGAAGAACATTAATATTCATGAGCGATTGCGTTGTTTTAACACGATCTGATGTACCAATTCTACTAAATCAAGTAAGAATAATACCTAGTACAATTATTATTTACGTTTTGACCCGGTTTTTTTTGCAATATGTACTCTGTGCAGTACATCGTGCTGTGAAATTAATTTACATCTCATTAAATGAGATTTGCCTTTTTTTAAAGGGGCACATTGAGTTGGTTCATGTAATCGATGATTTTTTATCACATCTGGTAAGGTTTACTCACATCTTGATAGTAAATGGTCAAATTAAGAGATTCTGCACATCTGGTACACAACTGAAATGGTAATGATAGGGTAATTACTGATGAAAATCTTTTCTTACAAGTTCGTGACCAGACACTTTTTACAGTTAGGTATTAATCATATGCAACCCCTGTTCAAAGACAACCAATGAGTGAGGGTTATCCCAACTGCACTGACAAGCTTGCAACTCGTATAACCAACAGCTGCTGTGATTGAAAATCACAATTATTTAAAACTGTTGTTTATTCAAGGGAGGCTGGTCTATCATGGGCTTGGACAAGCTCGGTGAACTGCAAGCTCTAAAATCCATAAAAACTACAGTTTTCACATTTCTGGTCACGATAGGAAGTGAAACATGAGCAATGAGGCTAATTAGAAGCATTGTCATGTAATGATTCCCTTCAAACTCGTCACAAAACAATCCGGCGATATCAACTCAGTGAGACCCTTTAATACAGAAGATGGGCATTCAACTTCCTCAGTTCAGTAGAAAACTTTATCACCGTTCCTCTGTTTAGTAGTAGACTTTGTTAATTTTCCCTAGTAAATTTGATTAGTTTTATTAAGGTGGATCCGTAAATATGCACAGATTGATTTGATCAATGATTTCGTAAATGTTACAAATTATAAGTGAGATTTTTTCTTTAAAAGTAGTATGTTTACAATTCACCAGCATGCTACAAACGTAAAATATCTATCATCACAAACCTTGTTAATCTCAACAATAAAGTCTGGTAATACATTTTGTTCCCATAAATATTTTACAATAGGCCTTATGCATATGACGTCATAGAACAGAAAGTGCGCCCTGCAATGGAAGCAAGCACGTATCATTGTAACTTACACCAACAAATGCAGACATCTTGTTGGTGTACCGGGATATGCGCGTTAGTCTACAACGCGCCCGTGCAAAGTCTACGTCGTGCCTGCAGTGTATTTCATTGTTTGCCTGCAAAATGACGTTGCGTGACGTCAATGCATAAGTTCTATACAAAAGTGATACATCATTTAAACTGTCGAAAGTTTTGGAAAACAATTACTTCATAAGTTACAAAGCAATGGATCTTAGTTACCTAAAAGCAAACTTCTTTGAAAATAAAACTACCCAGCTACCCAATTGTCTATTGCCTTAGTTTTATTTCTTATCTATAAATAATATTTCTAAACATATGAAAAGTTTTCTGTATTTCGACCGCAATATTTCCCTTTCACTTAAAACTTCTTGAGCAAAATTCTCGGATGAACAGGCTAGACCAACGACAAAGGCGCAGACAATTAAAGGGGCAGGAAACTGAGTAGTGCTAAATTAAACCTCTTCAATGTCGAATATGATAATCCGGGTCATCGACTAACCTTTTTCGTGATAAGGTTGTCGAGAACCCCCTGCTGATTTTCGATACAGGAGACCAAGTGCTGAAAAACTTATACGAAAGGTCGAATGCTACCCAGGTTATGATAATGTAGTTGCAAAAAAGGTCGTTGACTGAAGAATCGGTTAGACCAGTTTTGATTTTAAAATCAGCTAGGAAACAGGCAAAATAGGAGTCAAAGAAATGCTATATAGAAAACTGAGATGAGTCACATGGGGTGATCGTCAAAAGTTGACGGAAAAGATGAAATTACCCCAAATCTTCAAATATTGTATCGATGCCAAGTTGGTAACGATACTAACGTTGCGTCGACCATATTTGTTCCCATGATTTAGTTAGCAAATAGATTTAGAACTAACCACAGGGATCCCACGTGAACCTCTTTCTAGGACTAAGTGTAAATGAGACGAGTTAATGTAATATCACACCTAGAGTAATCACTTACATTATCAGAGGAAATTACAGGTTAAGGGAGTTAGCTGAATGTAATGTGAGCACAGTTATGTTGATAGTAACTGAAAACATGAGATCACACTGCAAAAAGTAGGGGGGGGGGGGGTAGGCAATTGGCATAATTGATGAAAGTTTACTTCCCGGATGCATATCTTGTAGGACAAAAGTCATTCAAAATTAGGTAAATGAGGCTGTTTGATTGTATCGTCTCAGTTCTCACTACTACTCCTGATCCACTGCCCTACTTTCCCTTCTGGATGGAATTAGCGTGTCCACGAGTTTCCTTTTATCGGGTAAAATGTCTCCGTCGTATTCTTGAACAACATTTGGAACCATGTGAGATACCTGAAAACAAAGGTTCTGATGAAACCCACGTGAACTTAATCGGGAACTTACTGTAAATTCAGAAGATACGACATACATTTTTGTCTTTAACAATCGCTTTTGTTATCGGAGAAACTAAAATTTTACGTAAGTCAACAGAAGATTATCTGAATGCAATTGTACAAAGTTATATAAGTGAATATTAAATAATTAAACTAAAAACGAGTCTCATAAGAAGCTGCCAGAAGAAACTAAAATTTACTTGTAGTTCTAAAATGTTCAGTCTACATTCATCTGAGGAAGTTGAAAATATTCTGGCCTAGAAAAGAGAGGTTTTTGATACTTTTCCAGATATCTCAGAGGGCATTTCACTAGTCACGGTCGCTACATGTTTTAAGCAATACATCAGTTGGGAGTTACGATACTGATGTATGCAATTCAGATCAAAGTTGGCATGGAAACGTACGTTAAAATAGTACATATTCATATTGTTTCCTAATATTGTAGTTCCATTAGCTTACAAGATAATAAGTTGTCTCCACAGTTGCATCATGAGTTCCCTGACAATTCCACCGGGAAATTCCTACTTGGATGACTTCTCACCAAACAATCCCCCCCCCCCCGGCGGTAACCTCCGTACAAATCCCACCGACTATTCCCACCCAGGACAATTTCTACTGGAATCCCCCACCTCTGGAAAACTCCCCCATTGGTCAAATGTCTACATAACTGCCTCAGGATAATTTGTCCACGGAAATTTAGCTGTTTTATAGTGGAATTTTTCTAATATGGGACTACTTGAGAGACTTATTATGACAATATCCCCTGTGGGAATTTTACAGGGTGGAATTTTTCGAATGTGAATTGTATCGAGTACTCTTTTAGAAGAGATTTTCCGGGAGGGTGGGTGAGGTGCTTAAGAGTTTGAATTACACAAGTGTCGTGGGAGAGTATTATATAATAGTTTTTATGCCTACTCAGGGCGATGGCGCTGCGTTACAAAGAAAAATAAAAGAAACTAGGTTTAAGCTTAAAGGGGAAATGCAGTCACCCCAACTTGAAGTAGTGTAGTAGACTGTCCTGTTTCATGATTGGCTCTTTAGAGTCATGTGACAATATTTTTTCTCCTCAAATGTGAAATTTACTAGAAGTAACTGATTGGTTTACCTTGAATATGAAATATTGAAGTCCTAAAATATTATGAAAGATACTTTGAAGAGAAATAAGAAGAAAATTGTGAGATTTAGCTGTTGCTTCAAAATAAGTTTGGGGCGACTGCTCTTGACCTTTAAATTTAGTTGTTTTGTAAGTTGAAGTTAGTATTTCGCAAAAGCATCCAGCTGAATTTTGAGTGAAAGTTTTATTTTTAGTTCCTGAGGTATTGGCATATCAATCAATTACATTTTCAAACTGAAGAGACTTTGAAAATTTACGCCGGTCAACATAAGCTTTTACTAATCTCCGTTTGTTCTCATCGATATTAATAATGAATTCCTTCTTTCATAATCTCATGTTTTCGTAAGGCCAGTACATGAGAGGATCGTGAGTTTTCCAAATCTACATTTCACATGAGAAACTCATATTCCTTACTATTTTACTTTAGAAACAATGAACTGTAAAGAAAGAAAACAAACATTACCCATCTATGTGAGGAGATGACGTCACTTGCTACTTGCTTCATTTACACGTAGGCTGCATATGTAGATGTTACCTGCTTATAACTCGAAACACACGTGACAGAACTTAATGAAAATTTAAATTTTATGAGTCTTAGTTCCTTTTTCACGTACCAAAATCATTCGTTTGCTCAACCCTCCCTTTAATCATGAAAATACTTTCCTCGAGGTAGACTTTCACGGTCTTATCCGAAATACGCTGGTAATTTACAAACTGTTCTTCAAGTTCGGAGAACCGGAGGGGAAACAAATTAATGAGCGTTGTATTATGTAATAATTACAATTTGCCTTAATCAACGAAATAATAGATAAATAATACTTTATGACAATAAAAAGAAGAAAGTGGACATTTTCACATGTCATAAAGCACCGTGACGTAATTATTCTCTATTTTGAAAAAGTGGGATCTCTACTTCTTCGCGTACTATAAGTGAGGGTATTAGCTTAGCTGGAAAGGGCAATGTTTGAGAAGTTTCTCAGGTGCCTCTAGCAACTCCCTGACGTATGTAAACAAGACATTAATTAGGGGGCATTTTCAGGGGGTCGAGAAATAGTTAAGCAACTAAGAATGTCGTTTTTAATACTTTCTACAAAAATTAGAGGGCGGTGTTCTTCTTCGCCTATTCCTGTGACACTGATCTGATTGTATTCTGTCATCCTTGTCTATTGAGTATCGCCATGTACAAAAGCTTTTTACAACAATTTTCGCGATGTAAACTTACGAGTAACTCCTTCTAACAGTCCTACACACAGTTCCGTATTTAAAGGTGGAGGAGATGGGATCGGCTAGGCTTCACCTCAGTGGCACTTCGGGGTAAAATCACTTAGTCGGGGGATTTGAACTAAAGGAAAAAGAGAAAGATCGAAAAGACAGGAACACTCAGAACAATTAGCTAAACTAACTAATATTTTGTCGTCAGTTCTGAACTTATCCATGCACAGTGGCGTCTACATAAGGGGGCCAAGGGGCACGTGCCCCAAAAAGTTGGCTGTACCCCGTGTACCCCCAGACATGTGTTTTAAAAATATATGCACAAGCACACCATTAATACATCGATATGGGCACTAGGGCCTACTGTCACTCGATCAAGTCAATCAGGGGACTAAAATTCCACAAATGTTCCCAAAGCTATATTTTACCATGCGCTTTACCGGCATCTATTTTTCTAAACTCTAGCACTACCTTACTTGGAAGAATATTCCAGATTTATTCTTTTACTATGTTCTGCAGCTATAAGACCAATGTGGCCGTCATTCCTCTTCATTCAATGAATATCCAGTATCAATTATCTTTAAATCCAATTCTGTGTTAAAAAAAACTGTTCAGATTACAATGTTTGCTGCCTTTTTAACGCGCATCCAAAACGTATGGTGATAATTGAATAGTTTATCTCATAGGCTTATGTACGTTTCTTTTACATATCGGTGTCTTTAAGTTTGCAAGGGGAACTCTCCTGGGTTCTCGCCAAGAAGACAGAGCCAATTCAAGCATCATGCCAAGGGGCCATACTTTCAAAAGGAGTACCAGTTCTTGCATGAACATTTCTCTAATACTAAATACCAGGATTTCCTGCGCGCTTCGCGCGTGCACCAGAAGTGGTCTCAGCGACAGCGGTCCGTCGTCGGGCCCACCAAACTTTGATATCAGGGAAGCTCTCTGATGGAGAAGCTAAAAATGATTTTCGTTCAATAAAAACACGTGTCATCAGTGGGTTCAAAATTTCCATTCATGATGTTTTAAAAGTATAAGTTCAGAACAGGAATTATATCTTAGCAAATCGCACCACTTGAAAACTAGTGCCGTCTTGCTTGTAGTGCAGAGCTAGTTATCCATTAAGAATCAGCTCAAGATTAGAAGTTCTTTAACCCCCCCCCTACATCACTGGGGGGAATCACAAGTCTTGCCCCCATTTTCGAAATCCTTCGGTGCACTCATAGGCAATTGTTACTACTAATACCCTTTGGAATCCTAAGTCACATTGCTTGTATGATAGTGTGATGAATTATGATATTCCAATTTAATCTTATTCATACTACAGTGACCTGCCTGTTCTTGGCTGCGACCGGTGAAGTGGATCACGAGCGTCAGCCAACAAGTTGTCTGAACGCATACGAAGACTGTATGAAAGATATCCGATGCTCATGGGTATGGATGCTGTTTAACACCACATGTAAGAGGCAAGGTTGGTGATATACTAGTGCTACTTTCGTTGCGGATAATGTCTGCTGTAAGACACCTTATATTATGTCTCCTGTCTGAAGGAAGTTATCAGTGATAAATTGCATTCTATTTTTAGTTGATCTTTTCACTTGCCCGTTAGGCATGATGCCAGTGAATGGCTCGCTCCACTAGAGAAAGTACGTATATTAAGATGCACTTCAAGAGTCTAGTACAGGGTTGCCCAACCTTTTTTGACCAAAGATCTACTTTTCAAGTAGCCAACCTCCGAGATCACAAAACATACACTGCCATACAGTTACACATAAAAAACTTCATTTTTTCATTTTTCCTACACCCCTCGAGGTCGAGGTGGGATCAGTCCGAGCTCTACCAGTAGACCGCGATCGACTGGTTGGGCACTCCTGGTCTAGTAAAACATCCAGGATGTTGCTTGGAAGGGTTACCTGACTTTATTTTAAAGTCCCGTCTTCTGGCCGGGAGTCGAGTAGCGACTCTTGTTTCCTTTGAATCGCGACTCCTGGGTTATTTCCAAGACTGCCAAAAATTTGGGCAAAAATCATATTTTGATGTATATGTTTGCCGTGTAATATTTTCGCACGTTTTACTCAAACATTGTAACACGACTGGGCTAGTATTTTTTTTTATTGTTTTAATCTCTGTTCGGTACGAAGGTTTCTCTTCACCAAGTGTAACCACTACAATTATCCGTAATGACAGTTAGACACCTCATCTGTTGAGAAGGCTGTATAGTCATGATGGGTGTCCGCAGAAAAAAATGGGGGGGGGGGACTTTAAACTGATCAAATCAGGGGAAATTTTTACTCCTAGAAAAGAATTCAATTGCTAAATGTTGTTCCCTTTTACAGAGGTGTAGCCAGGACTTTCCGGGGGAGGGGGTGTAAGCAAACTATCTAAGCGCAGCGCCACCATAGTTTGCCGCGAAACACGAAGAAAATTTTGACCGAAATGCCTCCCAGATCGTCATCGCCATCATCGTCGTCGTCTTCGTCGTCGTCGTCTTCGTCGTCGTCGTCATCGTCATCGTCATCACCACCATCACCACCACCGACACCATCACCATCACCATCACCATCACCACCATCATCATCATCATCATCATCATCATCATCATCACCATCACCATCACCATCACCATCACCATCATCATCATCATCATCATCATCATCATCATCATCATCATCATCATCATCATCATCATCATCATCATCATCATCATCATCATCATCACCATCACCATCACCATCACCATCACCATCACCATCACCATCACCATCACCATCACCAGCACCATCACCATCACCATCACCATCACCATCACCATCACCACCATCATCATCATCATCATCATCATCATCATCATCATCATCATCATCATCATCATCATCATCATCATCATCACTTTTACATTTATACAGCGCCTTTAGTAAAACATTATTCAAAGGCGCTTTACAATAATTAGAACATCGTAATACGTAACAAATAGAAGTAAAGAGAAAAGGAAACAAGAGAGAATCATGTACACAAGTGAAATGATTAGGGCCTACAGAAAATCATTGAAGGCAATAGAAAACAAATGCGTTTTTAGATTTTCCTTAAACACGCTACGCGATGAAATGAGTTTAACAAAAGGAGGGAGCTCATTCCATAACCGGGGTCCACACACATAAAGACTACGATCACCAAAGCTTTTACACCTAGTACGTGGGACAGCAAAGTTAACACAATTTGGGGAATCTGATCGAAGACTATAAGCGGTATTTTGTCTCGTAAGAAACATTTCGGATAAATAGGCGGGGGCCATATCATTTCGGGACTTATAAACCAATAGGCAAATTTTGAAATGAATTCTGAATTCTGAATTCAACACGCTGACTGGAAGCCAATGCAATTGGAATCGAAGTGGAGCGGACCGTGTCATTCTAGGCTTCACACCCCCAATAATTCTCCCATTGACTTACACACTAAATTAGCTCCGTTTCGAGGCCCCTGCAGCCTTGTCAAAGTTCACAGCTATTTCGAGCTACCCCTCATATGAAAGCTGAGAAGTTTGCCAATCATGGCACTACAAAATTTCTATACCATGACCGTTTAGATTTTGAGCTAAAAGGAGTTAAAGTTTTGGTAGGGTACACCCACCCCTAATTCTCTTCAACATAACAGAAAACGTCACTGTTTGATATGAATTTAAAAAACAGTCTAAATCACCTTCAGTTCACCCCAAATTTTCAACATCTCCACTTTTTTATGTTCTCTTTGAGATTCATGGAGTTTTAATACCCAATGGACAGGTTATCATGACAAAATTTGGTCTAAACCGGAGTTAATAGCACTACTTTTTTGAGGGTGGACATTTGACGCTCAAGAACATTACTCTAATGGGATTGTGAGGCCTCTACTCGAGCGGAACACCAGTCGGGCGGCATAATTTTGTAAGCTTTGAAGTCTAGTAATAAAGTGATATAGATATTCCAAAAAATAAAGAGTTACAATAATCGGTGTGGCTGTGTACAAGACCATGAACAAGTACCTTACAAGCTACAGGTGTCAGACTGCTCCGAACAGACCCAGTGCAATGAAGGTTATGAGAGACAGTTTTACATTTAGCAGGTGTTTCAAACTTAAGGCAGCTATCCAACCAAACACCAAGGTATATTTAATACTGGTGGCACATGGTATGGTTTCACTGCTAACAACTATGGAATGGGAATTAAGCTTAGTAAGCTGTTGACTGGATCCTAAAACAATTTAATCAGTTTTGGTATCATTCACTTTCAGCCGAAAATTATCATCCAATTACGAACATTGTCAATACAATTTTGCATAGCAAGAATTGCGTGATATTCAGCGGTATCACTGTTAGGCTTAAACGACATGTAAAAACAATGATCGTCAGCATAACCAGTGCATTTTAGAAGATGTGCGGAGACAACTTTAAACAAGGAACTAGCATACCAGATTAATAAATATGCCCCACAACAAGATCCCTGTGGTACCCCATAGGGTAAATCGATTAAGGTAGAAATATTAGACTCAATGCAAACAGCCTGATGACGACATGGCAAGTAAGACGCAAACCAATCATTAACCACCCCACTCAAGCCAAACTGATCTTTGAGTTGACCAAGTAATATCTTATGACAGTCGTGGGGAACTTTTCCCTCTGGGGACCGTTTTGATAGTCATAATCCGCTCGCGGGCCGCAGAAGTGAGGACGCTACAAATGCGCGAAAAACTTCGGAGGAACAGTTCTTACCCCCCCCCCCCCCCTCGAATCTACCGGAATAGATACAATGCCCTCCGAGTTTAGTAATCAATGTAATAGATAGGTCTATACAACTTTTACTGCACTTCTGTATATGTAGCCTTCCACGCAAAACTGCCATTAATACCAATTGTATAAGGATTCTGTATCTGGTTTGTGTCTAACTGGGATGTTACACTATGGATACTAGTATTTTAGTAATATACTGGTTGTGTTTCGCAGCAGGTTTACGTGAAATATGAGGAAGTGGTATGAGCAGGAAAAACGATTGGCACCTTGGGCTAAAAGATTATTATAAATTATCTTTCAAGTGATTCTGAATTTACAATTATGAATTGCCTCGCGGGCTAGATATAATGGTCTCGTGGGCCTCATACGGCCCACGGGCCGGAGGTTTTCCACCCCTGTCTTATGATCAACACTGTCGTACTTAAATCAATAACAATAAGTAAGGTTAATTCCTGCTTATACATATTCATCAGGCAGTCAGAGGTCACACCCAGTTGGGACGAATCTGTTATGCTTCAATGCATACTACAATGTACAGCTTTCCATGCTATGTAGCACTCGTTCTGCAGTTCCTTACCTAACCTGGGATATTAACAAAATTGAAATAATCTCGTTCTGCATCGTTCTGCAGTTTTTCATGCTTTGAAGCATGAATTGAGAGGACAGAACAGAAAAAAATGTCCCAACTGGGTGCAGGTCAGTTTAACTAGCGCAGTTTCGGTTGAGTGGAATGGTCTATAGGCGGACTGCATAACTGGCAATAATGAATAAACCACCCCATGGGTGGCATGCTCATCCATTTGAATAACTAAAGCCCCCTCACATAATTTGGATGTACAGGGTAGGTTACTGAGAGGTCTGCAGTTTGAAAGAAGCTTCTCCAAACCAGCCTTCTTTAGAAGTGGAGTAAGATGTGCAGTTTTCCATTCATGTGGGAAAACCACAGAATGTGGCGATAGATTTATGATTTTAGTAAAAACTGGAGCAAATATGTCAACATGTTTGTTAAGAAGCCATGTAGGTACTGGATCGAGATTACATGTAGCAGATTTAGATTTAGTTATGAGCTTCTTTGGATCATCTTAGGACAAAGGGCGGAGTAAGTCACCGTTCTAGAATTACATGTGGAGACATTCGTAGGAGTGATCGCTGAAAATGGCACTTCCCAAGCATTTTGAGTTGCATCTAATCATTTTCTATTTTGAAAGCTCATGTTCTGGAAATTTTCGAGCGGTATCATAAAAAACTGTTGACGTTATTTTTTCTTCAATATTTTTTCGTTTTTGATTTTGGGGGGGGGGGGGCAAGTGCCCGCCCTTGCCCCCTCCGGACGTCCATGCCTGTAGTATAAGCTTACTAGTGTACTACTATTCATCGATAAGCTAGTAGGCTAGTAGCTGTGAACAGTTTATAGATAGCTGCTGATGTATTATGTTCCTGTGTCAAATATGATGCCATTTTAGGAGCCTACCAGGGACTAATAGTGCCGCGGGCAATTGGCTCCAAAACACTAGAGTCATCCAAGCCTAACTAAAAAGTCTGTAGTATAAGCTTACTAGTATGCTATTAATCATTGGTAAGCTAGCAGTCGACAGCTTATAGCTGATGAGGCTTATGTACAGTTCCTAAGTCAGGTATGACTTATAACATCATTATATACGTAAGGGCGTCAACTCAACAACAATATATATATATATATATATATATATATATATATATATATATATATATATATATATATATATATATATATATATATAAGGTAGTATGGGGTGACGTTGCGGTATATCTGAAGCTCTGATCACTGATCACAACAGCATGATTGTAAGGAGATTTGCCAGCCTGTCAATCCGTTCGCAAGCTTCACTCATTGGTTGTCTTTGAAAAGGGGGCATAATAATTAATAATTACTTTTAATAAGTGTCTGGTAATCAATTTGTAATGAATGATTCCAATGGTTATAGTTACACTATCATTACCTTTTCAGTTGTGTATGACATGTGCAGAATCACTTAGTTTGACCATTTACCGTCCAGACGTGAGTAAAACTCAACAGATGTGACAAAAATTCATGAACCAACACAATAAGTTTCTTTAATGGCCATGCAAAAAGTTGTTTAACACACAGTGACTACATGGGCTTATAAAAGGTTGAATTTACGTCTGTGTTTCCTATTACCTCAATAGTCGTCACAACTCCTACACTTTAATAAACATGCGCTATCAAAAAAAAAAAAAAAAAAACGGAGAAAGGGCGGAAAATTGATGTCAGTAAAGCATCTCATAACCTTTCCATTGCATTGTCTTTCAGGTTGCCTTGAGGACAACCAAGACCAGTCAGTCTGCCAGGCTGGGTACAACACATTCATGTTGAACAAATACCGTTTCAGAAACTGCAGGTGTGATATCTTCAGCGCTGAGTTTGCAGACTGCCACTACGTGCAGGAAACTGTGTTTAGAAGTCCGTGCCGAGGTACGTGTGTCATTTACTAAAGGACTATAGAGGGATTTCATCTGACGTCACGCGCGTGGGATTCCTTTGCACTGAAGGGCAAAATACACACGCAGTAAGCGTATTCACAGCACACGCGCACGGCATAACCATCAGACCATAGATACTACTGTGACACAATGGACGCGTGCCCGTCATAACCAAAGAGACGCGCGATATTGCCCTTCAAAACCAAAGAGACGCGTGATCACGTGACGTTGGTGAAACCCTTCTATTAAAAGAGTTATAACCACAAAGCACAGATTCTAGTCAAAAGTGATGGGACCTGTAGACCTTTTATTAGTTTCAAAGGCTGCCAATCAGGCATCTGCAATTAGTGTCTCTGCTTTGTGAGTAGTCCAAACGCAGTTTTTTTTTTTGTTACGCTAACCTGTCATAGACGGATAGGTTGCGGCGACGTGCAATGTGATAAAAGTTGCTTTGGATGTTTATAAGGAGAAGATACCTATACTGATTTTGACGTATTTGTGAACTTTCAAATTAAATGGCAAGTTAATTGCTTTATACTAACAAATGTACCATTTGGCCTTTTAGAAATCAAGCAATTAAAAAATCAGCCTTATGGAGGCTAAAAAAGAAGACGACACAAACCACTTGATGAAATAAATGATAAATAATAGGACGGTATATTTCAATAAAAAAATTAGCGTAATTCATCCTAAAATTAATAATGATGACAAACATGATTTCATCACTCACTAATCTGATAAGTTCACCAACTGCCCCTACTGTACCAAAAATCGTAACGCAGGTGATTTTGCGGAGGGGTTATGGTTATGGTCAAATTTATGGTGGAGAACACAAAAAAGCCATTTTTAATTGGCAGAAAATACAATTCTGCAATGAAAAATCCGTTGCGATTATTTAATATCTTTTATCGTTCTTGAGACATATTTTTTCAAGGTTAGATGGTTTCTGGGGTAACTCATTGCCCAAGCAAAAGTCATGATTTGAAGTGCTTCATAGTCACTGTGTTTCTTTTTTTTAAACCCATATGGTCAATATTTGATGGCTCTTGATGGAAATGTTGGCTATCAGGGGCTGAACCAGAATTTCACAAAAAGGGGCAAAACGTGTGGGGGTCTTATTTTGTGAGGGCGACATTGGGACATTCGAGCGACAAATTCGCAAAACCTCCGTGGAAAAGGGGTGTGGGGATAATAGTAAAATTAGACACTATCAAATGGTATTTCCCTGCATTTGGAAACCATGATAAGTACATAAGCAAAAATCATTTTCGTACATTACTGTTGTTATGGAGTGAGACCACTGCAATTTCGAAACAGCATACCAGCAGGGCCATGGTCATAAACCAGTAAAGTGGTCGAGATACGTACGGGAGGGGGTGTGGGAAAAGTTTTGAAATAAAACACTTTAGATGCTTGTTCCTGGCTTTTCGCTATCAAAATCTACATCGAGGGTTCACTCGACCGAAGATCCTAACTCCAAACTTAATCCTGTCCCTAACCATATTCCTTAACCAATCCCTGATCCTAGGCTAATCATTAGCCTAATCCTAAACCTTATTCTGTAATTTAACCAGAATCATAATCCTACCTTTAACCCGAGGAAAAACTTAGCAAATTTTCTGTCTAGGGAACCTTCCGTCTAGTGAAACTTCGGTCCAGTGGGTATACTCGGTTTTCACTGTGGACCTAAAACTTCATGTATACACAGAGGGTCGTTTCTCGAATAGATTGGTGAAGAATCTGTTGTAAGGCGTAAAACCCTACATTTAATTAGACAAGATACAGTCCTACAAGACATACATGTTGCTTTGAAGCCTCGTAATCGGCTTTTTAAATTTAGGCATAAGGGTCAAGGGGATTGGGATCAGCACTACCACCCACCCACCTCCCCCTTTCAATGAGTTGGGGCGAGCCCAACTCTCGAGATGATTACCGGCAAAACTCGGGCAATTTGTATTGGTCCTACAGCTTTTGTTTGGTAAAAAGTCTCATCCCCAAAACAATTCCGTACAACTTACATCTTTAGGGAGGGTGTGTGTTGGAGGGGGTATATCCATGTGCGGGACAGATCGTTTGGCTAGTGACAAAAGGATGCTCTCCCTATTTCCTAGCAACTCTTTGCGTGACTCCTTGGAAATACTTCAATGCTCCATCCACGTATAAAACACTGCCAGGTCAGCTTAGGTTCACGTACTTTTCTTCATTATTAAATTACTCCCTTTCTGCTTGTTCTTGGCTAATAGCAAACAGAATTCTTAAGGGCTATTTCAGTTACCGTACCCGGGATATTTTTATAAAAGAAACTTAAGACAACTGAATCAACTAAACCATCATCCACTTTTACAAACGTTTGCATACCTGTGGAAAATTGAACCAATCGAAGCTTTGTTGACTTACCTCTTACCAGACAACTTTCTGCTGTCAAAGAAGCTCTTCCCTGAAAATGTCAAGTGTTGTGATAATTGAGGCTACTTTGCAAAGGTAAACAAAGCGGTGACAGAAGATTTTGTTACACAACGACACTGCCATTTTAGAACGTATTGCTATTTCACAGAATTTCAAATTTTGAAAAGTATTTAGGGTTTATCGTTTGCTGGTAGAGTATTTATTTGATATATCGTTATTCCGTTATATATCATTGAAGGGTGGTCACATTGTCAGGCTCCATACCAAGTTTTCTCACATGAAGCTCAGAATCTGCAAAAGCTAACATCTACTTTCTATTTTCTACCTTCTGTTTTCTGGTCAAACGTGGCTAGGCGATGGACTTCCAGATTAAGGGAGGGGGTGTGCACTAGGGAGGGGGCACAGACTCTACCGTAGCTACAGATTTGAAAATAGATTAAGTTGGTTGGGAATGATTAGTCACACTAAAAGAAGGGAAATATGGCAATTTTGAAGTACATACTCGTAACAACTACTGTACCTTTAACTTGCTGCAGAGCACACCTGGCAAAGACTGCAGTTTTTATTGGACCATGGCGGAGAGCGCGCAGCTCAGAATGAGATGGTATTGTACATAGACCGCCCTTCATGGGGGGCGGTTGAAGTGGGCTCATATTCAGGGTGGGTTGATCTGACAACCTCGCCGAAGAAGCAATATCAATGATCTGCTCCTGATAGTCAAGGACGTGGATCCATCTCCAGATGTGTGTGCGTGCGTGTGTGTGGACTTTTCACCATTTCGAATCGCCGTCCTGGGGAGGGGTCTAAGGGGGGGAGAGGTGTCCCCCTCCCCTTTGAAACAAAAAAGAAATTGGAAGGTGCCTATATGACAAATGGTGCCAAATTTGGGCGCAATTTATCTTTTAAAATGTAGTGTCAATTCGTAATCTATGTTTATATTATTATAAAAGTGGGGGACTTTTTGGAGATACCCCCTTCCAAAAAGTGAGGGGGACGCGTCTCCCGCCCCCCCCACGATCCACGCCCATGCAGATAGTACAGTACGAGTATGGTGATTGTTTTGGACTTGAGTGATGTCCCATTTGGCTTACACAACTGTCCTTTATAAACTGTCTCAAGCAGTCATCATATACTGTACTCTTTAAAAATAAATACAATCACGAGCAATGGCTTCTCCATTGGAGTAAGAGGCAGGGAAACAGACAAAACGGCTTGATCCATTTGGATAAAATGAGACGGCCTAAGTTACGCACATTAGCATAGATTAAAGTTTAACATGGTCAGGACACTTGAGCTCAAAGAAGACCTCATCGTGAATGAGCACCAGTGAAATTCGATAAGGTAAAGAAGCAAGAGTGTACTAATCTCTCGAAATCTTGACCCCTGAACCTCTTTTGGCGAGGACCCTTATATTCTCACATCAGGGCAGTGAAAAAGGTGAGCAAAGAGCCATGGCAAAAATTGTTCCCCATTGTTACCTTGAATTTGGTTTTTTCCTTTTGCTGACATTTGTAGAACATAACAGATAATTCCTGCAGTGAAGAATGAAGGGCAAGTTTTCAGTTCACCAGTTTCGGCTTTCTCATTATTTTTGCCTGTGGGACAGATTGAGTGGCATATGTGTCTTAAAGCCCACTGCGACCCCTACTATCCTGCTTCCCCTCACCCAGAGGAAAATTTGCTTGGAACATCAAAGGAACTTCGGTCAGTAACTATTGAAATGCAAAGTGGTCTGAGGGTGATTTTCTACAATCTCTTTACTGCACAATTAAGGTTATAAGGTAATAAGGATGTAGCCAAAATTTAACTAACAATGCCTCATTCTTTTGTCAACAATTTCGTAAATACTCCAGAGTTTTTAGAGCTTCTAAGCTGGCCATCCACTGGGGCGTTCCGCCTGAGCCCCATTAATAGCCCTTGGGGCTATGTACCTACTTCGGTAGGGCCCCTAACATCCTTTAAATTCCAATAAAAGTTTTTCCGTCCCTGGCTACAGTTTTGTGATTCGCTCTAATGTCAAAAGGGAATCAGATTTTTGAATCCCGCACTTCTGTTTTGTTAGCCTGGATTGGACACATATGTAATGACAATGTATGTGTAGGCTATACCCTTTATTTCAAAATGAGTTTTCATTATTGCCTTCTCATTCATAGGAATACTTATAGACGGCGGGTGGGTGGGGGGGGGGGGTAGCCTAATTCGGTGAAAGAGGGCGATGAGCTGAAAAATGTTGGGAACCACAAGTCTACATAATTATCATCACATAGCATTCATCTCAAAGGATACGAGTTTAGTATGCAGGACAACAGTGCATGTTTCTTATGATCAACAAATGCATTGCATTGCAACTCCTAAAACAGGTGCTACTGTCCAGTTGTCAGAGCCTGCAAACGGGGGTAAGAAAGAAAAAAAAACAAAAACAGGTATTCCGATTCTCAAAAGTCGTGTGACATGCCACCGGACAGAGCTGTTTCACTTGTCAGTTAAAGAGTTAAGTCCTTCAATGAAAGATCCGTTGGAATTATTTCAATATCTTTTACCGTTCTCAAAATAGACGTCTTAAAAGTTCGATGGTTTCTCAAGAAACTCACTGCCTATGCAAAAATAATGATGTGGAGTGTTGCACAGCGTTAAAATCTCTTTTGTTAACCCTATATAAATTATCTCTTAATTACTGATCATATAGATTACAGTTTGGTGAGTGATATCAATGTTTCCAAAGGAAAGAATTTTAACTTTCATAATAAACCCCTCGGGGGATAACAATGCTACCAGTGTCCTTGAAATTAAGGTTGAAAAAACAAAGGCTAACATGATTCATATATGGTATGTTATCTTTCGATGTCACATATTTGCATATTTAGCTCATGTTTATTCATGATACAAGGGTAAAATAGAAATTACCCTGTATAACGGTCAATATTTTGTGGATTTTAATGGGAATTGCGGCTATTTTCTGGGTATTTAATGCTTTTTACGGGAAATATCCAACTCTGTTATTTTCATATCACACAACCTCCCTTAAGCCCTTGGCTTCAGATGCGAAATCACTTTTGAGCGTTGTAGGCCTGTGTTTAATCAGGGAGGTTTAAGGAATAATATTGGGATTTCCCCCATTCATTTCCTTCCCTCCATTCCTTTCTTCCTATGTAATACTGTCACGGTCTGAAAGGGACTTTATATAATCGATAAACATGGTGCACTTGCATCTCTGGTAGACCCCTTTACATGACTATGAACCATAAGAACATTGTACCAGGGAGCTGTAAGCACAGCTCCCTGATTGTACCGTCAACTGTTTTAAGTGACTTTACCTGGAACGTTTAGTTTAAAATAAGACGACCTGAAGCGAGTGCTGGCAAATATCACGCACCCCTACGATTCAAGTGAAGTTTGCGATTGTATAAAACAGCTTTTATTTGTGTGTGTAGGCAGGAAGTTGTCCAAATAACAACTCCCTACCTACATTAGTAAGTGGATGAATTATGCGATACCTGTTCGATTGTAAGAAATTTAGAGCTTTTAATTTGGCAAGCCTGTAGATTATTCAAACTGTTGACAAAATGGTGAACACTAATGTAACTTTTGCAGTAGGGAGAAAGGAAGGAAACAACGAACGGTGGTGTTCTATCATTATAAATGAAAAATAAACCTTGGCAGAGGGATACCTAAACTGCCGCCGTCCCGTTACGACAAATAAAACATTTACTGTAGCAGTGCTAATAAGTAGAGGGCGCCATGCAATTACCGTGACAATATCATGAGGTGCTTTGTCTTGTTGCTGTCAAGCTAATAATATATGGGTGTAACAATACAGCCATCTAGATGATTCTAACCTATAATAACCAAACACAAATTATTCTTCGGAAGAAAATTCTTCCAGGATGACATCTCTAATTCGATGACACGCCCCCTTCCAAGTTACAAGTAAATCCTTGAGCAAGTCCCGTATCTGCAACCCCTAAAGTAAGCTACCACTTGGGCAGCAAAGTAAAAATCAGACCGTACTAGGTTCACATTCGGCTGGCCGTAACCTGACAAGGTACTGTCGGAGAAAAGGGTAGGGCGGAATTTATTTAGTGGAGAAAACGAGACACTGTTAAATGCATTACGGTCAAGGGCGGATCCAGCCCCTAGCTGAAGGGGGGGGGGGGCAGTTTGAAAAGGGGGGCGCCAAAATCATGCAGGGGCCGCATAATCTTTAATTTGACCGACTACATTTCGGAGACCAACTCCAAAAGCCATAGTTATATATAGCTATACGGTTCGAAATTCTGGGGACCTATTTTTTTTTTTTTTTTTCTTGTATTGAGGGGCGCTAGACTGGTCATAGGGGGGGGGGGGGGCAGTTGACCCTAGTTGCCCCCCCCCCTGGATCCGCCTATGATTACGGTATTAGTAAATTTTGTTTTCCAAAAATTGTCCGGAAGCAAACATTTTTACGGGGCCATGATCCCTCTCCCTACCCCTTGGCTATAGAGTGGCATTGTAATGAAACATATTCAGCAAACTTTCAATATACACTCTGTAAGGTCTGGATGTGATATGACACTTCGGTAAGACTCGCCTAAAGTTTGGTAAAGCTAAACTCAACATGTATCATTTAACCATTTTGTAAAGTTGTTACTTAAGGGTCTGTGAACACGTAAATATTATACTTGCTTATTTGATGTAAAAACATATAAAATTTTAAAAGTATCCGCAATTTCCATCAAAAGCGATCAGATATTGATTATTTTACTCTACAATTCTGTTTTGCACCATCATCATGAATAAACATAAACTACTTATGCAAATCTGTGACGTGGAAAAGGGGACTCATGAAATAGGTGTGATGTTATCCTTTGTTTGTTTAGCCTTCATTCCAAGGACAGTTGTAATGCTGAAATGCCCCGAGGGGTTATTTTGGAAGAAGCTACTTACTACTTTGAAAATATCCACATTAAACACCTAACTAGAAATTATTTAGTCATTAACATACAATCTATAAAGGATTAACAAAAGAAATACAGACACTGTAATACTCCACATCATAATATTTGCATAGTTAATGCGCAATTTCATAAATGGTCAAAATTTGAAGAAGTATATCTTGGGAACGGTAAAAAGATATCCAGATAATTCCGATGAAGTTTTCATCAAGGGATCTTAGTCTATCATTGTAGAGTAAATGAACTGTTTTGATTACCTGTCCACAGACCTTTAACATTTGGATATATTCATGGCTGAAACTTTTTTTCTACTGCAGGAAACACACATCTGCCATCTGTAATGACTCCTTCGCACCGACGGCCAATCACTTGCAATAGTGCAATGGAAATGTGTCTGCAAGATGGAGAGTGCGCCCTCAGTTGGACAGCTTACAACAAGTCATGCAGATCTGACTCTGAGATCGGTTGTTCGCCGAGTTCTGACATTGACTGTAATGTGTTAAAGCATGAACTCGATGAAACAGTGCTGAAAGACTGCTTCTGTCCGACAATGGATGATAGTGAAAACCGTTGTTTTACCATTTGGGACGCTCTTCAACAAAATCCTTGTATGGGTAAGACAACATCGTCTGTTGATTTCGGGGACTTTTTCATTTAGCAACCACTGTATTCATTATGCAAATGCAAGGAAAATGTTGTGCGCAAGGACAACTTCCTGCTTTCTTTCTGTTTACAATAACAAACAACAACATTTTTTGAATGAATGGGATTGGGAGCAGTACATCAATCACTGACATATGTCAGCCTCAGCTGCGTTGCATGTTATAATGGCCTGGGGTAAACTTTTTGCCTAGAGTCAATATTTAAGGACGCTAGTTATCATTATTAGGAGTGTTTGTCCTTTTTAAATTTTGTTAAATGCTGGCAGTGTTAGGGGGATTAGAAATATTTATCGATAAGCTACTGAGATAGTCGCTGCTGAATGGGTTGCATGTTTGACCTGTCGTTAAAATAAAGTCTTGTAAGTAAGATTCTATATAGCCCTAGTCTGAACTGTTAAAAACAAGACAAAAGAATAAAACTACACAAATGTTTTTTTTTTCTAGTATCACAACCTCAACTAGCATTTACCCCAAAGGTTTCTCTTGGAGAGGCACCCACGGGTGGATACAATAATGGCGGTAAGTTCAGAGGGACCTCAGTTGCAATCATACTAATTCTACTTATTGTATCTAAGGAGTCGCTTAGTCAGGGTTACTCTGACCTGATAGACTGGTGGTTTCTCCATTTCGTTTTGTCACTGCCCCATCGACATCAGGGGGCATTGTGCAATGGAGTGGTTTGCACGATCCCCCATGGCAACCCCAATGGCTTATCAATCACCGACAAATCTCACAGCTTTGCTTCAATCAGACTATCATGAAATATGTGCATTTTGAAAGACCCACGTAGAAATTGTAATAGCTGTTGGGCTAAAAACTGACTAATTATGTTGAATCCATTACGACCAACCCAAAGACAGTGATGGCTGAAAAGTTCAAAATCCCGGGACGAATTGGGTAGTTAGAAAAGGAGGGTGGTGTGAGACCTGTAGCTACCCCTCCCTCGTAGGATTGGCCCACCGCTGAGGAAGGAACTCAGCTTCACTTTTCAGAATCATTGCCTATATAAGAATATAATCTGTTAGTTAAACTTCGGTTTGGCAACCATAATAGTCAAAGAAATTGGCACTACACTATAAATTGGCATTACCCTATCTGTGGAACTAATTCCATAAATAACGAGTTTACAGTAAGAATCATATGTTTAATCTAAGCTAATTGGTGACACCGCCCTCTTTTTCAGAGAGTACTTGCTACAGAGCGGTTCAAGATTGTATGGTGAACGAAACATGTTACGAATACTTTTCTCGATATCTGAACACCTGCATGGTTGACATTACAACGGGACGATGCCGTACTGACGAGTGCCTTAAGGCCATGCGTGACGTATTCAGCACAGTGTCACCGAAACTTACCCACGCCTTGGTATTCTGTCATTGCCGCCAAGAAGACTTTACTTGTTATGGTATGAAAAGTGCGTTCACTTCTCAATGTGTCAAAGGTGAGACTCCTCTTCCAAGCTGCTTGACCCTAAAGATGAGGTGTGAATCTGACCCCTTATGCAAGTGAGTAATACTGTGTGAATATATTATCATTTTGGGCCCGAAATATCTTTTCACATGACAGTAGTAACTTACACGTTCATTCTCAGGGTTCGGTGGTATACTAATGTGGGGATGTCAGTATTAATTTTAATTCATAAATACTTTTTGAGAATGCTGGCTTGTGATTGGTCAGTTACCCATGTTCTAATCCAGTGTAGAGACATAGGGTGTATGGAGAGCAACTTTTTGATCAATATGATTGTAAACACAGCTCTAACACTACAGTTAACTGTTTGTATCTTGCCTAGGCTAGGTGGGCCTGGGCCTTCAACTGTACTTTTTTTCAGTAACTGTCCAAATTATAAATAATATATTTTGGTTGACAGCAATGTTGCACATCCAAACAAATAGTCAGCTTCTAGGCTACAAACGATATTTCAGGCCTTTTCAGAGAAATTAAAGTGATTTCACGCTGAGTAAGGTGTTTTATAGGCCTATAATGGTAATTTCAATGAAGCTTGATAGAGTGTAAATTTACTTGGATGGCGCTCATAAATGTCATTATCAACATTAATTCATATGCGCGGGAAGCTGTTCTCGAGTAGGGGGGGGGGGGGAGGGTAAACGTTATTCAGGACTACCATCCTGAGGGAGGGTTCTGAGAGAAGGGAGTTCCCCATCCTCTTGGGAAAATTCTTGATTATTTGAGGGTTGTAAGATGCAATTTGGTTCAACATATTGGGAAAACTTTTAAAGAGAAAATCACTGCAAATTTTTGACATTTTTTACAGAGGAAACAAAAAAGGGATTTTCGCTCTTTAGATACTTCCGCCTTAACAAATTTTTGACTGCGGTGCAGCTACCCAGCCCGCCGCCTACCACTTTGCATTAAGTCTGATATAATACTAATATATTATTAAAGTTCTCCTCTTATACACGTCTGGGTATTGATTTCAGAGTCAGCTACCAACTCATGAAAGACAATTGCGCGTTTCAAGGAAATGACTGTGTCGGTAACTACTCAGCCTGTCGAGCCGCTTTGGTCGGTACGTTCGGGACGACGCTGTCACTTGGTTGCCAGTGTAATACTGAGGGAAACGAACAGTTACTATGCTTGGAATACATGAACATGTTTACTTCGAATCCTTGTGTAGGTGAGGCTAAGTTAACACTGATGATAAATTGTGATTATTTCAGGTTACAGAACAAAGCAGCAATGTTTTTTGCAAAAGCGTACGGAACAATAAACACGGGGTCAGGTGGGGCGGGGATTAGCACTTTTTTTCCCAAATGTTGACACAGATGCCTGAAAATATAGAGTATCTATTATCCCAGATGGAAACGTTTGCCCACATAAGAGGAGGGGGAAGCTCTTCAACACCTCGCACCACTATGATAACAATAACCACGCCGAAACGATTACAATGGCAACTTGTCTTTAACAACAATGATAAGCAACGATGGCACTGAAAACGATAACCAAAACAAAGAATTATAATAATTGACAAGCCTATTTTCATGGAAACGAAATTATCAGTGGCGACGTCAACAGTTACAACAGTGCCACTGATGAGGGCGATAGACATCATATCTATGACGACAAACATGAGGGTCAATCGAAAGTCACTGTAACTGAATTAATGTACAAGACAGGGCATCTATAGGCCTTTTGACAGTATCGAGTGCACATATACGCACATTACGAATACTGGGATAATCTTATCGCTGCGCCAACAAAAACGACAAAAGTGGGTTTATTTTGAAGATACACAAATTATTGTTTATCAAACAGAATAATACGGAGGGTTTTCACCTGTGGTTCTGCATCTTGAGAACAGCATGTGTTGTACACCGTTGTTTCGGTGTCAAAAATTTCTTATAAGTTGACAAAAATTACTTTCCATACTCTAACTACAGAGCGTGGTTTGTTTATTTAATATATAATCCACAATTACTTGCGCACTCAAAACTTCCAAAAGACTTTTTGATACTTTAGGATAGAAAACGATTAACGTATTTACGTTTGAAATTGCTAACTTACATGTTATTAAGCAATATTCAAAATAGAATACAGTTCCTTAGCAGCCTGAGCCGGCTCTTACTTTATTTTAAATTTAAATTCAGAAGCTTATCACTTTTACTTATTTTAATTTTCTTTCAGTGAAGTCATCAAAAGCTTACTTCAAGGATTTTTTAGAAAACACCGAAACAGGTGAGCTTTTTTTGGCGTGAGATAGTCAAACTTTATTACAACCGAGACAACAAAGTTGATTTACTAAAAATTGCGTTATTTTTCTGCATAATACCTGCTGTCTACTGATGTGAACGCAACAACATAACTTTTAGTACGCCAGAGTCATGTTCATTCAGAAACACAATCTGTACGTTTGTGATACCGCAAATGAACATGCGTTTGAATTAGTGGCTTATGGATACATCATAATACTAATGATACGCTTCATTGAACATAAGTTACATGGCTTAGCATTTTTCTTTCAAGAATTATGGTGCTCAAAGAACGAAATTTACTCATTTGTAGCTACGGAAATTTTCTCACCGAAATTTTCAGTTTTTACATAAAAATAAAAAAGTCCAACTGAATGCTATACGATTGCTTTTTAAGTCCTTAAAGTGTTCGTGCTCTCACAGTTGTGATTTTGCTACGATTTGTGCGTGGTATTTGATCGAATTACGACAATGCATATTTAATTTATCATGTGTAGTTTTCTCTCTCTCTCTGCGATTATTTATTACTAACATTAAAATGCATACTCTTCACTGTCATTACTTGTTTAAAACTTCTATTCTTTTTAGAATGTGTTATTCTTTATTTAGTACAAACGACACCCATCGCATTCAGTGCATCACGTTTTCCAAGATGTATACGTCCATATATTAATAGCTCCCTGTGAGCTTGGGCTTATAGAATACGCCCACGGTATTTCCCGCCTGTCGTAGGCTAACAGGCGACTAAAGGGAAGGACTTGAACCGTATTTGAACTGTGTTTGAAACGGAACTTGAACTGTACTTGAAACCGTTTTCGAACTTTACCTTCTTTATCTAGCTGACACTCTACAAAACAGTTGTGTTGGTGTGGCGTTGAATCCCATCTAACTACATCTGGAGCTGTTTATCTTTGTTTGAAATCACTTAAATTACTTAATCATTAACAGATTCCTTACAATCTGAATCGAGGCTTACATGATATTGTAATTATTTTATACTAGCATTGCATCATGCTCTTAATTTACAGTTTCAGGATGTTGGCTGGAGCCGATGTTAACTAGAAAAGATAACCGGATTCTGATGCCAATTGGCAAATGGGTAAAGGTGAGTTGATGTGCTGCCATTAACGATAATAAATAGACTAAAAAGCGTTGGGCATTTAGCACCAAAACTATTGGCCTTTGAATACAATAAACTCTGCGTTTTCACTGTAAATTGCTGTATGTAAGACGGAAAGTGAGTTCAATTAACGCATGGGCGGCGATCAAGGGGGACGGGGGAAATGTCCCCCTCAATATTTTAGTGGGGTGATAATATCAAATGTCCCCCCAATATTTAGAGGTATGCAGAAAACAAAAATGTCGTCACACACACACATTTTCGATATTTTCGAATATATATTCTTTTTCGAATGAATTGACAGAACCTTAGATCAGATATACGTGATCTGTGTCCTCTAGAATGAACCAAATCGCTTGACTTTCAGGGGCTCCGCCCCTGAACCCCAACAGGGACCTATGGAGGTCCCCTGTACCCCTGACAGAAGGTGCAAAGTGTTCACTCAAGCAGGTGTCCCACCAATAATGATGAGAACCTACGTCGAGAGGAAAATTTATTTATTTGGAACAAGCTCCTGTAGTAGCTAGATTTTCTTTCCCCAGAGTGTCCACACTTCCTCTTTAAAGGACTCTAAAAACGTTTCTTTAATAAGAGTATGTTGAAACATGGAGCTAATACTTGGACAGTTAATAGCTCCATGGTTGGAAGGCCTAGCGTTAGCTCTTTCTCATGAAATAACTTGAAATGACACTATTAATTGACACAATTTCAACTTCTTCAAATTGATAAACTTATCTAACAGCCAAAATGTAAATTAAGGTTATTTTTTTCTCATTTATATAGATTTGTCCAGATACATGCTCCAACCAGCAAGCGTGCTTTTGTTCCGAAGGCGGGAACTTGATTGATTGCTTCGATCTCCCGACCAATGACAGTGAATTGTGTCGCTACTCACATAATCAAAGAAAAGGTAAACACCCATGCCATCCCACCGTTTTGACATCCTGACTCTCCGGCCTGCTGATTTCGCCTATTGTCTTATTTTTGACCATTGAACAATGTCGTAGATCACATATTTTTTTGACTAAGGTCGACTAAAGCTGAAAAGAAAGATCCGCGCGACTGGTTCAACTCGCTGTGACTCATGTAACCCGTAGCAGAAGTCCCTTTTGCGTAGTTTCTATTCCCAGTACGGGGGAGGGGGCAAAGTTGTAATCGAGTCACTAGATTCGTGACTCGAGTGACCAATTGTCAAACTTTTAGGTGACTCGAGTCGAGTCATTGACTCGAGTCACTGTACTATTTCAATGGGGAAATTACTCCTGAATTCTCTCGAGTCACTATCATTTTGAGAAGAAGTGACGCGAGTCGTGACTCTTTACAACACTGGGAGGGGTTAATATCATTTTTTACTTTAACCCTAGCCTTACTCTTAACTGGAACATAAGTTTTCATTTTGCATGATTTCCATTGAAATTTCCGAAAATCGCCCCCATTCGACCTGGGAAAAAATTCCAGTTCCTGTTTGCGTGATTTTGTAAGACGTTTGTTGCTGCTCATAATACGCTTACTTCAAGAGTTCTAACCACCCAGTAATACCCACTGCAACCTTCGATACATATACACCATTTTCTTTCAACTTCATTATTGATACCTATGCATTTTCCTGCTTTCACTAATTTTAAATATTGAATAGGTTTAGTAGTAGAAGTTCCAATCATCGGCTACACTGCACAGCACGGTACATGGTGAAATCTCCATATTTTTGATAACACTTATCCCTTTTGTGGCAAATTCAGTTAAAGATTTCCAAGTGATCTCCTCCCTAATGCTAAACATATTACTATGTTTACGATTCCATTACTCCATCTTCAAGGAAATTGCTGTAGTTTTTTTATATCTCATCACCATTTGACTCTTACCTTTATTTATTTTCAGTGGGTACAGACGTTAACATTAAACTGAAAAATGGTCGACTCTCTACGGGTGTTTTTTTCTTTCAAATTAAACCAACAGACGGCCATCTTTACCTGTTAACTAACAGTGCTCACCCTAAGACTAACTTTAAAAGTATACAGGCATTACCTTCAGCCTTTATCAAATTTGCCCTATCGTGAAAGTTTACCAGTGAATTTTGAAAAATAAAAGAACGATTTCATTGAAAGGGGTAGACACCCGACTTTCATCAAAATGAATTTGAAAAGACCAACAAATTCTCTAGATGCAAGCCCCTTAAACCAATTGTCAAAGAGGAAAAGCACCCACATTTTCTTTAGTCTTAGATTGCAAACCTATACTTCGAAATGCAGGAATCATCGTAAGAAAGCACCACTTTTATATCATTCTTCCAACTTTTTGAAATTTTCTTCAGAGCGTTCTATTTGTCCCAGCATATCGTTAATGTAAATCTCTTTATCGCCTGTTGAGAAAACCCCAAAATGCAGAGGCCAAGAAAAAAGGGTATTTCAAATGCACCAGAGTGCTGTGCGTGTGATTTATGTCTGAATTATTTTAAGAGGGAATCTTTATTTTCCAGTGCAGTTACTAGTAAATCCTGTCTTATTAATGTTTAAGTTTTCTGTGCTAGTTCTAAAATATGTTATATCTTTGGCCACTTGATGTAAATTTAATGTGCAGGGTCAACAGCAAATCAGTTAAGATCTGTTTGAGGAATCAAAAGTCGTGGGAAAAAGCAGGCTTGAATTAACAATTTATTTAAAACATTCTCAGCATACTGGTGATAAAAAACTGTACTTCACAAAAAGAAGAGGTCCATGCATGTTGTGAAGTGAATTGAAAATCTAAAATAACACAAGCTAAACCCATAAAAGTCCAAGTGAATAAGAAGCTTACTCTTTTGTTAGGGATAACCTCCTTCCTTTCGTTGAAATCTAACATATATATATATATATATATATATATATATATATTATATATATATATATATATATATATATATATATATATATATGCATTTTTGCATTTTTGCCACCTGATGAAGGGTTTAAACCCGAAACGTCGTGGAATTTTTCACAAACTTTTAGCACTATTTACTACTTCATTTTTTCCTATATATATATATATATATATATATATATATATATATATATATATATATATTGCAGCTGGGATAGTCAGTACCCTTCAGTTTTTGTTGAAATGTTTTCAACACTACTTTTGCTGAAAATGTATTCAACAACCATGAATTGATATCTGCGTTTTGATTCCCTTACAGCTCCCTGGGTTCACTGTACAGTGTTTACACCTGGGTTCTTTCTTCTGTTACGGCTTGTGGTCGCGAGTCAAACCAATAACAGCGAAAGATCACAGAAGAACGAGATTAAAATTCAACAACTTAATGATTATTTACAATCTCCTTATCTCACTTAAATTTACAATAATTAATTAGACTTACTCACAATTCTTTAATTAATATTGGCCTGGTCTGGTCCAAGGGCTGGTAGTGCATGCACGTTGACGATGGTACAGTAGTAGACCTGCAGCGTGCTGTAGCGTAGGAACTGGTTCCACGAGCGAATAACGACAAGGCTAGCGATGATGGACGATAACAATCTCAATACACAGCGTAGAAACGGCGTAAGGCAATTTATCAGAAGTGTTCAGTGTCAGTGGCTGGCTTATGATATCTCAGTAGTGTGACAGTCTGGTCTCGTTGAAATCTCTCGATGAAGTTAGTATTAGGGTATCTCTCAATGTCTCTCTCCGCCACAACAACTGTTGAACTGCCTTTTATATGCTAGGCTTTTATTCGAGAACTCTCCAGAATTTAACAGAAACTTCTAGTGTACACAGTCCAGCAATTACGAGAACGTTCCTTAATGCACGGTAGTAAACAGTGTAGAAGTGTCGTCAGGCCGCGTAAACAGTTCCCTCTTCTAGACAATTCTAGAAAGGCTGCGTTGAAGTTGGACGTCTCTGGAACTTTCCATTCGCTCGTCGATGGATTCAATCCGGTGTTCCTGACGGGTCGTCTTGTAACACTTCACTCATACCAGTAGGGTTGTTTGTCAATAGCATTTTTACAGATTTTACGTTTAAGGCGTATACGTTACTTGGGTTTAAATGGGTATGTGTTTTGACGAAGTGGTTTAATGCTTTTGCCTTTTCTCATAAAAATTTTCGTTAACTCGTTCTGTTCAGTCACTGTGAAGATGTCTGAAATAAGGCAGCGGCGTAGGAAGATGTTTGACATGGGGGGCGGGCAGACCAGATGAGATTTCTAGACCTTGACCCCCTTCCCACACCAAAACATCATATTTGGTCAATTTGATTTTTCCGATTTTAATATGAGCAACAAAAAATAAAAATATTCAAAGAAAAAGGAAACAATAACAATACATATTATATAGGCATGCGTCGGTTATCACACCGCATGCCAATAACATGCAAACATATGCCTTGTTACTACCCTTCCATATTGATTATAATTTTGGGGAAAGTCGTTACAGTAATAATGATAATAATCAGTGGCGTAGCCAGGATTAGAAACAAGGAGGTGGGGGCATGCATTGTGTTGTGTGATCGTCGGCTTGGGGGAGGTCTAAGGGGAGGGAGTGTCCCCCTACCCTTTCAAAATTTTTGAAAAATTAGATGTCCTTACATGCAATCTGATGCCACATATGCTTCCTTTGAAGTAAAATTTGTGTTAAAAAATTTACGTATATTAGGTACTTAAAAAAATTGGCATCGGTGAGGGGGCATAGCCCAATGGCCCCCTAAATACACCACTATAATCATAACATAAGTTTAACCATTAAAAACACACTGGTGATTTAATACCGAATATATGGGTGCTGGTGCAATTCAAATCAGAACTTTATTTTAATTACCAAGGAAGTTTTTTAAGTCGTTGAAAATCGGAAATTAATAATAGACTTCAAATTAAACTAATGAATAATTTTAACTAATCTGGGTATTAGGGTTAATTAAGTTTCCTGCAAGTTATTTCTCAAAAAAATGTCTGATTTCCTGATATATATCCCTTACTCAATGTGAATTCCCGAAATTGACCGTTTGGGGTAAATTTCCTTGAAAGTTGAAATACTGACTTTTTATAACATCAGTATTGCAATATCTTGATAGATGTGTTATTGATGGCCTTTTCATGTAAAATCATCAGATTATTGTATTAGAGTATGATGCGGGCACGATTGTGTTTTCATAATATCAGATAAGTAGACGGCAGAGTCTACTTTGTTAAAGTCTGTACATATCTCTTTCATATGTATTGAACACTATATCAATTTTATATGTATTGAACACCATCGCGATTTTTTTTTGGGGGGGGGGGCCAAAATGACATTTGGCCCCCTCAAAAAATATTGAGGGGACCATGGCCCCCTGGCCCCCTGGCCCTCGGTTCCTACGCCACTGATGAAGGACGAAAGATCCATGGTAGGATGCATTTTACACCATTTAAACCTGCTGTTGACTCCTTTTGATCGTTTTACTTGTGTGTGTGTGTGGGTGTGGGTGTGTGTGTGGGTGTGTGTGCAGTTGTTAAATTCTACATCAGCTTTCATGCCCTCATCGGAATGCCACTGCTTTTAACCCTATGCTTTCAATGTATAAACAATCATAATTATCATCCGCAGATAACATGTCTAAGATTTGTAAATGTTGGATCGGTGACGATGTTTGCCTTCAGCCATTGGAGGTAAATGCTACAATCAAATACAGACAGGGTGAGGATTTCTTGGTATTGAGAATCGTTGTAATAATGTCATTGCAAACTACTATATTAATAATTAAACCATTGAACCTTTACCTTGCTGAACTTACAGTTACCGTGCGTTGAAGCCAATGGTGGCGCCAGGTGGGACAGGGGGCATGCCCCCCGTCGGGGAAGGCTGGCTCCCCCGTCGGGGAAATTTTCCGGTTTTGTTGGGGAGCTGTTATGTATACGATAAAATATGTAGTCCTACTAGTCCCCGACAACGGCCAGTCGCGTCGACGATTAAGTTAATTTTGGTTTAAATTAGGACAAATTCATTGATAAAATCCCCAAATTTTCCAATTTTCTTCTTTAAAAACCCAAATATTTTTCAAATTTTCCATGGTAAAAGCCCATTTTTTCAAATTTTCTCCAAAAGAGCCCAAATTTTCGGAGCGCTTTGCGCGACAAAGTTTTCCCTCCAACATCGTTTCGGCACTCTGTCGCCCTCGTTGAGGCTTTGGGTTGTTGGCCCCCCATCGGGGAGCTTGGCCCTGTCGGGCAAATCCTGGCGCCACCACTGTTTGAAGCTCTAATTTTTTCCGGATTAGAGGATGTCTTCTCCCTAAGCTAAACCCTTTTTACCTGTTGCGGTCCCCCTTTCTGTCTCTGTCCTGTTCTCTAGCTCCCTCAATTGATGACCCATGTTCTCACTTTCGATAGCATCTAATCTATTACAACAACTCTACTAATTCGTTAGGCCTACAGGTTTTAGAGTTTGTTAACTCTTCGCTAACTTAAGGTGACTAGTAACCCGATCCAAATCGCGATCAAAACAAAGAAAAATAACAAAAGATAGAAACATAACGTCACACTTGATTATATGTTTAGAAATTGTCGTTCTCATTCTTTGCCTAGGCGTAAGGCAAGAATTGCTGTCTAAGGGGAGGGGACGACACCCCTGCTTTCTGGGATATTTTTGTCCATGCGAGTTGACTTAGATGCAAACTGGTGCTGTCTTTGATAAAGCTTGGTAAAGCGTTGACTTGATTATATGTTTAGGAATCCTCATTATTTAGTGATTTTATTTTATATTTTTGGTATGGAGTAAATCAAAGGGATGTTTCTTTAGGAGAGGGGTGACCTCTACTCTCTGAGAACTTTTTTTCGTTCTAGGGTTTCCCTGACCCAAAACGGTGTTATCTCTGGTAAAAGTATGACGTTTTGGTATGTTAAGAAATTCGAATTAGTTTGTAAACTTTTCGGCAGTAGCATGGCAACCCTACTGGGCTAGTACCCTGGGCGGGTTACCGCCTCTTAGTATGTCACGGAGGGATGGAACTATCGGTTGCCGGAGTAGCCATAAAGTAGGCCTTGCAAGAAAAGGTTTGGTAAAAATGCCTCCCAGATCGACAGGTCGAGGAAATGGCTCATTTTAGACCTTGCAATTTGCATCTAAACATTCTCTTTATTCAAACTTCATGCAGTCAAATAAATTTAGTCTTCAAAAGAAAATGGAGACTTGGTTAAAATTAAAGGTCACTTTACAAGCTCAATGAGTTTAGAATATAGGCTATTTTATAAAGATCTTTAGCCTGCATATACGTATGTGTATTCCAGCTGTGAATCATGAAGGAGGAAGAGGGCTCTTTCGTCAGGAGGCGAAGCCAGCAAAAGAACACGTCCACAACGTGGGTCGAGGACCTACCCTAGAAAATCAGGGAAACTGGATGAATTTCCTTATATGCGATTTCCTGGGTTGTTAGGGTCATAAACTCATTACTAGGAAAGTGACATTTTCAACAATGAAATGTTTTACCCTCTCCTGCAGGCTACTGCCTTGTATGAAAACAAAACATTTATGCACAAGTAATTATTGTCAGTAGCGCCGTCAGGGGTTGGTGATGGGGGGCACCACAGATGACACCGTACGTAATGCGACCTCAGTTAACCCCAAAGTCATCACAAATTGTGGCTTTTATGCGTCCCTGCGATTGTATACACTTGAGGGAGGAACCTGCCTTTGTTACTACATAAGGGTGCCGTCCTGGGCAGGGGTTTAAGGGGAGGGGCTCCTCTCCTTTGAGAAATTTTGTTAAATTAAGGTGGTTTAGAAACAAAATGGTGCTATCCTGGAACATTTTTTGAACTGATCGTAGGTTTAAAAAATGTCCAATATTTAGTGAATTCTAATTTTTGGTTAGGTGAAATAGGAGAGCATGTTGTCTAAGAGTAGGGTATGTAGTCAACTAACCTCCCCAAGCCCCCTTTTGGCTACTTTACTGTCTTCTATCCGGGGCCAATTTTACGGGAAAATACCTGGGCGGAGTCCACAGAAACATTCTTGGAGTATCACAATTTTTTTCCTTTGCTTTATGCTAAAAGTTTATGCTAGGCGGGCAGAGACCGGTATAGGGCCTAATGGGAGCTCTGGATTAATTATGCCAAAAGGGGCACCAACATCATGTGACAAACTAGATTAGTCAGGGAACTGTAATTTGTAAGCTCCCTGATTAGTCAAAGATCCCATATTGATGCGAGGCCCCTACAGAGGTTTGAGATGTAGTTTTTTCCGAAAATTATTGAGATCAGAATAAATAACTTTATCATTACCTTGATTATAGTCATGAGATGGAGTGTAGACCGTGACGAGTGCGCGCCAAACACTCCAAAAATTTGCATTAAATATAATTTACATAACTGAATTCAGGTACTGTATCGAGACACTGTCAATTCACGAACAAACCTATTTGCCAATGAGATTGTGAGTCTTCTACTTTGGAATTCGTAAAAAGCTCTCAACGTTTGCTGCTTTGCTTCTTCAAGAATTGTTATCGGAAGGCATTGATAAATACCACAACAATGAGGTGAGGCTTGAAGCGCGCGGAGGGCGCAAACATGTTGATAGTCTGAGAAGGATTTACGAAAATTCTGATCATTGGAGAACCAATGATCATAGAAAATGATTAAAATAGATCCATCACTCAGTCGAAACACATCTCACCCTACCCCCTACAGAAATCTATAGCATAAACGCCTTTTGGATCATTTAAAAAAATAAAAAAAAATCAGAAATCGATTGGGGGCACGCACCCCGCGCCCTTTCCCCTCCCCCTTGCCGGCGCCACTGATTATAGTCTAAGTCTGACTGAAAAAATAAACCTTAATAGTATATAACCTTGTTTCGAGAAAGAGATAATTAGAGAAATTAAGTCATATTTATATGTGGTATACGCAGCATGAATGAAGAACAAAATACCATTGATACAAGCGCTAATCACTTACAAATATTAATATTGTTTTACGATAGTTCCCTTGCTGAGAGTGGCATATAGCGTGCAAGAAGTGGCTTGGCTGAATGAAGAGATAATGGGGCTATTCACAGTTGACACGGTATTGGAGAACTTACAAGTGGTTCTGCATGAATTGTATAATGAGGTGAGTGTATTCATGGACAAACTGTACTCTAAAGAAAATGGTACATCACTCTTAGTTGTTTATAACACTTTTTAGGCACACCGTGGCGTTTGGGCCAAAAAACCAATGGAATTCACTAGTCTGGCACATTTGATCGCTAAGCGTTAATTAAACGCAATTTGAATACAATTACCATTCTTTATAAACTTCAAATCCAAAAGACTTGTATATATTTAATGTAAACATCATATTGTATCAGAGAACGACAAGGTGGTATTTAGAGTAACACGTTAACATGTTTGTTGGGTGACGTTAAAGTGCCGTGAGTCCTGAAAGGTGTTGGATTCAGCGTTTAGGGATGTTATGTGCTTTTATAGTTATTTACTGAGCTTATGCGTTCCACCCATTTCACCGTTTTCCCCTGCTCTTTATTCTCTAAGTTGACCAGGGGTCAACTTCATCATAACAAACATTAATGGTTCCAATAAATACTAAATACTATTTTTTTTTTTAATTTTTGGCTTTTGGGCTTTCATGACGTGGTGGCAGTAGTTATGTTCGGTATCAAGCCGTAACCAACCAACACCCAGAAAATTTCCATCCGAAAGGTCCCCCGGAAAACTTTCACCCGGACAATTACCCCTTCTAAAAAGTGTGGAATTTATTTCGAGCTCACGTGATGTTGTAGTAATTCAAAGAGAGATATTGTGGCCAGCCTAGGAATGTTGGTCCTCGGAAAACGCCAAGAGTTAAGTGGTGCAAAATTGCATATTTCACGTGTAACACAAACGTCAGAGGAGAATGACCTTACAAGTTTTACGTAATTTAGAAGTACTTTTGTTTAAAGATTTCAAAACTAAACGATGTAAAAGTTACTGGCTGTAGAAAAGGCAAAAGCAGAGATGCATGTTGAAGAGATCAGGACTTAAAATAGCCAAATATAATCACAAATTTCTGGACCAGTGAAGTAACCCGATGAAACAAAGTAGTACCTCTAACCCGAAAGACATTTAATTCCCTTTGACCCGGAGGAAATACCTCTGGGAACCACCTCTGCTGAACAAGGTGTTGAAACTACACCTACGTTAAAACGCCTGAAATCCATCCCACACTGATTAACAGATTGCAGTAAGAATAAAAACATAAAAATATAGGCTAAAAACATAAATAAAACATGCATGGTAGATTCCGCCCACAGAAGACCTGCAAAATGATAAAGTCCAGTCAGGGCAATATCAAGGTAGAAAAAAAAAAACTTGGGATGACATCTTGCTTCCTACACATAAGACGCTATCATGGTGTCACTATTAATTACGTCAGGCTTTGGTTTTCACAATCTGTTGGGACTTCATAAATTGTTGTCTTCCTTTCTTTGACTTAACAAGACTTAAATGTAGCTAATTAACTGAATAAAAATAGCGAGTCGTTTCTGGTTTTAATTTCGGGCGACGGCGTGTAATTCCAAGAAAAGCTGCGTCATTGTTTCTGAATTAAAGTAATCATGGAGGAAAGTGTCACAAATATGTTTTTCTACACTGCATACATTTTCATCATTCGTTAATTGACTTTTCTGTCTACTCATTAAGGTTGATATATAGACTGCAGTGATAGCCTTCCAGCTATCTTCGCAGTACTTATCAGTTATTTATGTGTTCATTTCCGATTAAATGTTACTAAATAAGAATCCAAACTATTTTCAAAATTTAAAAACAGGAACCAAAAGAAGCGCTTAAGTCACGTGTCATATTCTATGGAACATTTCTGACGAACACTTGGGGATTACTTTTCGTCTAGAATTTAAATACTTCTGGATGAATATATGATATACAAAGTTGAAGTTGTTAACTTTCTAGACCTAAGCACTTGAAGAACTTCGGAACAAACATATCTTATGCTATAGATTTGACACACCTTACACGAAGAATAAGCTATCTGATATTTTGAACAGGTCGGAAACATTTTCTCGTAAAAGTGTAAAACGGTTTTTGAGAATTTAATGCTTCTGAATTAACATCCATGGACTTCAAAAGTTTGTTTAGCGTACTAGAACTTCAGTAATGAAACGACGCTACAGGAAACATACCCTATAATATAGAAATGACACACGAAGAATAAAACTTCCCCATACTATGACGTCATTTCCCATCTACAGGGGTACTAGATTTACATCAAGAACTTTTTCCATTTAATCTTCAGACGGATTGTTCGCTCAGCATTTGGAAAAAAGAAAAAGGTCTCATCGAATACTCCACTACGGTAAATTTGTATTATTTTGTAAACAGTTAAACATGATTACCAATAAGGTAACAATGGAGGGACTTATTACTTGGCGCTATTTGCACACAATGACGTCATAATAAAAGAACAATTTTCCCGTTACAAACTATAGTCGTTTAAACTCTTATGACCAAATTAAATGGTTTATGTGATTATCCCAGATTTTTTTATCATTTTAATTAGACTGCCTTTAATTTTTAAAGGGAATAAGCAGTCACCCCACTCTCTCAATGTAAAAGAAAGAATTTCACTCTTCGACGATTGCCTACAGTGACCACTCTTTCTTCGAGTGAAAATTTCACTCTGCTGGGAGTGGTATTTCATTCCAAATTTCACTCCAAATGAGTAAATTACCACTCCGGGCAGAGTGGAATTCCACTCGAAACAGAGAGTGGTCACTGTAGGTAATCGTCGAAGAGTGAAATTCACTCTTTTACATTTAGAGAGCATATTCATTTGAAAACACCTACATCATACAAATTTCCTCTTATTTCCCTCATAAATATCTTTCATAAATAATGTAGTCAGGCAAACATATTTCATGTTGAAGTAAAACAAAATAGTTATTTTGCATGAACTGGACATTCCAGTAACAAAAATTGTGTCACATGATTAAACAGAGCCACTCATGAATTAGGATACCGGGGTACACTAATACAAATTGGAATGACTACGTTTTTCCCTTAAGTTTCTTATTTCGTTGTTTAATTTTTGTTTTATTAACTTCTTATTCCCACATACTCCCTCTTCTTCCCTTCTACTTTTCATGATATTTGTTACCTCGCTATTTTTTTAAGTTTTACTTTCCTATCTTTTCATGTATACAAGGGTCTGTGATAATATTACACTCTTAAAACACCTGGGTTAAATTTAACCAGGATCGGTGTTCTATTTACTCCAACAGAATCCTTGTTAAATTTTCCATGAAATCATGGTTAAACTAATGCAAATTCTGATGAAAGTAACTAGGATTTGAGTTACTAGGATTGTGTTGGAGTAATTAGAACACCGATCCTGGTTAAATTTAACCCCGGTGTTTTAAGAGTGTACCTCCTTTGAGCTGACAGAGTAGGCCACCCTCAAGTCCATGTGAAAATATGTGTTAAATAAGGGTTTCTTTCTCTAACGTATAGTGTAGCCTATCCTGCGAATATTTTATTTGAATTAAGGGAACGCAGTATGTTTGCAATGCAACGTTTGTGCATGTGAAGAGACCGACTGTGAAGAAATAGATCAAAGGACCCCCACCCACGGAGACTTATTTACAGTTCTCAGGTGCATTTTTAGTCAAGTTCCGTCACCTCCATGGACATTAGGAAATACAAATTCGCAATTAATATATAGCCTACTCACAATGTAAACTCGCAACTACTATGAACTTTGGAATGCTGTACATAAATATATATATAAAAAATGGATGATATCAAACCGGTACAAAACTTAAAAAAATATATTCTTAGGTGAACTAGAAAAGCTATTCAACTTACCATTCATTGCTAAAATTACACCTCAACAAAGTGACACATTTATAATATCAAATTAACTCATTTGCTAACCCAATTGCCGTTAATCTCATGACTTTTCTAATCCGTAGTTTATTGCCACACCCCATAATACAAGTACAATGCTCAGTGATAACATACCTCTTTAGCTTCTCTAGATAACATTGGAAAACTCTCAAAGATGCTCCCTTGATAATGTGTGCCACTCCCTTTAGACGGGTATACAAAGCAGAGAAGGTTCAATAGGAGTACAGTTAAGGAGAGTGGTATATTGCCTTCAGGAATCTGTTTAGGATACGTCTGGAGTAAGCATGCCTGAGGTATGCACTGGGTTACCTGTCAGTGGCGTAGCCAGTGATTGGCAGGGGGCAGAATGCCCCCCCCCCCAAGAAATATCGAGAGGGAAAAGTCGGGAATGGTAAGGAGAAAAAAAAATGAAGGAGGAGGAAAGGAGGAAGTGAGAGAGAAGATAAGGAAAAGTGAAGTAGGAATAGAAAAGGGGAAGAAAAATAATTACACCTAACGCAGCCACTCCCTGCACCAGGCCTCTGCCGAATATACGCCAGTACTCTGCTATCCCGAAACTATTGCTCCGGAAAGTCCGGGACGAAATGTCAACGTAAGGAAGAAAATTGTCCCCCCCCCTCCCACCGGGAAAGCTGGCTACGCGACTGTTACCTGTTAATATACTACTGCAGAAGACAAGCTGGGAATTAATAGTGTATACAGATGCAAGTTATAGGAGGTCATGGGCCCATGAGGCAAGAGGATGATTTGAATACACATGACGGCAGAGCTATTTACAATCAGGACTGTTAAACTCCTTTACAAACATGCCACAGAAAAAATATCATTTATCAACGCAAAATAACTAAATCTCACCCACACACTCTGACAACATGAGTATTCCCAAATACTAGTTTATATCATACATAAAAGGGCTTCATAATGTTATATTATTTGAAACTTAAACAACGTGACACACGAAATTATATATTCACTGCTATAAAAGCAATGGATTTAGTTTTGTGAGAACGTTATTCTATTTTAAGTTTCCTAATCGATTCATTTTGAATTACCTGTCTTTCTTGTTATATAATCATGGCTTTAAAGCAGCTGAAAATTTTCTCAACACAAAGTTAATTAAACTCATGAACGGCCCCAAATAAGTTTTCAAACCTTGTACACATAAGTTTCCATTGACCATGTCAAGTTTAATGAACTTAAGCAGGGATCTGACGCTCGGAGAGCTGCCACTCGAATCGTTGCCACTCGGAGAGTTGCCACTCGGAGAGGGAGCTTCCTGAAATCATTCTCACCTCCAGATAACTAGTCGGTAGTAACAACTTTTAATTTGTGATTATTCGCGGTAAAGATTTTCACTTTGAATGAGCCTCGCAATTTCGATAAGTCAATGACGTGAAACGATTATGGAGATGTTTATGGTAGTGGCACACGAAAGTGGCTTTACACAGGGTAACACATTCAGATTTTGTAAGCAAAGGGAGGCTTGCTAACATATTTCCCACCTGGTTTATATAGAAGAAAGACTGCGATAACGCTGCTACTTAGTGGGAGGTGCTCAGAGGGTTGATAAAATTGGGGGAGCTGGCTGAACGTTAGCGTTTTGGTATTGCAAATTCTTTTATTTTTTGTTTTGTTTTGATTATTTTCCTTTTTGTTAACTCTTTGACTGTTTGGTAAGTCTGAATACACAGAATGGTGTCTCAATCCCCATATCGGCTTTGATTAAAAATCTAAACTGTAAGATTGCTTTGTTCGGCCCGGACTGACTAAAGTATATTGTTCAAAAATAAGGTAAGAGACGATGTGGTGTGCCCTTAACTTATTCAGCAAACACTGCCGCTCCTGGTTGCTATGAATTAAAAGTTTTGTTTGTTTTGCGTTTTATACAGGTTAACTGTTCTCACCAACTGGAGGCCCTTATGAACATGATAAACGAACAAGACCGGAGGATTGTACATGATCTCATTTTATCAGTATTAAAAGTAGCATCAGTAACTGATGCTGGAGTGGAGCACCCCACCATTGGCTACCTGGCATCTCAGTTAAGCATGGCAAGAGCCGACTTGGCTTTATCATTGGTAGTTGCCATGGTGTTAAGTTTCTTCGAAATCCAATCTTGAATAGAGTATTCAAGTGTGTAGAACAGTGAACGATGCATTTTATGCATAGATCTATTTGACCCATATTGGAGGATACGGATAGAGGCAGGCCGTCATCTCCGTGTTGGGAATGCGGGTCAGGTTATTTTAAGGAGTTGGTTAGGTTTAGTTAAGGCTAGGTTAGGCTCAGGGTTAGATTAAGGAATTAATTTAGAATTAAGTCAGTGTTCGTGTTAAGATTAGGATTGTGTGAATATGTAAATAAGTAGTCATCGAAGGTTTTGTTCACACAGCTTCAGCAAATATTCGCTCCTATTTTTAACTTCTAAGATAACGGTCGGCGTATGGACGTATTTGTTTTGGATGGTAGTAAAATTACATGCGTTTCTTAACTTTCCTCCTACACGCAATGGAATCCTGTTAACTATAATCAATGATGTTGTCACAGAACTTTGTTAATCTATTTAAATATGCTTAATACGTGACTTTTGTCATTGCAACTAAGTTTGCTTCGATTCCTACAGCCACTCGTACCTGACAGTCTGTTCTGAGGTTTTGCTAAACATGAAGTGTGTATTGTGCCTCTTTTTGATAATGTAAAGTTTCTTTACTCGGCAACTTTTTACCATTGTAACAGAATTGTTTACTAGTTTGTCTATTCAAACCATTAGCTCGGCTGAGAGGTTTTGTTTGGGGAGGGGGGGGGCAAAATTATTTGAAGTCGAGACACACCCCTCAATATTTATCCATATAACCAGTGGTCGTGTGACCCAACAAAATATATATGACATTTGTGAGATGAAAGGAGTAGATTTCTTCCAAATTTAAAAATATTGCTAATATTGTACCATAATAATGTCATATATTATATATTGTTTTCTGATAAATGGAGACCATGTTTTACAAACTATATCTCTATTGGGGCTGCCTCCAGTGTCCCTTAGGCAAGCCGGTTTTGAAAATAGTCTATATAGTAGCAGTTCTCCGTTGATGAAGACGCTCTCACAGGAAGTGAAAAAAGTGTAGTTTGATTTTTAATTCAACACATAAAATCTCCTGATGATTATTTCTCTGTAGATGGCAAAAACAGACATCAAAATTGGATAAAGGGCAGGGGTTGACTGGTCCAGATTTCAATGAGATAAGAAATTGTTAATTATACTTAACATACTGCGTCTTCATTTTATATTTGATTCTTATTAATTCATAAGAATTAGGAAGATGTCATCTGCCAACTAATAGACTTGTTGCAATCCTATTAGCATGGTCAGATGATTTGACAGGCTTAATTACTTTCCCCAAGCTATGAATTTTTCGTGGTAGTTCTGGGTTCTTAAATAACTAAGGTGTAACAACTATTAAATAATGATTTCAAAAATATGGTGATGTCTTTTTAATGTTATGCGTACATACACATGTTTTCCTGATTCTGGAGAAAGACTGAAATCAGAGTGGAATAAGATCTTAGACACCAAGAAAATGCTTGAAAATGTCAGATAAGAGCGTGTTTTGGAAAAAAAAATCAAGCGACTTTGATATCAAAGAATTACTCTGTATGCTGGGCAGGTATATGTTGCTACTATACCAAACTGTATACTCATCTTCGCATTGATGTAGTGATTGTGGTAATCACTTGCTGGGTAAAATGATTAGGTTTAAATTAAAGAAAGTTATCTTTAAAATACAATTATGTTTTAATCTCAAAACATGATAAGATTAACATTTTCATTGTAGTAAGAAAAGAAAACAGGCACTCGAAGAGTGTCTGAGAAAGCGCGCGAAGAAAACGCGGAATCGGTCTGTTGGTACAGTATAATTCCCGGGATGCATTGTTACACCTTTAATATCTATACCTTGACAACCAAACAAGATATGGAGATTCCATATGTTATGTGAGATTTCAGCATAGGCGTGAAAGTCTAGAGGATGGGAGGGGGGATCTGGGGACCCAAGGAAACATACAACAAATGCCGTTTTTACGGGTAAAAATGTCGATTTCCAGCGACTCAGTCCGGCAGTACTTTTCCACGGCGAAGTTCACACTTGATCTCTTGCCAGTTAGTTAGTTAGTTAGTTAGTTAGATGAAGTTTAACGTCCCAGTTTCCAACCAATTGGTTCAAGTTGAGACGACCAAGGCCTTTTTTCCAGTTGTGGCTCACTAGCTTGCTTTTCCTACTCCATTGCTTATGCTGAGCACCAAGCACAAAGGCAGTAGGTTCCACTTTTAAAGTCTTTGGTATGACTCGGCCAGGATTTGAACCCTAGACCAAGCAGAGAATTTTTTAGGGCACATGAGTCACATCCAGAGCTCCCTGTCAAGTGTCTTCCCACACACCTAGTCTATGTTCTAAGGCCTTGGCCCAAATCGTCAACGTGGAAATTGTCAGTGGCAGGCCCGGTGGGTAGGGATTGTCCAAGAACCGGTTTAGAGCATTGTGTTATGTTTTTACGTAAACTGCTCAAATCTGAGCCCAGAAAATGTTCCTCAGTTTATAAATGACTACGTAAATTTTTTTGTTACTTCAGTAACAAAATTAGGTTATTAGAGTCGTTTGATTACTTTTCTTGTTTTTCAAATGTCAACTATCATAAGGCTTGTAAATAAAGCAAAATTATTCTAAAATATACAGTGGAAGTTGGTGTTGTGTGATAACGTTTTGCGTACTTACTTTGGTCTTAATGGAGGTGTTCGGTGCATGAGTTTCTAAAAAGGGTTATGTTCTCAGTCCCAGATGCCTGAAGTTTCCTACCACCGTCTAATTTGTAGCTGCTCTTTAGATCTCAACGGCTGTAGGGTAAAATACCCCTTCCCTACGGAGAATTTAATTTCCCCAAGTCCAGTGATTTTCCATGAAAGGCACCATAGTAGTCTACCAACCCTTTTTAAATAGTATACCTCACTGGTATCAATCCCAATAGAAAGGACGGAGGGCGTTGATGGAGTAACATGAAAAATAGTAAGGTGTATATGACTGTGTAGTTTGTCTTTAATATTCAAAAAGTGTAGAGGGGAATGTCCCCCATGTGTAGACTACTATGGTGCACCTTAAAGTCAGTTGAGAATCCGTGTTAATGTTTTACCTCTCGGTAAAGCCAGCACCTACGGTTGTGCCCATACCATAGATGTGCCGTACCCAGGATTCTATGCCGGAGAGGGGTTATTAGAAAAATCCGTCTCTTGAAACTGGGCGTCACGACTTGGCCGACTTTTTAATGATAGAATACTGCAAATTACTAATTTAGCGACTGAATCCGATTCTAGTCACATCATAGGGGAAATACAAATCGATCCTTAGAACTGGTTTAAAGATGGATGCCTAGTATCTTAAGGTTAACCTCAAAAAAACGTCACTACACTGCTGCAGATTCGTAAATCAAGGTCAAAGTATATATCCAGGGTTCAAGCCAACGGAATCTGTAATGTGGATTCGGAATATCAAATTTCGTATCACCAGTAAAACGGAGCCACGCCAACCATCTACACTATTGTGGCCTAATTGGTACGGTACGTCCCGGAAAACACTCCGCATACTTTTAATGAAACCTTATTGTTTATTCACGTTTTGAGCAACTTTTAAATTTTGAACTAAATCCAGTGGTGGGGTCTCGAGTCCCATGAACTCTTTTGGTACACCACTGGCTTTTTTTTTCTAAAAGTCTCTTCAAGTGGATGCAAAAGACAGCCACACGTTATGCTGGAAGGGGCTCTGGTCCCCAAAGGATGTCTATCCCCTCAGGGACACTAAACGTGGCCTCCTCTCAGCCGACATACTCTTACATTATACGAGCCCAACGAGGCACCGTTCTAGACTGTCTGAAAAAGAATCAATGAAAGCAACAACTGGCCTTAATGGCTTAGACATGACATACAAATAATCATTGCCCAGTGGCGTTCTTTGGGGGGGTCTGGGGTGGAGATTTTTGTGGGGGGCTCCCGTTTACTATCTAAGCGGAGTGCCACAATGGGTTGGCGCGGAGCGTACCATGGTTTGGCCCGGAGCGTACCAAGAAAATTTGAGATTTTAATACATCCCAGATGGCCAGAAATGGCACTTGCCAGGCTTGATAGCAGCCATCATGAAGTGCAATTTTTGTGAACAAAATGTAAAGTTTTATTTTATTTTATTACAAATTTCTGTGAGGACGGATTAACTCAGCTGTTCGGACTTTTGGTCCAAGGATCGCAAGTTTGAAACCCGTTTACTCAGTGGCGTACCCAGGATTTCCCTCACGGAAGGGAGGGGTGGGCATGCAGTATATTGTGTGATTGCTGGCCTAGGGAGGGGTCTAAGGGAAGGGGACCCCCTCCTCTTTGAAAATTTTTGAAAAATTTGGTGTCCTTACATGCAATCTTTTGCCACATATGCTACATTTTGAAGTAAAATTTTTGTGTTTTTAGGAACTAAAAAAATCGGTTTCATTGAGGGGAACATGACCCAATGGCCTCCCCGTGTACGCCACTGAGTTTACTATCTAGGCGGAGCGCCACCATAGGTTGGCGCGGAGCGTTCCAAGAAAATTTGAGGTTTAAGTACATCCCAGATGGTCGGAAATGGCACTGGCCAGGCTTGATAGCAGCCCATCAAGATGTACATTTTTTGTGAAAAAAATGTAAACTTTGATTTTATTTTATTCTCAAACACATTTCTGTGATGACAGATTAGCTCAGCTGGCCGGACTTGGATTGCAAGTTTGAATCCCGTTTACTATCTGCGGAGAGCCACCATAGGTTGGCCCGGAGCGGTTCCCAAAAATTGGAGGTTATAAAACATACCAGATCGCCGGAAAATGGCACTTGCAAGGCTTGATAGCAGCCATCAAGATGTGCAGTTTTGGTGAAAAAATGTAAACTTTGATTTTGTTTTATTCTCAAACACATTGAGTTTGTCACAATTAATCCGAATGTATTCAAAATTATTCAGAGTGGGTGAATTTTTTTTGCACAGGTTGCGATTGGGGGTCGGAGCTTTGGGGGGCTCGGCGATTTTGTGAGGGGCTCTCGCCCCCAAGCCCACCCCCCCCCCTTCGTAGCTACGCGCCTGTCATTGACTTAATAGAGTAGCTTGTGTGTACATACAAATTAAAGTTAAGATTAAATTTACCAATATATTAAGTCATTCAAAGAACTTTGACATGTACCAAACTTTACAAACCGTTAACTGATAATGTATTTGGGACGATGAGACACTCTAAACCGCCTTTAATGTAGTGAGAGGAATGTCATTAATGCGCATTGAAATCATCAATCCATGACTTTGACTGTGTCCATGACATAGTAACTACTTACTACAGCTGCAACTCACTGCCTGCGTTGTTTATTCATTTTGTTATGTTTCTATAGCAATAACCTTACCGTCGTGATTAAGATTTATGTAGGGTGTACCGTAATAAAAAGGTTTTATCATCTGGCGTAGAGAGGTATTTAATTGGATTTTGAAACCTCTTTTAAAGTTTCCAGTTCTTCGTGGCTGTGCTGATACAACATTCCTCAGCTAAGTCTGACATGAATGTTATTAGCTTACATTTTAGTGACGTGTACGAGACTATAGACATGGGGATTTACCGTCTATTCTTTCAGAGACCGTATCCCTTCCTGTCCCCAACAGGAAGTCAGATCATGGGATGATTGTTCAAACACAGCTTGTATTAACTGGCAATATCCAACCATGCTTACTGTAGACCCCGAGAATTCTAGTACAATACACGTCACTGTTAGTGTAGTATGACTTTTTTAGAAGGGAGGGACAAATCCAAAAATTTCCCCCCACTTTTTCAAAAATGATAAAAACTTCCATAATTATTTTGAGATCAATTTACAATGATTCAACAAGTACAGTACGTGTGTGATAATAACAATAAAGCTTAGGTACAAAAATAGAGCGATTTGATCGTAGTACGGGTAGCGAAAAGGAAATGGAATGTGACATTTTTGTGCACCCCGTACTGCTGGAGCTAAATGATCTCGCCAATAAATAGTTTCAAGCTCATTTTGATAGTGTTTACAACTGTTTTTCGATCAGTGAAACGCATATGAAAAATAACGTGGTATTCATTTGGTTGAACACCGCCAAAAACCATGGTGTTTTATGGAATGGGATCTTTCATGATTGTACGTTTTACGTTACTTACTGAATATCAGCCAATACGATCTCTGATTTTGGATTGAGACATGACGATGACAGGGTTCCAACTTTTTGCGTAAAAGGTGTAAATAATATAACATAGATTACAAATTGACACTACATATTAAAAGTAACCCCTCCCCGTAGACCCCTCACCAGGATGGTCAATTGCAAATGGTGAAAAGTCCCCACACCTTTGGAGATGGATCCACGCCCTAATATGATCATATCATGCAATTAAATGATCAATGCAATTTTAATGAGTTTATATGAAATTTTATATCATTTACAGTGGATGTCTTTGTCGCAAAATACTTGCCAGAGTTTCGTTTTGGGAGGCAGCTCTTACAAAATTTGAAATAAGGGTAGTTTTAGTAAATTAAATGGTGCACCAAAGCTCATTCAGGGTATAAATCCAATATACACGGTGGGTGGTAATCCTGGACCGGGTCTTTAGCCAGACAAGATATTACAAGGGGGATTCTTTGAGAGTGAGGAGAGAGCAAAATATTTTGCACCGTGACAGGATATGGCCTTAGGCAATAAACTAGGTTTGCGTCTGAACAAGGAGTTTAAGACAGTTGTGGGAGGGGCTAGAAATAATTTAGTTGGGCGAACTGTCTGTGATAAGAAATTGCCCTTTAATCTAGTAGTTAGCCCACACTCAGATTCATCTCAGTCCCTTTGAAGTTTTTTTTTTTCGGACGAATATCGATAGCCTGTTATTGACTTTCACCCTTTAAGCGAAATTATCAGATTTATGCAACTATTCGGCAGGAAAGTTGAGCTATCTCCATTTCACACGTTGCTGTGTGAGTTTGCGCCCCAAGAGACTTCGTCCATACCGGCGAATTTTGAAATTCTAACACTCTTGATATCATCAATTATTATCGCCAAATTCATGTGGGGTACAGATCACAAGCCAAAGTGTAATCTAAAACTGATTGAATTTATTCAGATTGTTAAAACCTATGGTGTCCTAGTGTCTTAGTAACCTCTAACTTAAGAAATTTATGGCCTTTTATTTTAACTTACCAAGTTCACTTTCGTTATGAATGATTGTGGGGAGAAAGGACAGGAGAGTGGCCAAGATTTCTCTGACCCCGAAAGGGGGGGGGGGCTCCCCGATGAAGAGGGAGGTGGGCAGCAATCCGAAGCTTCCAAAAAGCTGACGAGTTGCCGTGAGGATGGCGAAGCCGAAATTTTGGACTATTTTATTGATTTTTTTTTTAATTTTATGGGTTTTTATGGCAGAAAGTTTGGATGATTTTGTTGATATTAAAGAAAATTTAGGTTTTTTCTAAAGAATCTGGCAGGCCTACCTTGGAAGCGAGAACAAGTAAATCGTCGGGGAAACTGGCCTAGCCATTGAGGTTTAAGTGGCTACACCGAAAAATTGGAGGGGGAGCTTCCCCGACGGGGGTGATGGCCCCTGCCTCTACCTGGCACCTCCTATGAGAGGAGTCCAAAATTACTCTTTTAACGTATGGGGTAGATACTGATGACGTAGGCAGGTAGGCAGGTCGCATTTCAGGAGGGCAGGTACTAAGGACCAAAAGTGGAGCAAAGCTTTACAATATGCTTTAACGTACGGGGTAGATACTAATGACGTAGGCAGGTAGGCAGGTCGTATTTGGAGGGCAAGTAAGGGACCGAAAGTGGAGCAAAGCTTTCCATCCAAAGTTCAGCTTGAACATTTACAGTATATTTTACTTTTTCAATGCAGGATTGGGCAACCATTGGGGACTTAGACTGGGGAAAGGCCTCCATAAGCAAATGCCCCCACAGCCACTCTGACTTTGCCCCTGGTAGATACACTTACCTATGCCAGTCTGACCGACTTAGCTTCTGTTCCATTAGTTAAGCTCCTAAAGGTGTAATGAGTGGCGTACTACATGTGATATAGTCTACAAGCCAGAGTCACAGGAAAACTAAATCAAGGACTGAAGGGAATCTTGCTGTTAAGTAACTTACTTGCTACTTAGCTGTTACTAAAAGTTTTTTCTTAACTGTGGTAGAAATTGTTTAATGCATAAAATTGTTTTATTTGTATAACTAACCTTTCTGTCTACAAACCCCGCTTGTCTGTTTAGTATGTTAAGACAGAAAGTGTGAGGGGCGCCTTGCAAGTGTTTCATGCAGACTGTACTAAATATTTTTATGACTTTCATTGATTAATTCCGTGAAATGTATACGTTTATAGCACTCATGTCAAGTTTACACCATGAATGATGAATGATAATAATAGGATACGGATAGGCTGATAATTGATGTAAATGAAATCACTGATTTGGAAAATTTCCTTTAGATTCGCTTTGGTGCACAGCACTACATGCGATGTTGAAACCAACCACAAACATACGTCATCATATGAGGCAGGAAATGCCATCTGTCTGAATTTTTTCCGTTGGTAATAAAGGAGTTCCCTCGTGTATGAAGAAGGACCCAAAGGGAGTAAGTATGATGTTAAATAAACGTTACAGTCGCTTAAAGCTTTTCACACATAGTTATAAATATTTCGTGATGGCAGTGCAATCCCGGCCGTAAGCCGATTTAAACAAAAGCAAAAACTTACACGTACGAGCATTAAGTGTAAAAACGATACAATTTATGTTACAGTGCACCCTAAAAACAGTAATATTGAAAACATTTTTCAAAACGTTTTGCCTTTCTGCTTTGTAAAATATGTTATCACGCCAACTATACTTGTCTAATTTACTGCTTTAATTGCTAAACATGTAGTGTTTAATTGCTAAACATGCAATGTTTATTTGCCAATCAAGTAGTGTTTAATTGCTTAGCATGTAGTTTCTAATCGTATAGCATGTGTAAAACCAAGTGGGGCAGAATAAGTGTTTAATTACTAAATACGTTTTCAACAATGTAGACAACAATACTTATCTAGAGAATCGTTGATTTTGTGTTTTATGTTAATGTCAGTCTTAGATCTTAGGGTCTTAACTGGCGGCCGTAGGAAGGTTGCCCACTGATGATTCGAGTCTGGAATTTTTAATGTAATTACCGCCCGAAACACGTGTTCGGGTCACGGCGATTGTTATCAAGTGTGTAAACTTTTAGCAAAGGTGACCCTCGGTCCAAAACCCTAGAGAACCTTGCCGTGGGAATTTCTTAACAGTTCTAAAGAACATGCAGACAGCCAGTTTCTAAACGATTCATTATTAAGAGAGTAAACGTTAATTAAACCCTTTCGAAGAACATTAAAAGAGCTAAAGGCTTGACTTTCTGCTGTACTTTGTATAGAACAGGGCCATTAGTTACGATCTTCTCTGATACTTCAAGGAATTATTAAACCAGAAGGCACTAGGTTGAAACATAAAATGATTTCCCCGAACTCTATTTTAACATTAACTACGTCACAGGGCCTCATGACGACAATTAAAGAGGCACAGGAGATGATTAATATGTTAATTTGAAATTTTAATTGTGATCTCCCACCCTAAGCATACTGCACGTTCATCCTATAAAATCACTCACTGTGCATGCCTGACGATGCAATTTATTTCCATAAACAGTCCAGAAGGTTTCTTTCATGAAACATAAAAAAAATGATTCATTCTATTCTACCTTTCCGCGGAAGGTTAAACTCACTATTAAAAAACTTACGTACTCATAATATTTCAATCTTTGGAAATGAATAGTTACAAAATATCGGGGGAGGTTTCGCTTGGTCACACATCGAATACAGGTATCAATGCACATTATTAACTTAGGAAGCATTAGGTAGTTAGGTAGAGAAACCTCTCTGCCATCTGTTATTACAAAAGTGCACTTAGCGCTGGGAAATTTTTGTTTAGCATATGTCCGCAAGAATGACTTTTTAGCCACATGTAAAGGACTGTGGTACTCGAGAAGTTTTGTTTTTTTTTTCTTTTATATGGGTCTACGTTCTTCAGGAATAGCCAAGCTGTTTAGGTTTATGGTTCCGGACCTGTCTCAGCCCATCTCCGCGTTTTACTGAATGGTGTTGGACAAACGCCTCCTCACATGTCTATTACATATTACTATAAGTGAAAAAAAAACAATAAATTGAAAGGAAAGGCACACATACAGAAATTGCAGGTGTGAACCTGGCTCAGGGCAGTAACAAAGCACTCCGGGGCTTCCTTTTGCATGGGCGTCACCAGAAATTTTTAAAGGGTGGTCGTATTTTGTGTGAAGGAGGAAGTAATTGCAGCGTAGCGCGAGCACTACAGCGATGGGTCCAGGGGCCCGCTTAAGGGCCCCTGGTGGGGTCCAGGGGCGAAGCCCCGGGAGCTCTGAGGAGTTAGATATTTCAAATGCCTATAATGCGGTGAAATTATCGTCAATATTGCTAGTTTGATAATGCCCAAAATATGATTTCATATAAAAGCAAAACGTGAACCCATGGATGGAGATCAAAGAGAAAGCTTTTCAGTCTTAAAATGACAATGGCAACAGAACGTTTTTCTTTTAAAGTTGGAGGCCTATCATGGGAACCATGGGCTTGGTCAAGGGAACCAACTGGTAGAATCCAGAGGCAAAGGTTTCCCTGGACAAAAACCTTCGGAAGCTCGTGGAATACAATGAAATATTCAAGATTAAGGAGGTAAAATAGCTAACCTCAAATAACAAATCACAGCAAAGTTTTAAGCCAACTGAACTCTGCAATGCAAAGAAATTTAAGAAAATCATTCAAATCTGTATTAAATAGCGTCTCATAATTGCTTAAGTTATCAGGCTCTACAGAAGAGTAAGTTTGTGCAAAATGTGATTTTTACCAATTTACTTTGTTTTTACTTCAACCTTCTTCCTTCAAGACCTAGAAAATACTGTACATGTCATTTATTCCATTAAAATAGGTAACGGAAAATGAGTAATTTGGGGGACTCGATCTGTAATTGCAATTGCAGCGAAATTAACCACTCAACACATTAGAAGAAATTTATACTTTACAATGGCAGAAGAAACCTATTTCGATTTTTGGTACATCCTTTAATCGCTTCTGTAACAAAAAGCTCCAAGGGGGGTCGTTTGCACACGCCGACCCCCCTTGGTGACGCCCATGAATTTTGAGATGTCAAATCCTAAATCCACTATGAACAAAGACTTTAAGCCTTGATCTAGGTCACTGGTAGAGAAACGTTTTCGAAAGTGGGAAAGATTTTATAGGGATTTTAACAAAAAGGTAAAACTTTCCTTCATGTGCATAAAGTCTAGAGGACCTCTGCAGGCTCCTAATGACACAATGTTCTAGGTGTTGGAAGCCTCGGAAGCTTTGAAGTATTTAAGTAATGAAGTTTTTACTTATCTTCTAATTATCCAATAGCCTTGAGTGCCCACAAAACAGATTGCAAAAATTACCCTTTTATCCTTTAATATTACAATAGCAGCTTTCGGAAGGTATCTGATTCATTTTGTTTGCTTGTCTGGGTGGTGGCTATGGGAGTACTCACAAGGAAACGTTCGAGATTAAAACACTGTCAGATGTGATTTCCTGGCATCTAACAACTGAGATAATTCGCAAACTTTGTAGGAAAAGAAAGAAATGTTCAACGTACTCGAATTTTTGACTCTGATATAATCTCCATTTTAGGCACACTATGTTGAGAGTTCAGCTAGTAAGAATAAAGTTCAGTACTTGTGAGTTTTAAACCGGTTTAACTATAGTATCTGAGTTTCGTCAAACGTCCCCTACAGCCCAGTGGCCCCTTTCTCCTCCCTGAGTTTGAAAGATGACCCCGTGGACGATACGCCTTGCCAGGAACCGCTGGTTAAGGTGCATATTCTCGGATCATAACATGGAACTTGCTAGTAATAGAGTAAATACAAAGTGGTACATTTCCCTAAATAAAGCTACAATCCTGACAATGGAGGCTATCCAATGGATCCACAACTAAAATAATAATAATAATAATAATACTTGCTGCCGCATATTACTTTAAATGTATTAGCTGGTATTTGATTTTAAAGGTTTTATGTTAGTATGTTCATTAAGTCAGATCTTATGTATATTGATTAAAATGAAGCTTTTCCTCTTCTTGATACCAACAAGATAAATCTTACCGTAACACTGAAACAAATTGGAATAATAGATTTTTAATTACTTTTCATCAATGATTTCTTTTACGCCCCGCCGTTAAACAAGATTAAAATTGTGACCAAAATGTTGCAATTTTTGTAGAAACAATTATAAGTGTAGTAAAAAGAATTTTTTGAAATGAAACAAATACGTATTAATAATTTGTACACACGCATCATACAGTATAGTGGGAACGTCAGGGAATTACAAGTTCATTTACAACGCCTTCTATCGAAAACGACATGCGATGCACTAGTCATCCAGATGAGCTTCCTGGATCGTGACCACGGGTCGAGTAATCATCAAAAACACAACTAAGTTATTAGATCATCATCCTGCTGGTCCAGATGGTCACCATATTTTGATAACATGTTTACTTTAATCCTCCACTTTTTGCTTTGAATACAGCCTTTTGATTGCGAATTTTAGGTTATTGGTTTAGCTACTTTTAACCTGCTTCGAATAAACTGATCACAACAAAAATCGGTTGCTTCTTTTTTTCTTAGAATGTGTAATTAATTGCCAGCTCATGTAGTTTTAATATCTATTTCTTAAAGGGACTCATTGAGTTGACACTGATTATTTTGTGACAAGTTTGAAGGAAATCATTGCATGGCAATCTTTATAATTAGCCCCATTCTCATGTAACACTTCCTATAGTTACCGAAAATGTGAGAAATTGTAGTTTTTGTGGACAGGGGCTGCATATGATTAATACCTGATTGTAAAAAGTTTCTGGTCACGGATTTGTAATGAAAGGCTTTAATCATTAATTACCCTATCATTGACATTTTAGTTGTGTGTCAGATGTACAGAATCTCTTAGTTTGACCATTTACAATCAAGATGTCAGTAAATTTCTACAGGTGTAAAAAAATCATAAATTTTGTAAACCATCTCAATAATCCCCTTTAATTTGCCTATTGTCTTTATTGGTATGGGAATCAGCATGTTGCTGTTAAGGACATGCTTAGCATAACGACTGTGTATTCGTCTATATTGATACGATCTATGGCAGGGGTGGGGAACCTTTTCCCTTTGACGGGTCGTTTTGATAGTCATAATCCGCTCGCGGGCCGCTGATAGTGAGGGTGCAACAGGCTTTTGCCAAGGAGCACAGACGGTGGGCCCTTGACAGGCCCGGTGGGGGGGAAGCCCTAGGGGTACTGGAGCTTGTTCAAATTTGTAAGTAATAGAATGTTCGTCCACTATCTTTAAATGACATTGAATCCGAAGGCTATACAGACCAGAAGAATTACGATATGACCATTTAATTTTTTGTTTTTGTATAAAGTAATTATGACTGAGCACATATGAAAAGTACACGCGACGAAAAATCAGTGTATTTTGAAACCAACTTTATTTCACTTTTTAACGTTTAATTCACTCTTCGGACAGATCTACACCTCCCTCCCCGAATCTGTCTAAACGTTAATACAGTGCCCACCAAGTTTCGTACTTAGTGTCGTAGGTAGACCTATACGCCTGTTAGTGCACTTCTGGCCATTACTTTATAGCCTTCTAAGCAAAATTTCTGAAACACTAGATTTACAAGGATTCTGCCCCTGGTTTTTTCTAACGAAACGGTGGGGATATCACGTTGTGGATACTAGGGTTTTAGTTATGCAGGCTACTAATAGTGCTTTCTTGCAAGAGTTTTACATGAAATCTGCGGAAAGTGGTACAAGCAGGATAAACGATGGGCACCGTGGCCTAACAGATTATTATCAATTACCTTTCCGGTGATTCTGAACAACATTTATGAATTGCCTCGACGGCAGGATAAAATGGTCTCGAGGGCCCCATACGGCCCGTGCTGCCGGAGGTTCCCCACCTCTGATCTATGGGGTAAGTAAAGAAGTTGCGAATACATTCTTCAAATAGTGAATCGAAACACCAGTAATAAGTCATATGACAAATATTTTCGTCTGATGGGAACACCTCTCATATGACTGAATTGCGCTGTTTTGTAGCTAATTACATTCCTGACGAAAATTCTTTCAATTTGTTGTAGCATGTTTTTACTTAATGACGGTTACATTACGATTCGCAGGCCCTACCTAGTCAGGTAGGGTACCGTTCGGAAGGGGGCGAGATAACTTCGAGCGCAAATGTTTTTCAGACGTAAAATGCACTAAAATTTATTGCGGAAATAGTGATATTTCATCGGGGGGGGGGGGCAAAAATGCCCACTCTGGCTACGTGCTTCACGATTAGAAATCTCAATTAAAGCTTCCGTACCTTGAAGTCATGGCAAACACATTTTATGTGTCTTTGACTCTATTTCAGTTGTAATATTGCTGGCCGTACCTAATGCACAAAGAGGTTAGCACTTCGGGCGCACAACCAAACGCTATAACATGATTATACCCAAAGCAACTTGTTGCCCGGATCTTTCGGAGGTCAGTCAACAGAGTTTGTGCTAATAAAGAAATTTATACGTAAAGTAACTCAGTTGACTAAACTTTTAATACCCATTTAGCATCCAAAAGGATGGGTTTTACATTGCATATGCCATTGCAACGCTTTACACATTTTACGTTCAAAATATCTAATAACAGAGAGATGCGACATGCAGTGACGTGGATGACCATCATATACAGTTCCCATCACAATGTGCTAGAATATCTGCTTCAAAGAGAAGACATATCGGCCAACATTCGAAGTCTGTTGGGGAATACTGACCTTACTCGTGCAATTTTATATTCAATATTTTGGTGTGTACATCTTATCAACTAAAACAACAAAATACAAAAAAATACTGCAACATGGTTAAATTTGAAGGGGTCAGGCAGTCTCTTTGACCTATTTAAGTATACATACAGCCTGTTAGAATCCTTACTGAATGTCTGTCGTGACATTTCAGAACAAAATTTGCATACTAATTGACTTAGTACAACAAGGAGATATTCTGTATGAATTTTACAATTCTGCTGTAAATATATTGTGAGACAACTGAAGGAGTCAAGCGTGATTAAATAATTTAATTTCGGATACTATAGTTTCTACTGACTAAGATCTTTGATTTTCTCATTATAACTACCAAAACATGAAACGTGTGAATACATGGTACAGGTCTTAATTCATATGTATTATATAATAGTATAAATAGTAACATGAAAGGATAATTAAAGTTAATAAATTCACGTAATTACCGTCTCTTTTGCTGCAGATGCTATGATTTGTGATATCAAGCACACAGGCAAAAAAAAAAAAAAAAAAAACTATAAAAGGTGCAAACAGAGCTTTTGCTCAGCTTGTAAGAACACAGTGCTTAGTTAACCCTGACCATTGTATACTAATGCTCAAGTAAGCTGTCATTACATTATTGACGTGATTTGACAAGTAAGTACAAAGTCTGAAAGAAAACTTACATAATAAAACTTCTCAAAATTCGAGTTGAAGTGATTGGGCGAAAAAGTCTTCCGGACGCCTAGGGAATTCGCGTCCCTTGCGTATATATTATGTCACTTTAATTTCCGGAATCTGAAAGTTTCCACAGTGGACCTCTTTCCATGTCACTGATTTTCACGCTATTCCTCCATCATTGCTTTGTAAGTAGGATGCAGACGAGTGACTTAGTAAACAGGAAGGATATAGACCGAAGAGACCCGTGGGAGGAAACGCTTATAATATCGTAACTGTGACAAGGCACATAAATTTTAGTCATTTTCTAACAGATTGCAAGTAATAAATATAACTTTGCCGAAGAGATTTTTGAGGAAATAAATATAAAATGACTTTTACACAGTTAGAAAGTTTATTTACGGAATAGACACAGGGTATAATTGGTATGTGAAGAAATTTTAAAACTCACTGTGAAATCCTACGTAAATCTAAACAAAGGGTTGATTATCGAGGTAGTAAGATGCTTACAAAAGTTAAACATGACTCTGACTAAAAAGATGTACTTAGCATTGAATGTACAGAATAAATGAAGAAAGCAAATGTAAACAAAACTGAATCACATTGACCAGTTGACGATGACATTTCAAGAACAATACTTGAATGTTTTTGTTTCTCGTTTCTCCACGATATGAAGTACATTGCCTTACCAACGATGCAGAAGGAGTCCACGTCCCTTTTCTAAGGACATTAGCCACTTTGCTAATTAAAAAGCTGTATCCAGTTTCTTAAGGAGAGGTGACACCTGACCACAGCTTAGTGAAACCAAGGTTAAATAAGACGTGAAGAGCCAGGATGATAGCACTCAGAGGTTGTTACTTAGCAGGCAAATCCAGACGATGCACAAAGCTGCAGTAGGCCTAGTCATCTTTGATTATTCAGGAGGAAATAATTAAAGTTAGACCTTCTTTCATAACGTTATATTACACTGTGTTATCTAAACTCCTGGGTACTAATGCGTAGTTTGTAGAAAGTATACGTAACAAAATTTGGGACAGGCCCGTAGCCGGGGGGGGGGGGGCACGGGGCGTGCCCGCCGTGCGAACTACTGTGCCCCCATATGGAAAATCGATAGAAAATAAAATTTTACTACCTGTAAACGGTGGCACTCCAAGCATTTTTACCGAAAATGATCCCAATAGGCATTTGAGAAGATTTTTAAATCAGACTCACAATCATTGTAAACATACTTTGTAAAAACGTAAAGTGCCTCAATGCTGAGTCCATGGGTGGTGGAAGGCAAAATCCCCCCTTGACCAGTCGCCCGGCACCTTGATTTTGATCTCAGAGACAGACACTCGTCACCCCAAGTACATTTTTGGTTGGAACAAAGCAAAATTCTCAGTTGGTGAATGCTCATCAAAGTCAAAAGGTGCAGAACAGCTCACATTGCACAGCATGCACAGACAGAGTGCCTTAATTACACATTATGCCTTTCATGTCCACCAGGATATAGTCTTGTGCAATAAATAGGTATGTGTCTGCCAAAGGGGATCATATTAACCAGTGGCGCCGCCAGGCTTTGGTGATGGGGGGGGGGCACAACAGATGATGTCGTAATGGCACTTCCAAGTCTGCGCTAAATGCGTTTTTTTTTCGTGTGCTCCCTGCTTTCGTATACACAGCGGGGATCCTTCCTTTGTCACTGCACTAAGGTGCTGTCCTGGGGGAGGGGTCTAAGGGGAAGGGAGGGGGTGTCCCCCTCCCCTTTGAGAAATTTTTGTTTATGTAAAGTTGCTTAGATGCAAAATGGTGCTATCTTTATGATATTTTTAGAGCTGATCAGATACCTGTATGGCTGGAAAATGTCCATTGTTTAGTGAATTCTAATTTTTCCGACTGGCTGGATGTTTTTTCCAACTGAGTGACGACGCTTAAATATTCCCTTTTTCATGCGCCCTGTGTTTTGAATACAGCAGTGACGATCTTTCCTTTGTCACAACATAAAGGTGCCGTCCTGGGGGAGGGGTCTAAGGGGAGGGGTGTCCCCCTCCACTTTGAGAAATTTTTGCTTATTTAAGGTTTCTTAGATGCAAAATGGTGCTATTTTTTGGAATATTTTTGGAGCTGATCATATATAGCTGGAAAATGTCCATGATCTAGTGAATTCTAATTTTTGGTTAGGTGAAAAAGGAGAGCATGTTGTCTAAGAGAAGAATACGTTGTCAACAAACCTGAAGACTCCCTTTTGGCTACTTTACCGCCTTCTATTGGCAAAGTTTTTACCAAAAATACGTGCGTGGAGTCCACAGAAACATTGCTGGACTATAACGAAATTCTCTCCCCTTCATTGTGCATTATAAAAGGCATCTAAGGCTGGCAGATACCTGTATAGGGCCTTCCAGAAGCTCTGGATAAAGTACATAAAATGGAGCAATGACATAATTAGATAATGCTTATTACTTACATCCAAATGATAATATGGAGTATGACGTAGAGCACTTTACAACAATCGTATTTTTACTAATTTTGAACGAAAATCCAGATGAACAGCTTCCAGCAATGGGGAACGGGAGGGAGGGAGACTGTTGGTGCAGGAAGGTGATATTAGACCTCCCTGATAGGTATAGCAAAAGGGGTGAAGGACTAACAAAGGCGTTTTCAGAATGCTTTTTGTCGTAAGTGTATTAAAAATCACCATCTATCAAGGGCATAGCCAGGAATTTGTCAAGGGGGGGGGGAGCCCATAGACAGACCCCTCAGCGCTTTGCGCCATCATGGGTTGGAGCAAAGCGCAAGAAAATTTTGGCCCAAAGTGCCTCCCAGATCTCTGAAAATGGCACTTCCCAAGCCTATTTTACCGCATATAAATAGGGGAAACACTAGCAATATTGTAAAAAAACATTAAAAAATACCAAAAATATGCTCAAGGGGGCGGCTGCCCCCTTCACCCATCTGGGCTACGTGTCTGCCATCTATACCGATAATGGCTGCGCGCAAAGCGCTCGGTAAAATTTTTTGGAAAATATATAACGGCAATACGTAATTTCAACTTTCCAAATCATGCTACAACAACTTAGATTGAAAGATCGCATATTGATGCTAGGCCCCTACAGATGTTGTGATTATAGTTCCATGTATTATTATCTTAATAATGGTCACGAGATGGAGTGCAAACCGTAAAGCATGCGCGCAAAGCTCGCAAAATTTTTCATTAAATGAGATTTCCATGACAAAACCTGCATTCAGAATCTGCATCGAGACACTTTCAATTGCCCAACAATCCTACATGCCACTCAAAAGCCAGTCTTTTACCTGTTAATTCGTGAACAGCTTTCAACTTTTGCTGCTGTGCTTCTCCGGGAGTTGCTATCAGAAGATATTGTTAATAAGAACACAGTGGTAAGGTTTGAAGCGCGCGGAGCGCGCGAAATTTTTGATAGTTTGCGAAGAATTTGCGAAAATTCTGATAGTTTGAGAAACATTTGTGATAGAAAATGATTAAATAGATCTATCACGCGGTTGAAGCACACCTCACCCTACCCCCTACAGAAATCTGTAGCTTAATCGCCTTTTGGGATCATTATAAAAGTTTCAAAAAAATTTCATAGGGGGCACGCGCCCCCCGTGCCCCCCATGCCCCCCGTGCCGGCGCCACTGACAGTTTTAGGAGTGGCTAGGAGTTACTTAGTTGGGAGAATTGGAACTGTAGGATTGGAACTGTCTTGGATAAGGAGGGGAGCAGATTCTTCCATTGAAACCCATACTTTCTAACTTTTCTTAATAAGAACCAATTATTTTTAATTTTTCTTCAACAAAACCCCAAAGTTCGCCGGATCAAAATTTTGCGTTCGGCATCCTTTAGGCAACCTGCCACTTTTGGCGGGGCTTGGTTGCAGGACGACCAAGGGCATGCCCTTTTACCACCCTTTGCTGAGTCGACACGCAGGTTTTACCATGGTAAATAATTTCCCCGCAAAACATTTGGCGCTTCGGGTTCAATTCTCACAATCGATGTTGTATCATCAATAAACATTATCAGCCCTTACGTTTCATTGAAATATTCTACCCAAGGCAAGGTGAAGGCTCATAATTAGATGCATGGTATCAAGGGGTTTTCACGTGGCAATCTTACACCTTGAGTAATATTCGTAACGTGATTCCATATGGTGTGAAGCTAAATTTACTAGTGCCACAAATTTACTCACAATATTATTCTTTCTCTTCATGCAAAATTTTGTTCAAGTAAAAATAGAGAATGGCCATCTGAATTGTGAACTGTGAAGAGCTCGGTGTGCTCTGTCATTCAAATTCCTGCTAAAAGCTCCATGCTGTAGTGTTCCGGTTTTGGACATTTGGGGGATTTCACAATGAATCCTACCAAAATCATACTGGACCAGCACACCAAGCCTGATATGTGGCAGTCCCTGGTACCCTCTTTGTTCGCAAAGTAATAGACTCTTCACCTGCGCTTGAGGAAATGAAGAAGCATCATTGTGATCATAGACTTGTTCGCTTCACTTTTGGCGACTTTCCACGCCTCTGTATTGCAAGAAGAGGGAAAATTTCCACTATAAGAGCAAAATTTTCGAGCGGTTCGGGCGCATATGCACGCTTTAAGCTTTCTGTGGTAGGCTTGATGTATCATCCCCTGTGGTTTCCTCAAACTGTTATCATATGATTGCGCTACTGACTACAAACATACAATTTTCAGGGCTCCCCTTTGCGTAGCCAGTGCCCCCCTTTATCAGAATTCCTTGCTACGGGCCTGAAATCTTGGGCACCTCTTAATTGGCGTTGAGGAGTAAATAAAAGTCAGTGAAAATAGTTATAGATATGAACACATTATATGAAAAAAACAACACTTTATAAGACCCATATTTCCCACAATGACGTCAACACACAAACACGCATGTGTGACTTACATTGTAAAAACACTACTTGAGTTTTAAACATTTTTCTAAGCACTTTCTCAACCCACTTTGGAAACATATTTCAATGGTGAACACATGCGTTAACCTTTTCCATAAGGTCTTCACTTTTTTACACTTTTTTAAACAGAGGAATATTTTCAGGAATTTTTTGGTTGATTTAGAAGAATATTCTCTGTAAGAACCTATATATCATTGTAAAGAGCAAAGAGAGGGAATTTGAATGCATATTTTATTTTTGTAAACTAATCTCATTATGTATGCAAATATGCAAATTAGATGACGTAATACGAATTTTCATAGAAAATCGTAGAAAACCCATACAGATCACTATTATTTTGTAATTTATGGTGCAGGAGATTGTTTAGCTTCCTTTTCTCTTTCATTTGATACCAAATTTGAGGAAATTGGACAAATAATGAGGAAGATATGCCCATTTTACTCTTGCTATACAGCCCACACTGAACTCACACACACTGAACTATATTGACCTCTACACAGGACGCTATGGCTCAGTGCACAGTGAAACGTAAACAACTTTGGATCTATAAATAGAGCTGCATGGCTTTATAAGGTAGCTCTGAATGGCCATTTTAGTGAGTGGAAAAGTCGGAGGGGTGTTGTGGGTTATAATTTTTGATATTGGGAGGGGATTTTTGGGTCAGAAATGCATGTTTTGGGCCAAATTTGACTCATTTTTGAAAAATGCAGTTGCTTGGATCTTTGAAACTCTCTTACTCACCCTACCCTTGCCATTTCTTCATATTTCTTGGTATTTCTGCGTAAGGTAGCTCATAACGGACATTTTGGTGTTTGAATGAAAAAGTTTGGACATTCCCCTGTTGACTTAGGTAATTTTATATTGGGAGGGGGTTTTTGGGATGGAAATGTAAAATTTGACTGAAAATGACTAATTTTTGAAAATTATACCTCAAATATCTCTAAATTCCCTACCCCTGACACCTAATCACTTCTTATGGTGTTTGTATAGGTTCCTAGGTATTCAGAAAAAAAAAGTGAGTAGGGTGACTTTTTTCTAAGTGCCTCAACTGATTTTTTTAAAATTATGACGTCATTTTTAGCATGTTTTTGAATTTTTGGTATATTTTTTGAATGTAAACAACTTTTTAACGATTTTTTATGAAACAATGTCAAATACGAACCCCCCCCAAAAAATGGTGGCATTTGATAGATCTTTTTGTTGGCTTCATTTTGATGGTAAAATAAAGGCTAGTGGATGTTGCATGACAGAGTTATAATTTTTTAAAAATGATAACCCTTTTTGCCTGAGCCCGTCATGCACTTACTGCAAAAGGTTAAATTTCTCAATGTCCAGTGTTAACACACGTTTCATCGTTGAACATTTAGTGTGTTATTGCTAAAGGAATAAACGCTTTTGCAGGTGGGGGAAATAACTGTTGAATTGTCTGACTTGCTTTTCACATTGTGAAGATCAGTGGGTGTTAAATTTTCTTTCCAAAAACACTTTTTATTATATATATAGTATAACATATTAGAAGTTCCCAAAGAGTTTGTGATTCACCACGGTATCTGCGAGTATTCACCTCTTGTGGATGAAAACGCCGAGTACATTCGACCCGGTTACATCCGTCGAAGTTAGCAATCCGAGGCTTTATTTAACCATAAGCTGAAAATGTAGGCCAGACTGACTTATAGCCTAGGAGTATGCTAGAAATATTACAAGTACAATTATTGCAACTCTAGTTTTCTTTGTTTGTTTGTTTGTTTCTTTCTTTCTTTGTTTGTTTCCTTCTTTCTTTCTTTCTTTCTTTCTTTCTTTCTTTCTTTCTTTCTTTCTTTCTTTCTTTCTTTCTTTGTTTGTTTCTTTCTTTCTTTCTTTCTTTCTTTGTTTGTTTGTTTCTTTCTTTCTTTCTTTCTTTCGGATTTTTTCATGTTTCCTGACAGATTTTCCTTAGTTCTAAGAAACCTCTTGACAGAGGATCGTATTACTTGCCAACGTAGTAGGTTAAATATGTTTATTTTGATCGTTCAAGCTTTCCCCTCTCCCTCCTCCCAAATGGTACCAGCAATGAATTAATCTACTATCTAGCCTTTCATCAAAGCTTCAACCCCAGGGGCGGATCCAGGTGGGGGCGCACCCGGCGCACGCTCCCCCCCCCCCCCTTCTTCGATGACCAACGATTTTTTCACTCCGAAAAAAATGAGCAAATAGTTATGGAAAATATGCTTCCCAGATGCTGGGAAATTGCGTCTAAGCGCATCTAAAATTCAAATTTTCTTGGGGGAGGACCCCAAAACCCCCGCCGTGGCTTCGCGCCTCTGGCGCTCGTTCGTCGGCCTTCTGCCAACGGTGTGTGCCCCCCCCCCTTCTCAAAATCCTGGATCCGCGCCTGAACCCCTTCCGGTAAAAAAAGACATATGATTAACTTAAGACGGTATTAACATTCCGTTTTTCATACATTTTCGTTTCGTCTGTTAACACCTATTTGTTCCTTTTTTGCATGTAATTATGGTGTTTGTCTTAGTCTTCTATACTTCATTATAAATGGAATTGGAACGTATGTATATATTCTCTCTGAGAAGTTTGAAGCAGAATCTCTCCAAAATATTAAATAGGACTGATTCAAGTAATTACGTCATCAATTCAACCTTCATCAAATCCAGTCTCTTAAAATTTACAACTAAGAACAGAAAATCTTGTAGTAGGGTATTGAAGCGATATGTGTGAAATCCTGGAACAACTGAACTACTTAAACACCTGGAAACCACGTGACCTTTCAATCCATTGTACCATCTACTCAGTCGAAAATTAAACGAAATTTTCTAATATTAAACCAACTTTGATAGTGCCGTTTACCTTCAGAACTGAATGCAGGATGAGCTTTATGTTATTACAGTCTTCAGAAATAACGAGCTCCGTTCGTTTCTCTGATGCCACATGGAGTAATCGAAGGTTGACGGTATTATGATGTGACGTCATAAAAGAGGAGAATTTAAGTAGTGTTGTACTCAGGAGAATTTAGCAGAAAATGCGAAAGTTGTGAAGGCGAAGTAACTCACGGTGGGAAATATTGGAATTTTCTGAAATAAAGTTTGGATCAAAAGCAAACGTTACAAATTTCTTCGCTTAGGAGTAAAATACTGGAAAGGAATTGTAAGTGTTTTTTATTTTAATTGACGGTTTATAAGCAAAATTATACTTTAAAATTGTAAGGTAAAAGTCTAGATGTATATCATGTATAAACAAGTCTTCCCACCATGTAAAATATATGGGCAAACAGTTCGTAGTTACAAATCTATCCTTCGACACGACAGATGAAACATGCTGCAGTTTAATATTCATGATTAAACAAGCCGGAGAATTTTCAGCTTAATGTTCATTTTATGATTGTTATTGATTATGTGAGTGAGTTATGTATACAGTTTACCTAATCACATCTTACTTTATTGGGTATTCCAACTGAACATAGATTATAGATTTTAACACCACCTTAGGAATCCTTAAAGTCAAGTGTTGAAATTAAGATGACGTGTTAAAAGACTAATATGACCGCTAAGTGTAAGATTATAACTAAGTTTATACATTTATCTATAATTACATATAGGTTGTCTTTGATTTTATGTAATAGCATCAATGTCCATTTTCCCCCAAAGTATCAATTGTACTTTAATTAATATTTTTGTCCGTTGATTAAAATCTTAAAACGCTTGTATGGTACTATAAATCTGTGAAAAGATTACTTCACTTTAAAACAAACATTACATATAAACGTATGTAAAATTACTTCATTATGTATCAATGTCTATTCCGAGTTTCGCAACATATGTTATACATTCATCTACTGAAAAGAAGAAATCCATCAACTCTTCTACTGCTGTTTGATTCATTAAACGATAAGACAAATTTAATGTCCTCTCTGTTTAAGTTCATTGTTGAAAAAAGAGGTGATATCTTTTTTGACGAAAATATAAAATAAAGTAGATTAATTGCTTCAAATTGTCTCCCAACAGACATTTGTGTATACCTTTGCAATTGGAAGTGATAAAAAACGTTGTTAACACTGACATGGTCAAATATTATGTCATCATTGTAAGCATTTCATCTAAAATAATGCATGAAATGTTGACCACTTTTAAGAAATGGCAGTGTATTTCAGTGTATTATTAAAAATACACAGTTATGTGCTTATGCACCATATTTTGAGAACTTTAGGTATAAATTGAAAATTGAATGGTAACTGTTGCCAAACTAGCTATGAAATATGAGTTTATTTAATGATCTGATAGCTGCCACAGGGAAATTTGGTGCCCATTTCAAGAGCCAAGGCACAGATGAATGGCATTTGATTTATGTTTCACATACCTTAGGGGAGGAGGGGCGTTATTTTTTACAAGTGCTCATTTGGCTGTGAAATAAAATCTTACATTTATGATTTTCGCCGTGAAGTACGATAAAAATGAAATTAGGGCTAAAAAGGCAAAAAAAAAAAAACTTCCTTATGAAAATAATGAACTATTTATTCATTTCTATGTATGGCAAATCACACACCTTAAGCTTGATTGCCATATCTAGAAGATATTGATTTGGTATAATTAGTCGTTTGTTCTTCGTTCAAATTAGATTACGCGCTTCTAAATTTGTAAAAGAAAGCTTCACATCCAAGGAAAGATACTATGTGCGGCTCGTTTTGGTCATTTTAGACTAACTTGATTAATTTTTGTATCACCCCGCATGGATAAAATTGGTTTTATGTAAGTTCAATTTAAGTTGTCTGATTGCACATCACAGGTCTCGTCACGACAGTAACGTTTCATTAGTTTGGAAAGATCGGAAGCAACAGTCAATAACCAATAAGTGACTGGGATAATTTAATTTGAATTTTGTGTTAACCTTGTCTGGTCAATAAACTATGTGGTTAAGCAATATCTACATAATAAGTGCTTACACCGTAACACAGAGAGAGAGAGAGAGTCAAATGAAGGAGCTCCACATCATCAAAATTGTTTTAGCAAAAAACCTGGTATGTAAAATTGACGTTGTGTAATTCAATATTCTATTAAAAGAATGATGAATGGTATAAGGAACTTTAAAATGATACATCAACCGGGGTCACTTGTTTTTCTCATTAACGCAAAATAATCGTCAATCGACGATAGATTTTAATGCATCATGGTGGATGTAAATACAATTATGGAGAAATACCATGGCGTTAAAATATGAAACATTATTGGGAAAAATGGCTGGTTCATTAATTAATCGTACGTCTTAAGCCAATCAAATTAGAAATTGGTATTTTGTTGAAAAAATTTTCCTCTTTCAATCCCAGCGAGAAGATGAATCTCCGAAGTCTTACGGCTTTGTTTCTATTTCTCACCATGTACCTGAGTGAAGCATCAGCAGCTTGCACTTACTACAGTAAGATTTAATGATCTTTACTAAGTTCATTTTTAATGCTGTTTCCTTACCTGTGTTTAAATTGAGAACCTCACGTAATATGCATTACGCTCGGTGGAATGAAAAAGTACTCAACGAGTTTTCATTAATTGTGCTTAATATTATAATTATCTCTGTGTTGCTTCACTGGGCGGTTCATTTTAGCGGTGCTGGTGAGCAATTGTCCACAACATGTGTTTAATCGTGGGACCTTAGTCATTCCAGTCTCTTCGTCAGCATTCTGCATACTCCCACAAGCCACTATATGCAGGCATGCCAGGCCTTTCCAACCTAAGGTTTAAATACTAAGCTTGAGTAAATAAAGAAACACAACCTTAGACATAAGCTTCCTACTGGTAAATTAGCTTTAATCTGGACTCTTGTCTAACACGTCCAAGCGTTGGACTTAAGGCTTATATTGATTTTAGGAAGAAATGAAAAAAAAAATGTTATGTCCGGAAGGACCTCATGTCCAACCATTTACTGACCATCACGAAGGTATTATTTCCAGACAAAAGTGGACATAAGAAAGTTTCGACCTAGAAACTTAATTCAAAAGAGGGCGTTGTTCTATAAGATAATGCCTGTGTAGGCCGAAGGCCACAGTGTAGGTGGGTAAGGCCGGTAGTCTTTGGTCAAATGTTAGACAAAATGATTTCAAAAATGGGCTCTATGTATGTACTACAAATCTGACGCTTAGATATTCGTCGGGACTGGTTAAAAGTGTACCTTAAGTCTAAAAGTAGCAGACAAATATGATACAAAGATTGGCAAATAAATTTCATTCATCCAATTCCCATCTTTATAGAACATTCCTGTCCTGGGATTTTATGTGCTGCAAGTATTTCACTCAAGGGAATATAGGAGATGGCGCAATAATTTCTAATGTGATACAACCTGCTGCTCGGATTACAGTTTTGTTGTTCTAAGAACATTGTACCTTGGTCCGAAAAGCAATAATCCTTTTATATTAAAAAGTGATCGGACTATATTTTCTATCAGCCTACGACATGTTATATAAGAGACGTTCTTTTCTCTGAGCGGAAAATGTGAGTTTTGCAAAATGATCATCACAAATTATTGCGAAGTCATTCACTTCAAATCAGTGAATAGATATCAACATTTTAAATCTCAACAACTGAAAGAAGCTAATGACATTGATACTGATGTATCGACCCCCTCTGTGAAATAAATATTTTTTTTAAGTATAAACGTCACGTATGCTTGAATCGTCTGTTCGTCGGTTTGTCCTTTTGTCTGTCTGCATTCTTACCTGTCCATCTGACAATAGGGTATTTTAATAGTCATCAAGTAGGAGTTTATGACAGATACTGGTCTTAATTTGTTTATTGTTTCTGTGCAGCGTATATGCGTAATTCGTTGATTAGTTCAATTCAATATTTTCTCACGTAAAAATTAAAGATTGTGCAAAAACATATCGTTGCCAACTATCTGTTTTAAACAGGAGGACCTTGTTATTACCAGAATAAATTTTACAGCTCAGGCGAAAGATGGGAGACCGATAAATGCGAAGTCTGTCGTTGTAAGTCTCGTGGAAGAGGATTCAAATGCTGCACAAAGTAAGTGGTCTTGTACATTGGCGTAGGAAGCGGGGGCTGGGGGCTTGATCCCCTAGTAAAAATGTGATGTGGCGGAAGTATGCTTCCGCCGCCCCCTCAATCCAAGCACGAAAACCCCTTATTTGTTTCCTGTTTAAAAAATGACAAAAATTTGCAGTTATTTTCCTTAAAATTTTCCCAGCCTGTTGCACCAAATTGCATCTAAGGACCCTCAAATATTCGAAAATTTCCCAAAAGGGGAGAAATATACCCCTTCCCCTTAGATCCTTTACCAGGACGGTCGTCCGAAACAATGTTCACCTGCCCCTTCTCGCACAGCTTCCTACGCCTATGGTTTTTTGTATATTAATGCAATATTGCTGGAAGTGTTTCGTTCATTATTTAATATTTTGAAGAATTGATCGAGAAATCTAGATGTAGAAAAATTACCGATATAGGTATTAAAAGCTTCAGTATGCACATGTTAATTGCCAGTAAATTCCACAGTCGTGATTACTTGTTGTATGGGGATCGGAAATTCCAGACACCATTTAAGCGGAGGGTGCCTGTCGGTTGACGCTCAGTGTACAGCGAAACTTGTAATAAAAGCGTTTCTAGATCTGAAATGGCTTAAAAGTGTCTTGTTATGTTGATGGACACACACCATCATTATCGCTATTGAAATACTAAGCCTATGGTTTAAATCAGTGGTTCTCAAACTGTTTTAGGCTACCGTCTCCTTCCACTATCTTGAACTGTCCCAATTCCCCCTCCCCTACCCCCTCTCCTTGTCCTACCATTCATAGTCGGACGCTCAACACTATTTTTTTCTCAGTTAACTTTTTCTATTTGCAAGAACAACAAAATCCTGCAGAAGGCGGGCATACAGTGTGTCGTAATCGCCAGGGACCCCCAAATCAGTGCCAACCCTCTCTATTTCCATGTACTCTGTAGCGCCCACCTGAGACTTCCCAACGCCCCCGGGGCGGTAAGGACCACTTTGAGAAACACTGGTTTAAATGGATTTAAAATTAAAATACAAATCTTGAGTGACAACCTTTTGGGAGGGGATGAAGATCCATTGAAAACCCTTGGGTGAGACACTGTAGTAAGACACTTGCCATATGATTAACAATAGACATTACTTACTTTTTGCCATCTGTATAAAAGCTACATCATTACAAAATTACAAATGATGAGCCAGGCGAAAGTCGTACTTAATTTCACCAATGGCTTGTTACAATTGTTGACCTTTAGTACGTTATTGTCTTGGCTGTTTTGCTGATAATTTGTACATAAACCTGACAACAATATTGACAGTTATAAGAAAATTTTGATTGGTCATTTGAGCTGAATAGCAAATAAGCTTCTTGCCGTTTTAGGACGGATGGGTTTTTTATTATTTATTTGTTTTGGACATTGAGGTACTTGCAAGCGTAACTATCGTGTTCGCTAACCATCCTATTTGACAAAAATGTTTTCTTTTTCATGTTTCGATCCAGCAGGATTTTAATTTACTGCAAGGCCATGGTCGGGCTGGGGATCCTGAATGCCTTCCTTGTAATTTTCTGGTCGAAACACTTGCTCATTATTATTATCATTCACAAATTTACTGTGCTAAGCAGGGGCGTTGGACCCCTAAGGATCGATGAGTGGAGGGTGGTGGACCTTTTCCCGACAAAATGTAAGCGTCAAGAACGGTTAACTCGTTTTAAGGAAATATTTGCAAAAAATACAAAACGGAAAATTTAAGGATAACTAGTGGACAAGATAAGCAAACAAAAAAGGAAAACAAAATAAAACACAAAACAAAGAAACAAAAAAAAACAAAAGAAAACAAGAAAAACAAAACAAACAAAATTAACCTACGGAAAACGCAGTTTAACATTTGGTCAGTGTCAATTTACCCGTGCTGCACCCGTGTTCATTTATCTGCTACAACAGCAAGGTCAATTTGGTCATGGAAATACTAGCTCCGAGGTAGTACTTCCATAGTAGTAGCATAAGATCGTCTTTGACATGGGGTTCAGTTGTCCACCGTAGGGCCCATTTCAGTAATGTGTCTGTGTGGCGGCCCAGGGGCTAAGCCCCGAAACTTCTGAAGCATCTACACAATTGTGAGCACCAGATTAAAACGTTTACTGCTTACAAATGGCATTGATACTGACTAAAAAGACCATGAAACCGCAGTCTGTCTGTATCTTTTCAAAACAACGAAATTTGGACTAAACGTCGGTCGATTTCTTCAAGATGCAGCAGAATGAATGTTGGGGAGTGCGGAGGGTCAAAGAGCTTCTACTCAGTTTTGCAATAACTATACTCTTTTATGAGAAGTTATGAACGGTTAAAAAGAGTACAAGATGAATGTCCGCCAAGCTCGCCGAAAAAAACCCACTTTCACAGACTTTTAGCAATGTTTGCTTTCTTTTAAAAAGTAACTAACTGTCTATAAATAGCCCTGAATGCGCACTAAGCAGACCTAAAAGTTGAAGTTTTCCCTTTTGATTCGACATAGCCAGGACTCGCAACAAAAAAAAAAAAAAAAAAAAAAAAAAAAAAAAAAACCACTTTCACAGACTTTTTCGTAATGTTTGCCTTCAGTTTACATAGCAATTACCTGTTTACAAATAGCACTGAATACGCACTAAGCAAATCTTAAAATTGTAGTTTTCCCTTTTGTTTCAAAATAGCCAGGAGTTACGGCCATTTGACTTCTTTATGATGCAGCAGGTTGGAGGTTTAGGACCTAGGATGATCAATCACCAGGTTGCACGGGGTTTGGCAATAATCCAAGGCACGCTCTGTTCTCCTTGAAGTAGCAATTCGACAATCGTTGCATAGGAAGAATGCGCGCGAAGCGCGCCGAAAATGGGATTTTAAGGCAGTTTAGTTAGGTTTCTAGGCACTGCATTTACAGAAGTATTAGCAAAGCGAGCCTCCTTCGACACCACTACAATGCAAAGGGTACGCACTTGCAAGTATTCACAGCAAACACAAAAGCGCTTCGAGTTCACGATTTGATTAAGTTGAAAACCAGCCCGCACTGAGTCGACCCGATTACAACCCGACGGCAAAAACTAGTCGCTTGGCAGACGGGAAGGTAAAGTGTGTTCCAAATTCTGTTCTCTAAAGGACTTTTGGTCCCGATTGCAATGTGATCGTCTACTTCATGACCACACCGGAAATATCAAACTGTTTGATATTCGTAGTGGAGTCGGGGAGGGGGTGGGGGATGCGTCGCCTTTGAGTAAAGTCTTGGTAGTGGGCAGGTGACATCGACCCAGCTGCGACCCTTTTTATGAATTGGCAAACAAAGAAGGGTTCACGAGATCAGGCGACGGTTCAAGAAAGTCAATGTGCTCGCCCTCATGTGTGATTGATGGACAGTAGATAGACTGATATCAACCCCGACACATGTGGTTAACCTACAATACGACTGCTACCCGACGCAGCTGACCACGAATACCTACAACTCATCCCCAACGAGGAGTCAATATTAAGCAATACGGTACTACTAATTTCTGGACAACCTGCAGATTTTGTCAAAAGACAATGGCTTCCGAATAGTGTAGTAGAGATTACTGACACAGAGCCCTCAATTTGTGAAAATTTTCCTAACAATATATGATAATTTTGCGACAAATAATAGTTTCAATACAGTTACATCTAGGAGGTGGGTCTCTGGTTAAATGTATCGAAAAGAAAAATTTCCTCCTAATAATAACTCATTTTAGGAAAATGCTGTGACCATAAAATTTCCCGACATTTCTATAGCCCAAATAAAGATTTTTAAGACAAAGTAAACAGGTAAATTAATTGCAATTTTCCCGACGGACCACAAAATATTCCCAACAGACTGCACTCTGAAAATACCTTGGGGCAGCCCCCAACACCCCCGGTAGCGACGCCCCTGGTGTTAAGCAGGGCTTTAAGGCTCGAATCCAGACTCGGACTTGATTCCGGACCCAAGTCCTTTTTTAATAGGATCGGAATTATCCCGGAATGGGAGGTACCGGATTCGGAATTTGCCCACAGCTGGACTCGGCCTCGGAGACCATTCCGGTAGAGTCCACAGAAATGAAAGTTTCAAAGATGTTACTTAAAACTATTTTCTTATTGGTGCATGGTTTAATACATGAATGATTACAGGCTAGTCAACAACATTACTAGGTAGACCAGGCTACGAAATTGACGCTTAAACGACCTTTTTAATCAACTGTATTTGAAGAATAATATAAAAAGCATTTTTGTCAGGGACCGCGGAGCTAAACTTAAAGTGGGGAGCTAATCATCGAAGCGGCTCAATATGTTCAAGAAAATTAAGGCGTCCCAGTCCCCAGTATAAGGCGCCAAATGCCCACGGCAGGAAAGGTGCGGGGGTGAAAGCCCCTAGTAGCCCCCGTCTTCACGGTCCCTGTGTAGGATATGCGGCATGTTCAAATAGCCGGATTCGTAAATTATACGGAACTGGGAACATTGGAATCGACAATGGCGTGGAATCGAAGAGCACTAGACTCGGAATTGGCCCGAAATGGTGGCCACTGGAATCGGAATTGGTTCGGAACCGGGTAGGAAGGTCTTGGGCTCGATTCTTGGCCGGGTCATACCAAAGACTTCACAAATGAAACCTACTGCCATTGTGCTTGGTGCTCAGCATAAGCAATTGAGTAGGGAAAACAAGCCGTGAGCCAAAATTGGAAAAAGGCCGTGGCCGGTCCGACTTAAACCAATTGGTTAGAAACTGAGCCCTAAAACCCCATCTAACTCTGACCCGGAATCGGGTAAGCTGTACTCGAATGCAGTCCTGATGTTAAGACAGTACGACTTATTTATGAATGAAAATATGACAGCATGGTTTATGAGGTCCAAAACTCCATGCTAAGTTTTAGCTGATGGTTTCAAAGTTGCAGTTAATCAAGCAAAGCGGTTTAGGAAAATACTGCGCACTTTCTATGTCGCATATCTCTCCTTTTGCACAGCAAACAGCATTACGATTTTATAATATTAAGAACCCATCTGTCATGAAAAATTGCCATTTTCTGCACATGCTCACAGGTTCCTTTTTCTTTGAAACGTTCTTCCCCTTCCTCCTCCTCCCACAAAATTTCTGTTAGTGCTTCCTTACATTGCAACTTCATCTGTCTGTGTGTCTTTTACATTGGATATTATTAAGTATTTAGGTCGTAAAACTTCCCTCACACAAAAAGAATCCAACTGTGTTGCCTCTGTGTACAGCGTTTCCGCTGCTGAGCACCTCTTCAATACATATGACGTCACAGGGTCATAAAACCGAAGTGCACGTGCTGAGAGAACACAAATGTACTCACTTTTGTACGCCCAGAAGGACAGCATGTCCTCCAAGATGGTGACTATCAAGATTGGTGATGGCGTTAATGCGTAAAGTTTATTAGAGTGCCTAAAGTAAATGGGAGAAATAGTTTGGAAAATCAAAGTATGGGGGCTAATCACACAGTTTAGTCGTACTTGTGCTATTATGAGTATTTTCCTAGAGTGATGACAATGTTCTTTCGAAACTTATATCTTACAGCTACTGGACACCGTGGGACGTACCAGAAGATTGCACTGCAGTATGGAATCAAAAACAATGTGAATATAAAATTGTCCAGATAAAAGATGAGACAAAGGAATGTAAATTCGAACCACTGTCAGGAGTGCTTAAGAGGGGCGCTGTTTAACTTTTGGATTATAGCTGGCAAACTTGGAACCTTAGAAACTAGTTTGACAAGTTGGCTTTCGCAATGCCACTGCAGAAGAGCCTCTCAGTGCACTTTTGCCTTGCAATTTACTCTAAGTGAAGCCTTTCTTCAGTATTAGTTGCCAGAAAAGTCAATACACAGGATAAAAAAATAGAGGTTTTCTTAACACAATAACATATCACTTAAATTCCGTGATAGTGAGGTTAAGACCGAGATATTGGAAACTAGATTCGAAAGATTTTGATTTTTAATTCGAGTTGCATATTCTCATAGACATTGTGATCCCTTCTAGAATTACTTGGTCAGTGTAATTCTTCTTTGCATCAATAAAAAAGAAAGGTTAGCATTAGTTTCACTCCACATAATCATTTTCCGTTGTGAACAATTATGAGAGTGATATGGAAAGATAATTGTGAAAAATGTGAAATCAAACGAATAAAATAGAAAGATTCATTATAGTTCTGTCTCCACTTTTGCTTATTTGCATGGGCGGCTATCCGTCTTTGAAAGTGGGGGACATAGTCAGTGGCACTATCTTAGCGGAGCCTCCACCATCGGTTGGCGCGAAATTTACAAAAAAAAAAATTGGCCAAAAATACCCCCGAGATCCCTTTCCAGGCTTTGCAACGTGATACAATGACAACTGTTATAAGTATTTTCGAAATCTTTTAATATTTCTGCTCTATTAAGTATTTTTCTTAATAACGTACTTAACTTTTTACATGATTCCCGAATCTCTCGGGTTGATTTCATGGGAGATATAGTGTAAAGTACCCCCCATCCAATTCCTTTGGGGGATATCCTCCCATCCCCTTAGGATCGCCGCCCATGCTTATTTGTACCAGCAATTTCTTTACTTTTGCAAGCAATATTTATTGCCACGTCCGATGGCTATCACATTTTAACTTTACCGCCTTTCTATAGGGTAATTTCTTTCCAGATCTGTTGTAGTATATAAAAATTAAGCATGGAGATTTGAAAACAATGCATGCATTAGTGTGTCATTACAATCTGTAAAATATAGATATTTTCGATTTCACAGTTGGTACGGCAGACTCAAGTACGGGTAAGATACAGTGGTATAAATTTTCATATGGTAGCCCAACCAGACCCAGTGCTAAATCAGTTAAGTTGCAAACATGGTTAACACAGTGCTCATTTTTTATTGACTGTATCGAACAGTACACAAATCCTTGCATGATGTATAAACAACACCCTTATTGCAGTATAGGTAGATTACCTTCGTTTTTAGTCAACCAGTTGTCATACTGGTGCTTTATATCACAACTTAGTTGTCTGGCCAAGGTGTAGAATGACTTGAAAGTGTAATAACGGGCACATTCAATACATGTGAATAATATTGCATGCAATAAAAAATGTCGGTATTAGACTCAAAGTTTCACCACACGGCAAATATGTAGGGTTTGAAGTCATGTTTTAATTGTAAAATCTTTGGGTAAACTTTCAAGTAATATTACATGATGTAATGTTTATTAATTAACATTAGACACGGAGAGGGAATGAATAACTAGCAATTTACTCGCAGGTAAAACCAAAAAACTATCTGTTCTAGGAGGGTTAAATCTTTTGAGGTTATGCAAACAATTGTAGAAAACAATAAACGACAACAAAGGTATTATGTAACATTCGCTTTTCTTTGCACAAGTTTATTATCCAAAATTCTGTTATTCGGGTTAGGGGAAAGCTTGTTCCCACTCGATATATGATGATTTACAAATTCAACCAGGACTTCTCATTTTCCCTTTAATAGCTTTCCGTAAGTTTGCAAGGGAATTGATTAAAAGTTTACAAAAATTATTTTTTAATCGATCGCTTGCCTGCTTGCTCTGCAATACAACTTATGTCAGCTAAATGTATGGTCCGGCAGAAATTAAGTGACTTATCTTATTTCATGTGCAACAGGTAAGTTAGCCCACCTCTGTAAGCCGGTTGCCTATAGGCGACCAGCGGTTTGGGACTTGCGATTTCTTGAGACCCCATGCGAATGGCGAAAATTGTCTAGAAGGAGATCAATCCATTGGCTTGCAACTGGTCGCAAATGCTCACACTAGGTGGTAGCTTGCAAGCCCTGATCGTAAGAGCTCCCAAGGTTTTAAATATTTTTTATCTTGCGACCTCCGTCCACAAGAGGTGGCAAGTGGCCGTGAGTCGATCGCGTAGCGTGAGAGTGTGATCGTAATAAGCCGCAATCCAAAGATTCCTCAAAAATGCAGTCACCTGTGAATGTCTTAGAAAATTAACAACTTACAGTTTCATAAATGCGTCTATCTGGGCGTAAGATTGTAGCCATGCGGAGGCACGGAACCGTTACCCGTGTGGACCACTGCCCCTCATTCAGAAAATCGATCTAAATAAAATTTTACTACCTATGAACAGTGATTTCGGCATGCCTCCAAGCGATTATTGACCAAAATTTTAAACGATCCCAAAGGTGTTTAATGATAAACGTTTTGTTTTGCTTTAACAGCCACCGTTTTAATCATGCTGGCTTCATTGAACTGTTAAAGTTCTTCAATTAATATTTTTCCTGGCAGGCGTGATTCTGGAGAAACGCAAAATTGCACCATTCCGAAGTTCTATCTTCTTTTTCCTACTTTTGGAAGATTCTTAATTCAGAGTCTTCAGAGTGGCAAACATCTATTAGTTATACTAAGAAAATTAGTATCTCAATGCTGAGTCCGGTGGTGGCACCAAATCGGGGAAAGGTCACAGGGAATCCCCACCCCCATCGGGGAAGGCCGCCTACCTTCGTGGGGGGATGCACTTCTCGAAGAGGACCAGTCTCCCGGCGAATTTCTTGGTGTTTCCTTAAATAAGGCAGATTCTTCAACACAAAATCAAAATTTTCCATCTTTTCTAACGCGGTTCCTCTCTAATAAAAACCAAATCTTTTCAATTTCCTTGCAGCAGAACCTCAATTTTTGCGTTCAGCATCCTTTCGCATCTGGCAGAGGTTTGGGTTGCTGTGACCCTCCACTCGCCGAAAAACTTGGCTCCCAGTCGGGTAAATACTCCTGGTTGAGCCTGAATTCAGGTTTTACCATGGTTTATGTTTTTCTTGCATAATTTTTAGCGCCCTTCTTGCGCAATCCTCACAATAGAACTTGTATCACTTATGAATATTACCAACTTACACAAAAATACCAGTGCCCTACTTTAGCCGGAGCTGAGTGTATTTTAAAAATTGAATGCCAGGGATGCATGTAACAACATGTATATTTCTGGCACGCCTGTGTCCTTCTTCATCACAAATAATAAAATGAAGTGGCTGTATATAATGAAAAACGTACAGAGCACTGATTGAACGTAAAGTTAAAGGGAGCGCTAGAGCCTCCAATCCATTGGTCGCCTTGTGGGCAACCGGTTGAAGAACAGAGGAATATATCTAAAAAGTTATCATGCATCCCAATTCAAGACGGGTTTCGCTATGCTTTCTCTTTGCCCTAATTATTTGACATTGTATGTATTAATCAATCCTCTGTCAACCGAAAACTAAACCTAATTGCTGTTCTTGCTAGAACTATAACTGCAAAGGACAAACAGAACACTATTTTCGGGATTTACAGAGAGAAATCCAGGACAAGATCAGCGGCTTTTGGATGATACTTAATGTATTCACACCCACCCTGGAAGTTTTATGTAGTTGCACTTCAAATTCAGGCTGTGAATCAGGCTTCAGGCGGCAAGCGGTCTACGTAAGCACCGTACTATTGTCACGTCAATACATCAACGTTGCTTCTCTTTTTATACTCAGTACAAAAATAAATAATTTATTTCTAGCCGTTCATTCACCGAAGTTATGCTAATATACATTGCATATTAGCCACAAGGGAGATATAAATAGTGGTGCTGTTATAGTTTCACCTTGAAAGCCCGAAGAGTTGCTGTAATTTTTAATTTTGGTCGTATAATCAACACCTGCTCACAAAAGTGCATTGATAGTAAATTAGGCACTGCTTTGCCCATAGTATCCATTCTTCAAAATAAATTTTATTTTCTCACGTTTTTTTTTATATTTCATACAAAATTCAGCAAGCTTTATAAAATCATGTTTATTCAATTTCTACTTTATATATGCTGCGACCTGCATTTATTTATTTCACGACCGACTTTATCGCAAACAGGTTTCAACTCTAAACATATGTAACAATTTCGCACTGTACGCTTAGCTTTCATTAACGTAAGGTGGAAAAGTTTTATTAAAAAGTTTTACACGCTTCTGTTTCAGAATTTTAACATGTGTAGCAAATTAGGGTAAGAAACAGTGGCGGCACCAGGATTTTAAAAGTGGGGGGGGGGGGCAAATGGAGGGCAAAATAAAATTTTGGGGGCCAAAAATTTTCGCGCGAAGCGCGAGCCTTATCGGGTTGGGTCCAGGCGAAAATCCTCGGTGGGGGTCCAGGGGCGAAACCCCCGGAAGCTCTGAGGTTTTAGCATATAACTGGTTAAAAACTATGTCTCAGGGGATAATTTTGTTCGTAATGCATCACCAAATGCAAAGATTCCAAATAATTTTAATGTATTAAGCTGTTCTTCCTGTCAGGCTACTGTACCTTTAAGGGGGGGGGGGTCCAGAGGCCTGCCATAGGGCCCCTGGTGGGGGTCCAGGAGGCGAAGCCCCCGGAAGCTCTGAGGTTTTAACATATCTGTGGGTGAAAAATTTAGTCTCAGGATGGATATATTTTGGTTCATAATGCATCATCAAATGCAAAGATTCCAAACAGTTTAATGTATTAGGCTATTCCTTCCTCCGGACCACTATACCTTTGAACTGTTGTGGTCCAGGGTCCCACCCTAGACCCCCTGACGGAGGTCCAGGGGGTGAAGCCCCCGGAAGCTCTGAGGTTTTAGCATATCTCTTGGTAAAAAAGTAAGCTTCAGGATAGGTATATTTTGGTTTATAATACATCATCCAATGCAAAGATTTCAAATAATTTCAATGTATTAGGCTATTCCTCCCGTCAGGCTACTTTACTTCAGGAGCTGAGTGGGGAAGGGGCATCAGGGGGCAGAGCTTCTGACTGGGGGAAACGTCCCCCATGCCCCCCTTGGTGTCGTTACTGGTAAGAAAAGTATTCGGAACAATGTGTAATTCCGAGACACTATTGTCAAAGTAGTTAGGTTAACTTTAGTCAGTAATGCAAAGTCTGGACGTCCATACATGGAGTTAATACTTGGACCAGGTAGTTAGCTCCATGGTCCATAAGAGTACCCTATGAGAGTGCATATGAAAAAAGAAACAGTTAAAAACAGATAATGCTTAGAGCCGCTTCAGTCAAAAGGATGGTCATCAATCATTCTTGTAAGAAGTGAGATCCTACGATTGATTACAATTCTATGTCTCGGCTCGCAGCTGATTATGTCTAGGGGCTATGTGATGATTTTAAATGATAGCCACGACCCAACAGGGTACAGGATGCTAAATAGGAGGACGCCACTCCTAGCTGTTTGCAATTCTACCGTAGCAAAGGCAAATGTTTATGCCGGAAGTTTTCCATTATTAGTCCTATTACGCATTACATTTGACCATAAATATAGTGTTAATTATCTTTTGTTAATTTAAAACCTCCAGGTATTTTAAGACACCAAAAGACATTTCTGTGAGGACGGATTAGCTCAGCTAATCGGACTTTGGGTCCAACGATTGCGTTTGAATGCCGTTTACTCAGTGGCGTACCCAGGATTTCTCTCACGGGGGCCTGCAGTTTGTTGTGTGATCGCCAGCTTACGGAGGGGCCTAAGGGGACGGGTGGAAATTTTTAAAAAATAGGTGTTCTTACATGCAACCTGGTGCCACATATGCTACCTTTGAAGAAAATTTTTTGTTAAAAAATTTACGTATACTTAGAAACTAAAAAATGATTGACATCAGTGGGGGGGGGGGGGGCATTGCCCAGTGGCCTCCCCCCTGTGTACGCCACTGTATTTACTATCTAAGCGGAGCGCCGACATAGGTTAGCACGGATTGTTTCAAGAAAATCTGAGGTTTTAATACATCCCAGATAGCCGGAAATGGCACTTGCCGGGCTTTATAGCATCAAGATGTGCAATTTTTGTGAAAAAATCGTAAACTTCGATTTTACTTTATTTTCAAACACATTTCCGTGAGGACGGATAAGCTGAGCTGGGGGGACTTTGGGTCCGAGGATTTCAAGTTTAAATCCCGGTTACCATCTAAGCGGAGGGCCACCATAGGTTGGCGCGGAGAAAATTTGAGATTTTAATACATCCGAGATGGCCGGAAATGGCACTTGCAAGGCTTGATAGCAGCCATCAAGATGTAAAATCTCGGTGGAAAAATGTGAACTGATTTTATTTTATTCTCAGACACATTGAGTTTGTCACAATCAATCGCAATCTATTCAAAATTATTCTAAGTGGGTGAATTGTTTTGCCCAGATCGCCACTGGGGGCTCTTGGGGGCGACGATTTTGTGGGGGGGGCTCGCGCCCACAAGCTTCCTCCCGTAGCTACGCCACTGCCAGTTTTATCGGCTTACGGGTTAAATTCTTGTTTGAGCTTTGGCTCTTGACTAGCATTTTAAAATTCTTGTTCGATTACTTGTGGTAGGACATGAAATGTGTTATATCCGTGGGTTCGCGGGAAGTGCTAATATCTTTATACCTGGCTTACCAAGAATTTTACGAAGAAAACCCCACCAAGCTAAGGGCGCTAGTGTGGAATACTTTAAACAGAGAGAAGCTTGTTTAGTAGCCGCAAACGTACATTCTTATACCAAGTATATGTATCAAATATGATGTTAGACGTCTTGATTAATTCCACTTCGATTGATAGAAGCACAATTTCCTCATTACATACAAAACTGAATTAAAACCATTTAGCTGATGCATGGTCACAAGAGTTCCTCCCTAAACAGACCTCAAAACACCAAACAAGGATAAACAAAAGGGATATAGCGAAAAGGAACATTTAACTTGGGAACAAAACAGAAGAAATGTCAAAATAACAATGAAATTTAATCCAAAACGTCTACCTCGGAAGAACATTATTTTTCAGTACAACAAACTTCTATGGCGTTGTAATAGTGCATCGAAAATATCCGTTGACAAAGGTAATACAACCTATGACCACGGAGCTACTACGAAATGGAATTTTACTAACAGAAGGAGTAAACAGAAACGTACACTTTGATTAACTTAAGGGAGGTTTTACATCTGAACTAAAATCACTTAAACGAATTTGATCATTTTGTGTGGGTCGGTCTTATCGACGATGAAGTTTATTCTAGAACTTATGCTTATATCGCCACAGAAGAGAAAGCGCGCCCCCTCAAAGGCAAGTGCGTATACAACAAAGGCAAACAGCTAATTTGAGTACCGGTCGGATACCCGGGTAATTTTATTACGCGCTTTTCTTAAGTCTTCCTCATGTGTGCAATGTGTTTTATTGCTTTCCCTCCAAAATGACGTGACGCCAATGCATAAGGTCTCTACCCCCCTCCTACAAGGTGCTTTTTCCGTATCCTATTGTAGGGAGATTAAATCTGACGCTAGGCAAGTAAGGATAGTAAGTAAGAGACGAGGGGCATGCAATCAACGTATATCCCCAGCATCTTGCCCAAACGCCTTAATTCCTTAACCCGCACATTTTAAAGTAGGGGTAAAAAGAGTCAATGAACATTGGGAAGGAATTTGTCACAGATGTATGACTCTTTCTTACTCTGTCTTATAGGTTTTCTGTCTTTTGTTTTTCTCGGAAAATTGTACAACTCTGGTTATAACCGGTAATTCAGCTTGCTCTTTGAGCACGTCGACACATGTGCACGCGCGTTTGTGAGTGAGAGGGGGGGGGGATAGGGGATATTAGGTACCAGTAAAATGTTTTCCAAATGTATTAATCACATTGATTTCTCTCCTTTCAAGAGGTTTGCCATTCTTAAACCTTATCTTTAGAAATTAGACCGTTCTGCCAACAGCGGAACACTAGCACTCCGCTCATTTTCCTACATTTTATGTAGTATACCAATGAAAGCAAAAAAAACAAAACAAAACAAAACAAAAAAACCAAAAAAAAAAAAACTTCTTTGAAGCCACCATCTCTTTCTAGCTGGTACTGCACATTTACAGCACAGTACCTGTTCAAGAGCAGTTATTGGGTGGTTTAGTGGAAGTACCGCAGCATTTGGAGTGATGAATGTTAAGAAACGAGAGGTTTAGGGATCAATCCTCGTCCGGGTCAAAGAAATGTGGGGTTTTAACTCAAAAGTCATTCAACTTTTCTCGTCTGATCTGGCCTTTCAAAAGAAAACGAATTTTACCCAATTGGTTCAGTCAACCGATGTTTAAGTTGGAATTTTCAAATTATCGGCTTCCTCGATCCCATTTGTGACCTCTTAGCGTGGCTAAAAACATCCAAAAATAAAGAAATATGCCGACTACAGTGGTATGGTGATACCATATTATTTCTAGCGCAGTCGATGTAAACTCTTTGGAAACCAGAATAGATTTTAAGATGGCTGGTAAGTTTTGTGTCAGTATTCAAACGCACCCACTCAATCTCTATTTTTTAAATCATGTTTTACCGTACTAACCACTAGAAAGACCGCAGACCACATATTTCATCCTACCCATGTCTTGCTGTGATTAAATATCAGCCTCACTAAAAGTGCTCCGAACTCTGCACCTGCATGCCTAGACTTTCAAGAGCTTTAAGGGCTTGAGTTCGTTCAATTGCTGGAGTATCAACCTACCTTTTTCGTTTACTTAGACATGGAACGATTATCAAAGATACGTCCGATTGGCAGGGTTACGTGTGGTTTGAGAGGGAGTTTGGCAATAAACATGAGTTCCCAACAAATTTGAGAGGCATGAAAAGACACTCATTGCCGTCGACACATAGAAGAGCTGACAGCAACGTTGGTCTTCTCTAGCACTGAGCTTCAAAAGTTCTGATGCACTGCCTGTTGCTCTCCTTAGGAAATGTACGAATATTAAAAACATATGTCAGAAAAATCGAACTTCATGCCAAAGGAAAGAAAATTTCATTTTGTGAATATCGTCCAATGGCACGAATTGATCATTTTCATTGCACTTATAATATGGTTTGAGGTATTATCAAGATCATCGTAAGTCTAACCTAGGCTGCGGACTGAAGCCATCAATATAGTGCAATCATCTTTTGATATCGAATTTTACCTTATCTCTTTTCGTATAGAAGGACCTAAAGATTTAAAGGGAAAATGCAGTCCTCCAATTTGAATAAGTGTACCCCGTCATCCTCATTCAGGAATGACTCCTATCAAATGTGTCAAAATATTGTTTGTTACTTTTGTGCTAAAATTCATGCAGAAACACTCCTTGTTTTATTGTTTTACTCTCAAAATTTAATGCTTTTATACAAAAACTAAAATTAAGGAAAAATACTTGTGAGAGAAATAAGAGGAGATTTGTAAGATATAGCAACTTTTTTAAAATAAATTTAGGGCGACTGCTTCCTCCCTCTAAGTCTTAATCTTGTACTCCACTAGTTACAGCTATATGTTCCTAGAAAATTTGACTTGATCAAACCGAGGAAGAAATTACGCAAAAGGGGGACTCACCCGAGCAGTATAAATTCTTCCAACTAAGTTGATTTCAGCCCCTCCTCCAATTTCAAAAAGAGCACCTGTTGAGTGACCCACCCATCCCAGGGAGTGGTTAGTCCTAACAAATCCTTGCCCTAGACAAAACTACAATAGCCTGAATTGAATTTGAACTGCTCAAGGCCGTATCAAAGAAAGTGTGTGGTACCTCATTGGGAACACATGTCAACTAATAGCACAAATCATCTCTAACCAATACAGGGAAGCTACGGTTTGCATTATTGTCAATCAGAGTGCAGTTACAACTTGTATTTAGAACAATAGGACTATACTTAAATATGTTTGGTGGATACCACAGACCTATTAACATTTCGTCATAAGAGATCAACCGATACAGTAGGCACGTAGGTGTCAAGTACAAATCAGATAAGATAAAACACTGATGTATAAATATCGGTTGGTTTGGTGCACGTAACATGTTTTTGGAAAAGACGATTAAAGTGACACGACATTATGGCTTGAAAAGTAAGTAAAGTTTTATTAGCAAGGTTTGCCATTAGATTTGCACTCTAAGAGCGTTGGGGCGGACGTGTCAAGTTGCTGAGCTATTGACAGTGAAGGAAGTCTGGATTTTTGCTCAATTTCAAATTACCTACTAAAATGGAAGGTAAGTTACGTTAGCTTTACGAATTTTCCTGTAAGGGCCTATTTCAGTGTCCAAGGTGGTCAGTATTCGCTTACCCAAGTTTACGTACGCCCTCTTCCAATTTCACGGAAAAGTTAATGGCAAACCCAGGTGTACGACTCAATTTACAAGGAAAATTTCTTTTGAATACATTACAGCAGACGTACTCAATTGTTTCCTTTGGCAGGAAAAATTTCTGACGAAGAAAAGCTCCCGCCCAACAGACAGGCAAGAGGTCCGCCCAAAAATGTGGTGTCTAAGATCCCTATGAATGGACACTGGTGGGTGCCAAAATTACGCCCTGGTGAACCAACGGGGCGAACGTCTTGGAGATAAATTAAATATTGTACATTAGAATAAGGTACAATAATGTACATTCTAAATTAAGCGCAGTGAACAAATTATCACGAATATTACTATGTGATCACGTAATCTGTAATAGCTTAAGTCTTGGGCTATGCAGAATGGGTAACAAATATATTTCAGATTCAGTGGTGAACGTCTGCCTCAAAAGACTTCAGTGGTAAGGGGTGGGTGTCATGACACTTCCTGACCGGAGCGTTACCACTGGTTGTCACGTAGTGTGTCAACAATATTTTTACTAATTACTTTACCCAATTTGTCGGAAATGGCACTTATACCAAGGCTTGTAAGTTTTATCTAGATTCCTTTTGCATTTTGGGAGAATTTGATTTAGGATCTTACATTTGAAATGAGAAAAGGCAAATTGTAGAAAAATTTTTAGTCCTACATATTTCTACCAGTGGGCATAAGCACTCTTAAAATTAGTGAGCCCACGCAGCATGGTCTACCTAGCTCTTACCTACCCAAACCCTAGTTGATCTAGCCTGTCATTCTAGGGCTAACCGTTCATCGATCTAATTGTACCGTGGGCTCGTAGATTGGCAAGAAGGATGCTTGATGGTAAGTGATGCATGACGGGACGCATCTGGTGCCCCCATTTCGTTCCAAAGCTAAAGGTTTTCGGTATGATTGTTGATTTATTGGTGGTTGTATCCCCTACCACAACATCTTAAAAACGTACCGGTTACTCTTATTGGCAGAACTTAAAGGGGTTGTAGAAGTGAGGCTTGATCGTGAGTAACAAGTATTTACATAAGAACACCGGATGTATATCTCTGGGTAGGGTGGGCAATTTCAGGAGTTTTGACGGCCTTGCAGTCATAATCAGGAAAATGATGTTTCCAGAATTTTAGTAAAATAAATGAAAAATGGTTTGCTAACATAGGAAAAATCGACTCGAGCCGCTTAAGTCCATGTCGTATCAAAGTGTGCTCGACCTACCTAGCTATGCAATTGATTTTAACATTTCGGATGGAAAATTAAAATGTAGAAAATTTTAGAAGATGTAAAAATGGAGAGCACGAATACTGTGGGTAAGTTTGAACGACTTTCAAGAAACGAAAAGATCAATCATTCGAAAAGACTATTGGGCTACCCTACATCACCGTACCGTCTACTTTTAGTTTGCAATTTGCCTATTAATCACTTTTTCTTATATTTGTACAAAAGTACTGAATTTTTGAACGCAGTATCGAATCACGGTTTCAGGGTAACTTAAGGGGTAAATCAGCTTGGCTCCATCTACTCGTTTCTTCTAGTGCAGTGGTCCGACTGCAGTGGCCAAGTGGTTAGAGCATCCGACTTGCAGCCGGAAGGTCTAGGGTTCAAATCCTGGCCGGTTCATACCAAAGACTTTAAAAATGGAACCTACTGCCTTTGTGCTTGGTGCTGAGCATAAGCAATGGAGTAGGAAAAACCACCCAGTGAGCCACAACTCAGGCGCGGTTCTAGATCGGGACTTTTCTTTTGGGGGGGGGGGGCTTAGGGGGGGGGCCTTGAAAGGGAAGAATCATAAAATTTTCTCTCAAATATGTAAATCGGCCACGCGCACGCTGAAACCAATGATAATAAAAACAGTACCATAACCAGGGACGGCGCAAGGTTATTTTGATAGGGGACATGGGTTGAATGATCGCCGTTCTGGGGGAGGGGTCTAAGGGGAGGGGTGTCCCCTTCCTCTGAGAAATTTTTGCTAATTTAAGGTTGCTAAGATGCAAAATGGTGCGTTCGTTGGGTAATTTTTTGACTATTTGACTGGAAAATGTTCATAATTTTGTGAATTCTAATTTTTGGTTGGGGGAAAGAGGGCCTTCTTAGGGGAGAGGTCTAAGGGGAAGGGTGTTCCCCTCCCTTTGAGAAATTTTTGCTAATTTATGGTTGCTAAGATGCAAAATGGTGCCGTCTTTGGGTTATTTTTTGACTGATATATACGGCTGGAAAATGTTCATAATTTTGTGAATTCTAAATTTTGGTTGGGGGAAAGAGGGCGGTCCTAGGGGAGAGGTCTAAAGGGAGGGGTGTTCCCCTCTCCTGTGAGAAATTTTGGTTACTTGAAGGTTGCTAAGATGCAAAATGGTGCGGTCTTCGGGACAGTTTTGACTGATATATGGCTGGAAAATGTTCATAACTTCGTGAATTCTAATTTTTGGTTGGGTAAAAGAGGGCTGTTCTAGGGGATAGGTCTAAAGCGAGGGGTCCCCCTCCCCTTTTGAGAAATTTTGGTTACTTGAAGGTTGCTTAGATGAAAAAAATGGTGTTGTCTTTGGGATATTTTTGGACCCGATCATATGGCTTCAGAACATTCTTAATATTTTGGTTAGGTGAAAGAGGAGCCTTTTTTGTCTAAGGGTATGTATCAACAAACCTCCTGAAGTCCCCTTTTGGACACATTACTGCCTTCTAGTCGGGGAAAGTTTTACGCAAAAAATACGTGCGTGGAGTCCACAGAAATATTCTCGAACTATTAAGAAAATTTGCCTTGCTTCATTTGTGCATGATAAAATCGTATCTAAAGGCTGGTAGAAACCGGAATATGGCCTCTTGGAAGCTCTGGATTAACTATATGGATCAGATATAGGCCTACCCCGCCCTCCTCTTTTCTTCTCCTTTCCGTCTTCTTTTCCTACTCTTTTTCTCTTTTCCTGCAAATTACGGGGGGGGGGGGATAGGCCTCCCTTCCCCCTCAGTGGCACCGCCCCTGACCATGACATAGATGTTACGTATATACAGGCATATATTTTTTGATTTGGAAGAATGTAGCAAACGTTACTGAGAGATACGAGCAACTGGACCTGTTCACATTAATGGAAATAACGGTACGTCGGCCTGTAGATTTGACTTAAAAGGACTGCTAGTATAGCTTGACGAGATCAGCGACGAAATGACTCGTTTTGAACTTCCAACAGATGATTAATCCGTTAACTTGATTTACATGCGTACATACTATCATAGATGTTACTTATGTTACTTATCTGACCCAACTTCCATTGTATGAAATCGTGAACCTAATATGTGATTTCGAGACGCAGACGACAGTTTCCCTTTGACAAACGAAATCCACTGGACCAAGATGTGCACAATTGTATTGGGCAATTTTTTTTCTCAGTACACGCAACCTCTGAAAATTGGGGGGGGGGGGGCTTGAGCGAACTTTGGGGGGGTTTGAGCCCCAAAGCCCCCCCCCCGTAAACCGCGCCTGCCACAACTGGAAAAAAGGCCGTGGTTGTCTCGACTTGAACTAATTGGTTGGAAACTGGGACGTTAAACCTCATCTAACTAACTATCTAGTGCAGTGGTTCCCAACGGTGACGTTATCGCCCCCTAGAAGCGTTTAAGCAACTCAGGGGGCAATGAACGCTAAGGGAGAGGAAGGGGGCGTTTTGAAAAAATGATAGTAAACATAAACCGGGTCTTTTCAAGATCCTTATAGGATTCCTCTCGCTGAACTCTCAATTAGTTCGCCTAAAAGGGGGATAAAATTAAGTCAACAAGTCGGGTAGGTCTTACATTCCCTACTCGGGTGCGCTGCAAAGTTTGTGAATTATTTTAATGCCAGATGCCAGGAAATCGCATCTAACAGTGTTTAATTTTAAAAATTTCCTTACGACGACCCTCATATTCCCATCAGTGGCAACGAAAACTAAAAATTATCCCGTCACTGTTTCCTCGAATGTAGTTTTTTCTTTGTTGTCCATAGACATGACATACTGACAGAAGAGCCAGTTGTTAATAACTGTAACATTACAGATTAATTTTGCAAACAATGTACGATAAAGAAAATCTTTAAAATGTTTTCAAAAATGCAATTTTTAGTCCAGCTAATTTCGTCTTTCTCATTATTATGACTAGTGTAGGACAGCTTGAGGGGCAGAAGTATTTCACTGCATCGACCAGCTACCGTCTTTCTTTCTCCCGTCTTTCTTTCTCCCACCCACAAGACAATCGCCTTGCAGCATGGAAGAGAACGGGCATTAGTACTATTGAATACAAACTGGTCTAAGGTTGATTTTGGTAATCTCCTTAGTGCGCATTGAAGGTTATTAGGTAATCGGAAAATAGTCAGATTTGTCTAACAGTGCTTTAATTTGGAGTCGACAATATCTTAAATAACCGAAAGCTTCCGGGGCTTTCTCCCTGTTCCCCACTGAAACGTTGCTCCTGGACCCCATTAGAGTCTCGCCGGAGGGGAGCGCTCCACACTTCTGTGAGTCCCTGCCGTCCATTTCCAACCATTTCTTCGACCATGGCCACGATCAAGCCGCCCGACGCTTTCGTTAATTGCGGTATAAAGCATTCTCCATCACAAAAGGGCCCCAGCCTTTTGAGTCCCGCACCACTGTTATGCTACCCTGGGTAGGACCAACACGTACAAATGATGTATATATGGGCCCTCCCTTTCTTTCAACATGTGTTTTTATTGCTGTGGTTTTATGCATAGCAATGCTATGTTTTATAAGGGGGTGCGTTTGCCCAACCCAATTCGGTAAAAGGAGACAATGAGCTGAAAAAGGTTGAAAACTACTGTGCTAGTGAAATCTAAATTTCATCATTGGCAAAATGACCTAACATGACTAAAGAAGACAAAATCAAAAAGCAATCACATTTGGTGCATAATTATCCTTATGATTTTGGCGGTCTAGTATTCCCATTTTACTAACCCGAAAAGCTGATTTTCTTTCTGTTAGAGGGTTATACGAGTAGGCCTTTGTTTTGAATAAAAAAAAAGAAACGAAAAGGAACTGTCGCAAAAAGAACTTTGATGAGACATCCTCGTATCCGTAGTCAAGTACTTTGCTGCATTTAGATTTCAAACCATAATTGCACCCAGACTATCCTTTATGAAATAATAGTGATTTAAATGAAAATGACAGGATCCTGCGAAGCGCACAAAAAGAAAAGCATTTTGAACACACTTTAGTAATGCTTTCTTTCCATTTTAAACATCAAAAATCACCCTCCTGTCTGTACTGATATATCTCGCTAAGATGGACTGTTGTTGTTGGCGCAGTTCGTTTTTCGCCTGTCAATTTTTATTTTAGATCTCAAATTTTCGCGTAATGGACTGAAGCACTCCGCAGGCCAAATGCGTGTTACTGCAATGTTCTTTATTCATTTGAGAACTATGTTTTGCCTGTCTGTACACGACTGGTTCTAGGTGTTTTGCACAATGTGCACTGGAAACCACATACTTACATCCCCTATCTACACATGTTACTGGCCACGCAATCAAAGTGTAACTTAAGTACATTTTAATTTCCCAGTTTTATATGTAAAAGAAAGGATTGAGATGAACTGTGAATCCATAAGGCCTCTTATAAAAAAGAAAACAGTGGAGGTGTTGCAGGCGCGTTCTGTGGACCATCAATAAACATCTGTTTTTAGACTTGCAAACTCAAGCTGTAATTATTTATTTGAAAATCCTCCAATTGATGTTTAGATTGTCAGTGCTCATTCTGTGAACAATCCTGGTTTCGTACTGTTTAGAAAACTGGGGAAAACAGAAATTTGAAAATATTCTCTTAGGCATTTTTTCTTGTAGTGTCTAGAAGACGTTTTAGGTCTAGGTACGGATACCTCTCTTGTTTGATTCACAGAGATTAACATTTCCTTATCAGAGTGAAAAAGGTTCTGAGGCTGTTTTTTCTCAAATGGCTTTTTCAACGCTTTTGTAGGTTTTTCAAAAACGTGTGAGTCCGAGAACGGAGAGACTTTGCCACCCTCTTACCAAGATGTGCAAGATGTGACAGATGTGCAAGATGTGACAGATGTGCAAAGTGTAACAGATGTGCAAAACGTAACAGATGTGCAAAATGTGACAGATGTGCGAGATGTGCAAGATGTGGCAGTATATATATACCAAGGAAGGGCGAAAGGGAAAGAAGACATATCAACTCACTCAGGAGGAATGCAAGAAGTAAGTTTCATTACATCCCTGTAAAATGATTTATTACTGGAACAGTTCTATCCATCATATAGAATAAAATCTAATGAAATATTATTTTAATACCTTCAGTCTTTAGTCGTTGATACATGTTGTAAACGTTAAGAACTGGCCTTAAAATAGTCTCCTAAGAGCACCAATAGTACTCCTAATATGCGTAAATCTTGCTTTGCTTGTGCTTTGGCACCATACACTGAACGACCGGAAAAGATGTAAATAAGTCGGTTAAAATGCAATAAGCTGTAACCAGACGCCTAATAATATATATAATATATATATATATATATATATATATATATATATATATATATATATATATATATATATATATATATGTAGACATATAACTCAATCTGCAGACAGAACTGTTTCGATCTTGTTAGATCTCATCAGTGCAGCTCAGAGTAGATTCCAAGACTGAATGACAACACTGACACAAGCATAACTTGCGTCAGTCGGCCTTTCACGGTACACTGCCTATGAATACCAAAGTGCACAAGCTCTAAAGAGCGTGCTAGCATAAAGCAACAGTATTACGTCTATACATACATATATATATATAATATATATATATATATATATATATATATATATATATATATATATATATATAATATATATATATAAATGAACTCCTATATATATATAATATATATATATATATATATATATATATATATATATATATATATATATATATATATATATATATATATATATATACATATTCTTGCCTTAAAGGTATGTGCAATGACATTACATGAGGACCCTTACCTGGAAGAAACACATAATTTCAGTCCATGTCCTCCAGACCCCACAGCAATACTCCATTCCTAATTCAAGATATGTCATTTAGGAAAGTGGTTACGTTGTCAACAGCTGCCTTCAGCTCTTTTCAAAATCATACGAAGTACCCGCAATTTAAAGGGACGACATTACATCTGAGCTTTGTTATTTTGTAAAAATCGCATTCCCTGTTTGTCCTAGAAATTAATAGCTATTGGAATGTTCGAATATCTTTCCGTGAAAAACTGTCATAAAGATATGCCATATGCAGGGTGTAGGAAATAAAATTATGAAATTAAGTAATTCATACAGTGATGTCTCTATCACAAAGAAATACAGAACAATTTAGAATATACTCGGTTTGCAGAAATTACTGAATATATTATTTCGCCATCGTACACTGTGTAATTAGACAAAAATATTACATTTCTCTTCCAAATGGTACCATCACTTGCTGGAAAAGATAAATTTTCTGCATTTTGACAGATTGAATTTAGTTTTGCCAAACTCCTAAAATTGTTTTGAGCATTATTTAATACTAAAAATACATAGGCCTAATTGGCAACATTGAGAACAGTGCATGACTCTATATTCCACTCTAATGGTGTTATACAAAAGTGGTAACAATTTTTTCTTTTGAATTTTGCATTAGATTCAAGTGGTAGTTTGAAAACTATGATAAAAAAATAAATAAGGAATTCGTGTTTAAGAAAAAAAGAGGCGTAGCAAGCTTGTTGCTTTTGCAAATTTGACTCCTCTCGAGGTAGGCACATAATGTTTGCGTCCAGCCAATTAAAGGAAGTTTTTCAACAAAACCTAATTTTCATAAGTGGAAGCGGAACTAAATCTACGCAATTTGGTGAAACATACATTTAAATCGGACATGTAGTACTCGAGATAACAGGAAATAAAGTTACTACATTTGTGACTTAAAGTGAGCCTAAGGCAAGCAGGGCTTATATCACTTCCTCACATTGATGAAAAATGCTTTGTTTCCCTTGTTTTTTCTGTCTATTGTGCTAACCTTGAAGTTAATAGGGAAAGGACCTCCCCGTAGGGAATGTAAAGTTCGTAAGTCCAGGAGAAAATTGGTTGTGAAGTTTCAAGAGAAACAAAAGACTGCTCATTGATGTGAGGCTATGATGTCATATGTGCTTACTTCAAGTTCACTTTGTGTTGAAAAAGTGACAACTTTAACTGCTAATATCTTGAGAATCACACATCGGAATTCAATGCAAAATTCACCAGAATGCTTAGAAATAAGTATCTCTCTATCATATCAAAGCCTGATTTGAACGTAGACCCTCTTTGAAGACATAATTACCATTTTTTGTTGTAGTTCTAAAGAGGACATGACTGATGAGTCACCGGTTTCTGACTGAGAAATTAAATGACCTGCTTTTATAAAAAACATGTGGTAAAGGACACCATCAAGTACTTCATTGCGATATGACTTACCAATTGGTTACCCCATCAATAGCAACAGCTAGCTTACAATTACAGCCTAACAACTACCAATTACTACTAAAAACATAAATTTTCTTTCAGTTTGAAAGTGCGTGGCACTATTATTTTTATTAATATGTTCTTGAATTCTCAAATTCAAAGTTTTTTCAGTCTCTTGTCAAAATTGGTAATGGGTAATGGGGCGGGGTTGTCAACGAACCATGTGTGTTTGTAATTCCTTGCGATTGCGTTTGTATGTGTGTACGCATGTGTGTTTGTGACGCTTGGCTTGTGAACACGATATCTCAAGATAAAGATGCTTGGTTTATAGAATTATTATATTAAAAAGATACCTAATGTTTTCGGAGAAGGTTAAAGGTCATATGAGGTCACCGGAGGTGAAAATACGAAATTCTTAAAACTGCTGGAAATACGATATGTCAAGATAGCAATAATCAAATGGACTATCTTCATACTTGGTCTAAACTTTATCATATTAAAAGAAAGAACCCTATTGTTTTTAGTGGAGGTCGAAGTTCATTTGAGGTCGTCAGAGGTCAAAAAGCAAAAACCTTGAAAACACGATATTTCAAGACAAGGATGATGGGTCCTTTTCATATTTGGTAAAAAGATGTGTTACTTTAACAGAAGGAGAACCCTTCGGGTTTATTGGAGGTAGAAGGTCATTTGAGGTCATCAGAGATTAAACTCAGAAAAACTCGTAAACTAAATAGACAGTGGGTGGTACCTCCAAATTGTGTCCGGCGTTTGGTTACCAACGAAAAGTTAAGGTTGAATTTTGTACCATTCCAAAGATAAAATTATAGAGAAGACATTTATTTTTTTTTTACAAAAATAACTATTACAGTAATAATTTTTGTTCGAAATACTTAATTAGGAACACGTGTAAAGGATATTGTGACTAAAGGATGATTAGAAAAACTATATGCTGAACGAGTTCTTTGATGGCGTAGTACGTTAGAGCTCGGTTTCTTACGCAGACGGTCCCGGGTACGACTCCCTCCTGGGTCATGTTCTTTTTCATTTTTTTTGTTCACTTTTTGGTAGGGCACAAAGGACATATGGGGTCAGCATAGGTCAAGATGTAAAAATAATCGTTAAAATGAAAAAGTGAAGATGTGTAAATTTTAGGGATGAGCCGAGTCAGGGAAACAAATCATTCCCTTTCAGTAAGGGATCACTAGCCAATTGGGCTTTCTGGTTTTTACCATATCATAAAGGACGATGATTTGGGGACAAGTACCGGCTGGGTGCTGGTGAAGAAGGGATTCAAATGAACAGGTTGCCTTGTACAACAGTTAAAATGATGGTAAAAATAGATACCACAAAGAATGCGTCCAAGTGTTTTAAAAGTAATATGAAATGTTTTCAACGATGATAATCGATACATTTTTTTTAAGCATGAAGTATAGTACTTTACAGAATTGCAATATACGGGTAAGCCTTCACTATTGATGAGGACCCCTAAACGACAAGGAGTGCCTGTAGCAACGTCATATTAGTATCTAGTAGACTGCCATGTAATAACGATAATGATTTTTGGCAAATTGAAGGTTAAAATTACTGAAAATGTTAACATTGAAATATTTCCCTTGCATTCACGATTAAAGTAGGACTGAAACCCTAGTAGGAAAAGGTAATGATCACTTAACGTCGTGTGCGAAATCGCAGAACCACTTAATTACTTCAGGGAGCATTGTAACTCCTTTTTATATGTCTTACTTATAACACGTATTATTTTACCTTCTTTGCAGATTCAAACAGTTAACCTTTTTGAAACTGAAGGGGGTTTCAAAGTCGTCAGCCATCCCGATCCTCCAATAGAAACCTACTACGCATGTTCCCTTTTCGTCATATTTTGCTGTCTTCCTTTTGGAATCGTTGCACTCGTTTATGCGTCTCAGGTAACTGCAAATTGTGTTAGTTCTCAAAGCCTAGCAATTAACAATAAGAAAATTTCCTGTGACGTCATGAATCAACCAATGTGAAGTCAACAGAATGTAGTCTGGTGGATAGATTTCATAGCCAAGTTGGCAAAACACGGAAGTTTTCCTGAAATATCGAATTGTTTTGTTAAGGATTGCAATATGAGGGTTATCATAACATTATTTACGCCAGCACTATTTCACGGGGCATGGAGGTAGGAGGGGGCTTTGTTTTAAGTATGGTGGGATATCCGGGCATGCGGATGCATCAATATTAATTAAGAAAGAGTTATTTTCTTAGCTGTTGTTTTATTCAAAGAATCCTCACTAAACCTAATAATAGTACAAGTAATTCCGTCAATGTTAAGAAAAGTAAAAAGAGATCCACCAACCCCAATGTCTACTTGCAAGAGATATTTTGTACCAGCTCTACATAGTCTTGTTACCTAAACACGAAAGCGGTTTCATACAGGGCAAAATTTTGCAAAGGCAATGGAGAGTGATCTCACAAGGTAAACCTTTAATTTAGACACGAAGCAACAATGCATTGCCGACCTTTAATCGGCCTCCCGTGTTATTTCAGATGCCACCGACGAACCAGTTGTAAACTTTTTTCCGTTCTTATATTACACAAAGTACGCAGAACTATTAACATTTTTAGCTCTTAGTTTACTACTCATTTCTTGCAGATCAAGTAAATTACCGTACTAGGTCTAGGTGAATATCTGAAAGACATACATAGGCTATCACTGACTTTTTTAAAGACTGAAAAAATGTCCCAACAATCACCTTAAAATAAAATGTACGACGAAGAACAAATTCGAGGACTTTCACAACCACCCACTCAAACGTCTGACTGAGGTACTAATCCTTGTAAAACAACCATACTGATGCTGTTTTTTTTTTTACATGTGGAAGTACTTTACACTGCGTTCAACTCGACAGAATAGCTGAAAAAACGTTCTCATTAATCTGTGAAGGTTAAATATCCCACTGACTATTTAAAAGCAAAAAAACTGATAATATTCATGAACCGTAAAATGTTCGACGACGGCAAAAATTGAAGTTTTCCCTTAACCGCCAGTTTTCATTTCACTGGTACTCGTTAAGCCAACCAATGCTACCAGTTTGATGTCCCAGCCAGGACTCTTTCGTAAAACTGCAACATTCTATTTTGCCTCTTTAAACAGCCTAATATTACACGTGAAAGAGTCTGATGTGTAGAAAATTTTCGCAATTTTCCTCACAATGTATTTGACACACTACATAAGGTTTAGAACTAGCATGCTTGCGTTAAAAGCAAACAAGATAAAGTAAAAAAAATGTATTTCATCAATATCAAAAATTATATATTTCTCTTTTTCATTTCCAGCAAAGATCAAAGACACTTGCTGGTGACTTCAAAGGTGCGCGACGTATTAGACCGCTAGCCAAAAGATGGAGCTACGCAGGTTTCTTTACAGGACTTGCGATTATCATCCTAAGTATCTTTTTGTATTGTATGTTGTACTTAGTTTAAGTTAACAATAGTGATCTCAAGGAATACTATAAAGAAACTTCTGCCTGGAAACCACACCATCAATTCCATACTCGTAAGCAGTTCCCTACTAGTAAGCAGGCGGTTGTTCGGATACCGTTTCCCTGGCGTGAGAAACCTCTCTCAACGGGTAAGAGCTGAGCGCATGAGGGGAGACCGAGTACTTCAGACAACATTTTTGGCTTTTTTTGCCCGAAATATGATGACGTGTACGTTGTATGAAAATAGAACCTTCCTGCTCGAATTGGAGGGCCAGCCAATGCTCTCGGTGCCGCCTCATAACACCGTAAGGTCATTTCGTATTATCTCACGACGATAAGGACATAAGTGAATGTTTTAAACTAACATATAGTAATGTTAAAAATGTGTTAAAATGGTGTGTTTTCTAAGAACATTTCTGGCTTGATGCAGTTTTGCGTACCGCATAAGATCTTCAAATATCCGCGGACAAGACTCCCATTCCCCAAAATACTTAAAAAGCAGGCTTTGAAGCTGCTCATTTTTCTTTGCATTACCACCAAACTTACTATTTCTTCTAAGTTATTGTTGCAGTATAATGTATTGTACAAAAAGATGTGATTTCCAAAAGTATGAAAACAAAAATCATTATCTCAAACGATGAGAGGTATTTTGGGGTGATTCGTAACATTCTCTCGTGTGTATTTTTCCTAATAAGATTTTACGTGGCATTACAATAATTGTTTTCAAACGTGATCCTAGAGTTTTTAAACTTGTGGGTCTCTGTGTCAATTACTTCAGCGTAGTGGATAGATTGCGGAATATACGTGCATCAAACTGTAGTGATATCTACAGATCAATCCTAACAAATGCTTCCCCCAGGCAGGGTAATCGTTTCTGCCTGTTAAGTGATGCAAACAAAAATAACTTGGAGTGGGAAGTACCCCAATGTTACTTGTTTTACCTAAGATTGATCTTTCTGTTTGTATCCAAGATGCATACATTGTGCCCATCTGAATTTTTTAAGTTTATTACTAGTTTATTAAAAAATAATGTTAAGATTTGCAATATTTTGTAGTAAATGTTCTTTTCTTTTTTGTTACAATGAAGTCTGCTCACTCTATTTTGGCTTTAAAGATGTAAAACGTATAATGGGTTTTTGATATATAACTTTCAATATTTAAGTATTAACTCAGATCGCGTCTTCTGTGCTTTAGGTAAATGCTATGCATGTTAGTCCGTCAATATTCAGCCATAATCAATTCAATGAACATGGCAATAGGTTTTCATGAAGGCACAATAAACTGAACTTAATCATATAAGTGAACATGCCTGTTATGACACTGCGGTCTTTAAGGCGTTCGATACAATCTGTAAATAAGTGGTTTCCAGCCTAGTCATTTGATACGTTAGTTAACGCACTCATAATACTCATCAGAATAAATATGTACATACAAATCGTATGAGATCATTTTCTAATCTCTGTTTCTCCGTGATAGAAAATATGTCCGGAAAGAATTGTTAGAGGAAAAAGATCTTTCCTTTGTTAAAATACTGTTATTTGACTGATGTTCAATATATATATATATATATATATATATATATATATATATATATATATATATATATTATATATATAGATATATATATATATATATTTCTCTAATTCGGCACTTAGGGGGAAAGTTGTTGTTGAAAAGTCGACCTTAAGGGGAAAAAAATTTTCGGGTGAAATATAAGTTTCGCCTTAACGTTTCCACACACTTCTTCTATAGAAATACGTA
>CM055961.1:51987500-52125000 GCA_029531755.1 Holothuria leucospilota
GGGCAACACGTGAAAAGTGTGTAAGTGTGTAGGCTAAGCTAATGCACGTTCTTAAAAACCAAGAATCAAAAAAAAAAAAAAAAAAATACACAAGCTCTTGACTAAAGAGTCCTGAAGAAATGCTCGAAAAGCTGGCTAATTTAACAAATATTTCCATTCGAAAAAAGGGACGTAATTACACCCTGAAAATTATCACAGTGGCATAAAAATCACAATAAACTTTCAAGTAGTTATAATAAAAAATAAGTTAAAATAAAAAATAACATCTTACAAAAGTATTGGTCGCCTTTGTACCACCCTGGTCCCGCCTGTTGTCTTAGAAATCAGTCATATCCAGAAAGTCCAAAACTCTAGTGGTTCCTTGCCGAAAGGGGATGGTTTGTTACACTGGGGTTTATCCACAAACTTATCCTTCTTGAATGTTTCATTTGTTACGATGTTTTCACAATTTCACCTCCACTGGCCTTATACATGTTCATCCACCAAAATTCCACCAAAATTGAACAACAAAAAATGAAAAAAAAAAGAAGGCGTCTCGGATGGGATTCAAACCAAGGCCGAGTACGTGACCTCTACCAAAACCAACAGGGGTCATCATCTGACTGAATGAATGAAAAGATCCATGTTTCATACTTAGAAATATCATGTTTACCATACCAAGAAATATCGTGTTTACAATGTTTACAGCTGACGACCTCCGGTGATCTCCCATGATCTTTGACCTTTGACCATAGGGTTCTCTTTCTTGATATTGTATTTTACATATGAAGTATGAGAAGTATCCATCATAGCTATTTTGAGACATCGTGGTTACAAGTAAACGTCACAAACACACATACATACACACCCACACACCCAATACACTCTACATCGTGATTGCATAGATTTCTTTCGCCTTCGGCAAGAAATCAAAAATGTGTTACTAGATTATGGATTTTTTTGCATCTTGGTGAAAACTATCTACTAGATAAATGTAATTGTCACATGCAATTAGGATGAAAAGTATTTGTAAACGGGATTGTATTCGACTTTTTTGTGTTGTTCTTTAAAGCTCATTGGTATATCATTTCGAACAGCTTGCCTCAATTAAACTTAACTCCACTTTTCCAGATCTTTCAAAGAATTGTTTATCATTAAATGATTGGTCTACTAAAGTAGTTGTTATCTTGACATACTGGCATACGATATGTAAATTATGTCTCTGTAGGAATATGTAATTTGATATTCACTTTGGATGCTTAGCCTATCAATCTTCTTTCTTTGCACGCCTTTTTCGTGATGGTAGTGAAGGGGACGAAATTGCCTATTATAATAAGCCTAGACTCTAGGGGCCGTAAAAAATATTTTTATGGGTTTCGAAGCAATACTGCTCTTTACTCCAATAGGCCGAAATACTGAAGTTTTATGAACAGCTCAGGGGAAGAACGATATTGTGTAAATGCGTAAAGGATTTAACGGCAAATAGAAAAAAAAACAGCTAATATAGTTTTGAAGACCTTTGTGGGTGGGGGTGGAAGTGGGGGAGATGGGTCACTTAAGGCATCAGGGGTTGAAATTTAAGAGAATTTGAAATGATTTACAAAGCGATCTGCAGTTAAAGTTTTGCTACATTATTTTTGGTGGGTTGAATGACTGAATCAGACATTTCGGTAACTCACTTGACCTCCCGAAAAGAACCTATTGGTGTAGTTGAGAGGGCATTTTATACTGGATAGCTGGAAAGTGTGCTAAATGTTATGAACTGAATGTTACATATAGGGTGCAAAGAGGTTACCATACGGTTACTTTCAAAAATAAAAAAGTATGTACAAACTGATAAAATCGTTTGTTCAAATGTAAGCTAGTTTTCGTAAATTTAGTTTTCCTAAGGGCATGCATGTGTATCACATGTCAACACAAGTATCGATGGTATCGAACACTGAACAAATTACATATGGATGACGAGTTTTAAGTAACAAGCATCCAAGAAATATAAGAAACGTATAAATCCTTTTTTAATTTTTTCAGTTTGTCAATTTATTCCTTTTATTTTGGATAATGTATTATAGGCATCTTTGTGATGACACGTTCCATGTTACTTCGAAATATTTCATACCATTATCGAGTTGTCTGATAACTCTACCCTAGCTTAGCAAACCGTAAAGAACCTCTTTTCAAAGGTCATGCCGATACAAAAACAATCTAAGCACATTGTATAATTTAAGTAAACAAGGAATGACGTTCACTTGGTACTTTTAAAATGGAGGTAATTTAAAAGCTAAACTTTCTTCCATGAATAGAAAATGAAATTGAAATTTCCTTCCCTTGTACATGAAAACACACTTTAAAGCAGTTGAACTCTAGCTACACTTAATGTAATAATTAGTTTCAATTACTGCCTCTGTCAAACTCAGGTCTAAAGCACAAAGTACCGCTACAACATGTTCAAGAGCTGTTAAATTGGAACTACACTAAATAAATCCTGAAAAACTGTTTTGTATGTACCGTAGTGGTTTAGCCCACATTATCCAGTAATAACGGTAGGTAAGCTAATTGCTATGGTGATGGTTGACATCAGTTTAGAACAGTTCTGGCAGAGGGAAGTTAACATTAACTCAAATTAAACTATTACGACACATCATGGTAAATATTTTCTATGGAGGTTACGGCAAACTATAATAACTGACCCTCAACCTGAAAACCACTTTTCCATATCTCATAACGAAACCTTTCTCTGGAGCTCAGAATAATTGTGAAAAAAAGTATACGCACTTAACTTGCTCAGTATTTTTTGATCTGCTCTGGGTTAAGCTGTCTATTAGTAAGTGCGGTACTTCTTTGTCTTGTAGATGGTGAATCCTTCTGTTTTAATGCTATCGTTTTCACACATTTTTAAAGATAAGTTGAAATTTTCAAGTGGATACAGCCCTAAGAAATTGCGTTAATTCCTCACCGTCGTTAAGTACCAGCTTTATAGACCGATGATTTGCGATACAAGAGTAACTGTATGCTTTTGACAGAACTAAATGATCGTATTATGAGAAATTTTACAGCTGAAATAGATAGTCTAAAAACTTTGTGGAATGGCAAAGTAAGCAGTAGTATTTCCTTAAGATAAAAGGGTTTGGACCAATAAAGTAACCAAATTAATGATCTGATGCAGAGAGTACAACGATGAATTGACGCAAGACTGGCTGTTCTTTGTATAGGGCGGTTTAATACCCAAACTGGAAGTTTGAACAATAATCAGATTAGGGTATACGAAGGGATGGGATTGAGACTATTGAATCACAGTCAAGCATGTGTGGGGCTAAAGTATGCTTCCACCCTCCATTCAAGGAGAAAAACTCTTCTTTTTGCCAATGGGAAAAATATCAAAGAATATCAAACTTTTCCACTAAAGTAACAATTTTTAACAAACGTTAAAGTGCATCATAAACGTTAAAATGCTTTTTCTCTAACAAGCACGTGATTACCTTAGATTTCTCACTTTGCATATGAATTTTACTGCACCCTGCCATTTGATAGGTGGGGAAAGAAACAGGGCTTATGGGCGAGAGGAACTGCCGTGTACTCACTTAGCATTGCACCTAAAAGAGTACGAAGTAACTGTTGATATGTTTTCATTATTAAGTTTGGTCTGAGCATCAACAGGTTTTCTCTGGTGAGGACTACAAATCATAATTTTAGTTTATGACATAGCTTATTTGCCTTGAGCCCATTAGACACCAAACATAGTTCTCACTTTACAATTTCAATGGCTTGGTTAACGTTATAATGCTGATAGATCACACTAATGTCATCGGCAAAAAATACAAATGATGTTTTAGAAGTTTACTGATTGTCATTTACATAGATAATAAAAAGTAGAGGTCCAAGGACTGATCCCTTAGGTACACCATAAGTTATAATTTTGAATATAAATTAACAGACATAAAATTTGCACGTTGCTGCCTTTCACTTATAAATAAGTTACTTTGCGTCCAGTTTAAAAAAAGCCTCCTACTCCATGATTGTCTGACTTATCGAAAAGGATTTTGTGATTTACAATATCAAAAGCTTTTGACAAATCTAAAAAATGTGTACAGTCCAAATTGTTTATTATAAAAGGCAATGGTAATTATGCCAACTAAATCTACACCTGCTTATTGTGTAGAATGGTTTCAATTGGCGAAACCCACACTGATAGTTATTAAAGATTTTGTGTTTAGAAATATAGTTGTACAATCTACCAAAAACTAGTCGCTCAAGAAGTTTTAAGAGTAATGATGAAAAGAGCCTATAATTTTTAACCAAATGTCTATCCCTTGGCTTGTAAAGCGAGATAACTTTTGTAATTTGAAGTTCCTGGGAACATCACCACTTTGAAAAGAAAGCCTAAATATATAAACTGATGGGTCTATAAAAACATTGCTAATCTTTTTCATAACATTCACATAAATACCGTCAAAACCAGTCACTTTATTGTCCCTAGGTTATTAATAAGTTTTAATCATTTCCCTCTTATTGGTTGGATAAAAATAGTAAGAATAGTTTTGATTCCCAGATAAATAGTCTCTAAAATTCACACCATCTCCAGAAATTTCAGAAGCTAAAGTTTCACCTATATTTTTAAAGGAGTTATCAAAGGCATTCATTCGAGCATCATTTAAAGATCATCTAATTTAGTGTTTCGGTTCATTATATGTTTAGGTAGGGTTCTAGAGGTACCTGCTTGCAACATGTGATTAATTATCCCCATTTTTTCCTTATATTGCCCTTTTAGTTGTCAAACTAAGATCCGAAGGACAGCCTTTTCGTAACCTTTTGACTGTGTGAGAATATTTTTATACGTAGTTACTTTAGCTTGCTGGGTTAAGATTAACTACATTATACTTGTACAGTTTGTACTAGGTTCTAAAAGATTTCAATAAGTAAAGAGACAGCCATAGAGAGATTGGTTTCTTTTTAGATTTGGAAACTTTTTGAAGTGGGCATCATCGATTAAAGACATCACTGAATGTGGCAAAGAAATTATCATATGCATTTTTAACATAACCTGAGAGGTTGGTCTAGTTGATATTACTCAAATTCAATTTTAAACAATTAATATTGTTGTCAGTTATACACCGGTTGTAAACATAATTATCTTTTATTTCATATAGCCGACCAACATCGTTGGCTTATGAATGATTGGTAATAAAGAACATGTATAAAGTACATTCAGACAGGCGCGGATCCAAGGGGGGGGGGACTTCCTCGGGCTCAACCCCCCCCCTTTTCGCCACATCAACAATAACAAATACGCGAAAATTAGCATAATGTTAATCTAGGAGAATATCCAAGGGGGCTTTCAGCCCCCCTTTTCGAAATGTCTGTATCCGCGCCTGCATTAAGACTCTCATTATACTGGCTGTTCGATTCAACATCTTAGATATTAATATCAAAATCTCCCAATACAGTTTTAAAACAAAGATTAAAACAAACATTACAAGTACTTAAAAAGTTTTCTAGAGTCTCATTAAAATGAGTCACACTAACACGTGGTGGCTGTTCACAACTTCCACATTAATTGACTTTGTCTTTGTGGTAAATATATTTGGAAAGAATGACTCAAAACAATGAACGCGTTTCATTTGTCATACCATTGAATTGATCACACAAAGAATAACTTAAGTTTTTGTTAATGTACAGGGCAACTCCCTTTCTTCCTTGGAAACTATTTATATGAACTAAGTTGTAATCCGGAATGTTAAACAATTCCACGTTAAACGTTTCTGTCACAGCGATAATAGAAAATGTTTGTTTGCTTAATTTCAATAATTGTAAACTGGACTGAAAATTTCTGTTAATCTTCTGATATTAACATGGAGAAAACTTAAATCAGAATTACCTCCATAGTCATTAGAGGAAATGTTTATCCAATCTGGTTCCAAAAAATTGCTGTTAATGGTTCAGTATCCAAAAAGTCGCATAGTAGCATGAAGATTGGGTTAACTAAAGAAAACAAGCAACAACAATAACAACAACAACAAAACCAAAAATATACGTACAAAAAAATCAATCGAAGTACAGCATGATGTTCCAAGAGAATGTATCAAAATATACACTGATTAAATTATCAGTCATTTTTCAATGTTCGTGGTATAAAATACTGCTCATTAAATGCTTCTCAAAGTACTTGTGCAGGCGATCCTTTGTTTGCTGTCACTGGCATAACTTTTTTGATCAGTCCAAAGATTGCACCATTAATAGACTATGCTGATATCAGTTTGGGATCTTTAGCTGTTTCTTTGAGTAATTCTGAGTGGACCAATGTTAAATCTTCTTGGAAAACAATTCAGCATCCTTTCAATTTTTTCGGACTTTTATCACTTGAAGTCTGGCAGGGTAGTTAATAAATTTCACAATGATTGCCCTATGTCCTCTTGGATTAGTCTTACCAACTCCATGGCTTTGGTCAATATCTCTGCCCATTATTTTAACACCAGGTTTCCCGTGTCAGCTTGGTTACTACAGTGTTGGTGTTTTCGATAGCCTGATCTGCTATATCCGAAATTCGTAAACAGTTGCGTCGTCAGTATTGTTCGAGTGCGTTGAGCTAGGCCTCATGGGACTTGCTGGTAAAATATTCATTTTGCGGTTTTATGCGATTAGCTCCTTTGGAGTCTCTTCTGGTTTGCCTTTGAGCTCAAGATTTTTACCTTCATGTAGTTCAAGAGCTTTTGTTATCCCATCATGTTTGGACTTAACAACTTCAGAGACCGTTGCTCAGAATTTAATTCACGGAGTTCCATGCTTCCCAGCAGGGATTCTAAAATTGTTGAAGCAATTTTCTACTTGTTTGCTTTGTTCAAGGTCACGGCTCACATTGACAGCAGTTCGTTTTGATTCCTGATAGAAAAGCTGCTTACAATAGTTTCAGATGTTTCGACCCTGGGTCAAACACAATGGAATACAAACATCGACAGTGACAGGATGGATCGGTTTGTCATACTTCACTGACCTGGACGAGGCATGGACTTTCTAAAGATACTTTGGTATATATGTCTCAATGCGAACATCAAAGACTGTTGTTTCTCAGAGCTCCATTGTTTATTTCGTTCAAAGTTAGATGAATATTCATACCTAAGGATAATTCAGTATCATATTGCTCTACAGCTTTATTCCACACATTTCCTTGTACCCGGAGACTCAAATACGGGGTATTCGGATGTGCTTGCATTCTGCAACTGACATTTTACCGGCACAACACATTAGCGTGGTCTTGAATATGACAGATCAGTCTGATACGAAGTGATGTAATGTTGTCACATTGGTATGTTTTACTATGTTGGGTCTTAGTTACTTTTTTAACTCAAGATACGCTTGCATGGGAAGCTATATGTCTCTTATTAGGATGTTTTAAAAAACGAAGCCAATACTAGAAACATGAAACATTTTAGGAAAAATAAAACAGTGTTCATGGATTTAGTTGAATTGTCACCACATTATTCTCTGTGCTTCAACTTGATTCATTTTGGGTTGAAAATATGCAAATTTCATTTGCTAATATCCTTACATTTAACACACAAGAATGGAAAGCAACTTTTACGAACACACTTACTTTACTTTCTCTGAAACATACCGCAGATCATTGGCATAAAAGGAGGGGCATTGGGCAATTTCTCCAACATACACTGCATGAATAAACAATTCGCCTGTAGTGTGCAAATGTTGGGTATATGAATCTCTCACTCGGTTAAATCGACGGTTCATATTTGCACAACATTGATATATCCCTTCATTTGCGTGCAAAACACCAATAGTGTCTCCTAGGTTATAGAATATTCAATGATTGCCGGCTGATTACTTGAATTCGTTTTCTAGATACATGGAAAATCAGGCCGAGAATGGGCTCAATGTTCTACCCTTATATCCATGAGGGAAGCTAGTCACGAGCTTGAAACGGCTTTACCCAGGAGACAGGGATACGCAAAGACATCTTCACATCCAAGATAGTACCAAAATGAACAAGATGTCCTATATACGCAATCGGAAACCAGAGGTAAACCTGTCTTAGTTGTGTTTATTTTCAATCTTTTAGCTAAATTTGTGATCCATGTTTCGCTTTGAATGCGTTATCCATCAGGGAAGTATGTTGAGCCTATTAGCATGGTCTTACACTTGCTCATAGATAGGACGAAAGCTGTGAACGAGAAAACGTAAAGAAAGTGACAAAACAGAGTGTTCGTTAAACAGCATGTAGTGATTTTATGCGCCCTATGGTTGAATAGAGGTTACGCCATTCGACGTTCAAGCAAAATAAATGGGAGTCTGATTCGTGGAGAAATTGAAATCGGTGCAATTTCAATAGAGTAGATATTCCACAACACTGGTGAGAAGTTTCCTTGAAAAATACATTGGTTTGAATTGAAGCAAGTTCTTTAACGGGTTTAAAATGAGGAAGTCTTGTTGATAGAGCAAAAATCATGCATATCATTCCGTGCCTATTTACCTAAAACATTTCACTAACATTTACTAGGCTACTAAATGCTAGTGGTGTTTTACTTTCATCTGCTCAATATGTATATATATATGAAAAGAAGATTAAGGCAGCGTGATAAATGTGAAATGTTCAAGCAAAGTACTCGTACTTTGGTAAGGGATAGTATTTAATGGTTAGGATCTGAGCGATATGCTCTAAATTTGTGTTTGAATATTGAAATGCAGTTAAGGATCGGTTAAGGGAAAACAGAATTCTGAAATACGTTCCGCCTGTAGCCTTGAAATATCATCAAGATAGGAATTTCCACCATTATCTATTACAATCTCTGAACATTCTACAGAATTGTCAAGCTAAGCTCTTTGTCTACTAGGAAAGCTCCTGGTGATGAACTTAAGTTTTGGGATCAAAGTGTTTACATAATTGAACCAATTAATTGGTATATCTTTCAGAGTCTTTTTATTCTGAGTCACAAAGATACTTTAAGTTACTAACAAGAACGTTCTGATTATACTGTGCACAACATGTGCTATCATTCGCTGGCTTATTGATATTTCTTAATGACTTATATGAGTATCAAAGAATTATATATTGTATGGAAATATTGTCTTGAGTGAAGAATATTTCATTGCTGCTATTAATCTAAGACCTTAGTGCATTTCAACAAAGATAAAGAGTTAATAAAGCAGTAGCACTGTGTTGATCATGTTGGTTATGATGAGGCAGTTCCATTACGAAAAGTTTCTTTCGTGTAAGCAGGACTAGTCTGTAATTCCTTGGTTACAATTGTGATAATGAGATTATATACTTCTGCAGTAGAGCACTGAAGTTCACATCAATCTCCCTAATTTTGAAGAATTAAATCTTACAGATGTAGAAATGTACTAGCAAGTTTGTTTACAGATCAGAAGAAAGGGAAAGTAAATCAAACAAAATTTAAAGAAATGCAAAAAAGATGATTCTTCAGTAAAACTTTAATTTTGTCTTCGGATTGGTGGGAGGGAGAGTAATCTTTACAGCTACGTAAATAATTTTACTTCAACCATATGGTATACTACGAATCATAAATGGAACCAACGGTTAGGTAACTTTTTTGCCACTAACGATCATAACAGTAAGATCAAATTAATTGAGGAACACTTCCTAAACTTCTTCGGTATAAACCAACGTTACTCTATGTTACTACAACACGTGCTCCAAAATTTGAGTTTATGTTTGAAAATTGTCAAACCATGTTTGTTAAATCCATCGCAAATGTAACTTTTTACGTGTAAATTTGTGTACTTGATTACATATAAACTGCCTCTGTGTAAAAGTTATATTTCAATCTGCCTTAAAAAACGAAATTCGTAGACCACTATATCCAGCCAGACCACAAGTAGAGTTAGGCTCAGTGATATATGTATGCATTGCACGAAAATTGAGGATGGGCAAAAAAGGGGGAACGCATGCGTACAATGTGCTGAGCTCGGTTTGTTTATCCCGCGAGTATCCAACAAGTTCATGCACCAAACCGAATAATCGAACTCCTTTATTGTGGCTGTAAATGTCTATCTGTTGTCATAGGCGTACGGGGAGACCTTTCACGCGGGGATGTGGGGGGGGGGGGGCGGAGGGTGTTTGCCCTGAAAATTTTGCAAATTGCCCTGATTTTCCCCTTTTACCACGATAGCACTCAGGACGGGTGTGGATGAGTCCCTCCCCTTCCTCACACACACAAGCTATAAAGAAAGATATTATTTCGGGAGTTTTGGTTTATACTTGTATTGGGTTCGCTTATGATAAACTTACATCTTCTACTCCATATATTCAACAGTATGCGTTGTGCAACTAATAAGCATTTTGCCCTGTTGGCAAACGCCGCTGCCCGCCGCACTGCACTGCCCCCTTGCCCTGAAAATACAAGTGTCAGTGCCCTGAAATAAGCATTTTCCCTGTTGTGGGAGGGCTGCAGACCCCCTCGACCCCCGCCTTGTACGCCTATGTCTGTTGTTTTTTCGAGAACAAACATAAACTGTACGTTATGCTCTGCAATTCTTTGCCTGATCATATACGTAGGAATGTACAGATAGAATCATACGTAATGATAGCTTGCAGTCTAACTTGCCATGGCAGAATGTACAATTGTTATGAAAAAGTTGGCAGAGCTTGTAACTTAAATATATTCTTGCTGTCTGTTAATCTCTTACTGTTTCATTGTTGAGCTCCGGCAAGCATCAACTTGTACTTGCAAACCAGCATTTGGTGTCTTTTTAAGACATGAAGAATACTAGGCATATTTTTGTCGAGTTTAAAATTATTGTGCTATAGATTTGTGCACGTATAAAGTACAGAGTAACTGCTCTTAATAAATCAGTGCTATTGTTGATTGATGATATTTGGATCTATGAAGCGTAAGGATTGAGAAATTAAGGGTTCGATCTTTTGCCTGGTCAAAAAGATGGAGTTTTAACTCAAGAGCAATCAACATTTCCCACCTGAACTAGACTTTTGAGAGAAACCATGTTTAAATAGTTGGTTATGCAATCCGATGTGAAGTTATTAATAAACTATCGGCTTCCGCCAACTTGTGGCCTCTTAGCGTTAACAATAGCTTCCCATCAAGGGCCGGAAAACTGCCCACTTCAAATGCATAGTAATTACCACAATTTCCACCAAAGTCAACGGAAACTGGATTATAAGAACTTGCGTCTTAATCATTTACTTCACTAATTACACGTTCTTAGAAACTTTTGACTCGATAAAACCGAGGGGAAACCCGGGTAACATTTCATCACACAATTATTGACACAGCAAAATGTTATAAAGATACCGGGTACATATTGAATCAGATAAAACAAATACATAACGGTTTGAGTTGGTGTTAGCTTACAATTGTGGAAAGATAGTTCAAGTGACAAACATCTTGTAATTAATGCACAGGATATTCAATAAAACATCAACATTAAGCTTTATTTAAGCGTAAGACAAGGTTTGTCAGTTTTGGTGTGAATTATTTCACCAGCCTTGCGAAGGACGTTTTCAATTGCAGCAGTTAACCGGGAAGAAAGTCCGAATTATCTCCTAATTCCAAATCGCGCACAAGGATGGAAGGTAAGTGTAATAAAATTATTTTACAGTTTTCCCTTTAGGGGCTTGTTTTCCCCCAAGGAATTCTCTCAATCAATTATCAAAGTCAGAGGTTCCCAGCCTTTTTCAGCTAACCGCCCCTTTTATTGGATGGGGATGGGCAAACGCCTTCCTCCTCGTCATACTATTGCTATGGATAAAACGATAATAATAAAACAAAACATGCTGAAAAAGGTAGGTCTACCCAGACACCATTTTTACGTGTTGAAGACGAATCCTTACCTTACGATTTACGAAAGCTGGAGGGCTTGATCGCGGTTAGGAGCAGAGAAATGTTTTTGGAATTTGACAGATGCCAGGGGCCCATCAAGTTTGGGATCATCCCTCGTTGTCTTTAATTTGGCCCAATAGCAACGACCCAGTGGTACATATTTGATATTGTAGACAAAAGAATGTAAGTCCTTCAAATGTTGACTATCTTCCGATTACCTAATGATCTTAAATGCTCACTAAAAGATTACAAAAATCACCCTTAGCCCAGTTTGTATTTTAACAATAAATAACGGAAGTTCTCCTCGAATCCGCAAGGAACTTGCCATGTGGATGGAAGAAAGAAGGATGGTAGGAGTCGCATAGAGTATTGAAAAATTTATGCTACTCAAAGTGTCCTCAGGTAGAATAATGAGACAGCTGAAATTGGCTCACTAAAACTGCATTTTTAAAACATTGTAACATTTTACTTCATGACAGTACATTACCAAAGTTATCTATTTTTTGTTACAGTAACCGGCAATTGTCACTTCTGTCAGTATGACATGTTTATGGAGTACAAGGGAAAAAGTCTTAATTAATTTAAGATTAAAGTGGGGGGATAATTTTAAGCCATGGCCCATATGTTCACCGCTTTCACTGTCACTCACTGTCACTGATGGGAATATGGGGGTCCTCGCAAGAAAAAAAATGACATTAAACAATGATAGGTGCGATTTTGTGGAATCTGAGAAAGAAATATTAGACCTAATGGAATATAAGACCTACTAAACATGTTTACTTCATTTCTCTCCTTTTTGTGGGAATCAGTTTGAGAGTTCAGCTAGAGAAAAGGTTTTGGGATCTTGTAGAGCCCCGGTTTAAGTTTAGTATCTATTTTTTCAAAACTCCCCCTGCCGGCCCTTTAGCGCTCCCCTCCCCTGAGTTGCGACAACGCCCCCAGGGGAGATAACGTCCCTGTTAGGAACCACTGATCTACATCATTCTCTAACTTGGAAAATATATTTGAACTAATACCACTTGTACTGTTACGTTAGCAAAGTTCCACATTAGTATAACCACCACAGTATGAGCTAACTGTATCGTCTATTCACTTGAAAGTTCTGCAGTGCCTGCTTGTTAACTGAATGGGAGTCAAGGGATGTGGGAAAGGGGCATGTGGAAGGGGGAAATCCCAACACTTTTTGAAGAAGGGGGAATATGATATACTTTGCTCCCAATCACGTTTTCTCAGCAGGGAGGCCAGGGAAGGAGATCCAACGCTTAAATCCGTCAGACAATATGTGCATGAAAATAATTTAATCCCTTTTCAGGTAAAAAGATTTGATTGACAGGTCCCTTCATTCCCACTGTTAAGCCTTTTCTGACTTACACTTCTTAATGATTGTCTGCTTCTTTGAAACCCAGGTAATCCAGGAAGAAAGGTCATTGTTAAGACGCTACTTTGAAGTACAGCCTCTTTGCCGACAAGGTGTAAGCTTTAATAAAGATTTTAAGTTAAACGACTGGCCATAAACATTTAACTACAATAAGTTCTTTGTGTTCCTATGACCTTGATGGGTCGTCTACTTGACACACTGTTCAAGCCTACAAAAATTATCACAATTTTCGCATTTTCCGCATTAGTATCAAGCATTGTCAACGAAGGAGGTTTTAAAAAGTTCTTGTTTGAAGTTAATTGAGATGACTTTAACTGCGACAGTAAACGACGAAAGCTTAATTTGTTTTAAGTTTTCCTTGACGAATGGCAATGTAATGCCAATTGGTGAACTCATCAATCATGATGAGTGTTTGAGATTTAGCAGACGACACAAACCATTATCTTCAGTACTAAAATCTCTTTGAAGTCTTAAAGAGACTTCAAGAGCAAGACAATAGGCAGCTGAATGTCGGCAAATACCTTGTCATATAAATTCTGGATCTCCTTCCCTGACAACTCCCTGTTCTCAGAACCTTTATGAAAATAGTGGGCATGGGCTTGATTCCACGTCTTACTATATAACTGATTTAGTGACATGAAACTGAAAAACATCCGTCTAAAGAATTAGCATGGCGTAAAATTCCTAACTGCTACAATATATCTTACCTGAAGTCCAACAGCCTAAGTTTTAATGGGCCTTTACGAGGCGATCAGAATCCTTAGGAATGGCAATTTGTGATTGAATATAGGCTTTGATCGAAGCGATATGACCTTCCAATATTTTGAGAAGCTGTTCGCCTTCTTGGTAAAAAATGCGACCATTTGTCTGCTGTGCAATGTGAACTGAAACCCACCCAGTGGCTCAAAGGGATGGAACGTATGGGGAGATGGTTGCCTCCCCCCCATAAAGTCACTAAAGTCTCTTTCGGAACTTTGTGCCTTTTCAAATTTTATTACAACGTCTCGCCATAATTGTCATGCAGTGTACTTTAGTATTTGTGTTTACCAATTTCGAATTCTCCCTCCGCTAATGCCCAATACAAATAGCCAAATCATAATTATCAATATGTGTCTAACACATCGAGTAGAGATTTTCAGTCCCTAGTTTCTGTACTACAATTGAGAGGGAGATTGCTTAGAATACTATTGCAACTTTTCTCTCAATCCATTTTCCCACGAACTGTCACCCCTAAGTCAGAGATTTCACTCAAATGCGAAAAGTTATCTCTATTATGATTTTTGTGGTATGTTCATTTCCAAGGTCTTTTGTAAACAGATGAATGCTTTATAACTATGACCATAGTATTGTTAATACGCAACAAGTTTTAGCAATTTGTCACTTACCCCCACAGGGCCTGTTACCCTCTGCCCCCAAATCAAGGAGACCCTGGTTTGCATGCTAGCAAGGCAAACTCTAGTTCTTTAACAACACCTTTCCAAATTTCAATGAAAGTTTCCGATCTACACATAGTTTTAACTTATCGTCCACCAAATGCTTTCCTTCCAGCTAAATATTACATATGGAAGACGCAGGGTCTCTCAGTCTAGATATCACCCGAAATGGCAGTCAAACTCTTTTGGTATAAGAGCCCATTTCGCACTCGCGTTAAAATGTTTTGTCGGACACACCTTACCCTTACGAACATCTAGCCTACGATAAAATCGTTGCCAATGGCTTTTTCCTACAGACACCCATGATCTCTTTTAGGTATGAAGTTGTTTACTACCCACAAATGCAATTCACGGATTTGGTATTGCTGATCGTGAAACAGTAGGCCTGATAAAAATTTGTTGAAAAAATCGCACGATTTTGACTGACTTTTCTTAAAATTACCCTGTGAGCGACGGGGTTCTCCTAAGTGAGTGAGGGGTGGGGGTGGGTCCCACTCTTAAAACAGAACTGAAGTCGTGAAGTCAAACTTCCAAACGCTGAGAGCAGAACCTACCCTATCACAAGAAATAGCAATTTCCTTTGAAAAGAGTTTATTTAAAAAGACGGTAATCTGTGGAAAGCTATTTCTCTTGCCCGAACATAAACCCACTCCGGCAATGATCTCACATGCTAACATCACTGGTTTGCACATGTATATAACCTGGTTACTACATAAACTAGTTACAGCTTATATCATATTTAGGTAGAACTTCAACTTGGCTTTTTTCTACGGCAATGGAAGAACGGTCACTACTTGTGAATTCATGCAAATCAAGGCCATTGGAAGGGAGAGGAGACTGGCTATGTAGCACTTCAATTATTGTAAATAATTTCGATTTGAATCGTCAACTTTAATGGACGATCTTGTGTTTTTCACTATCCTGAAATTAATGTAAGAGCAGCAATTTCGAGAACTTCCTTTAGGCCCGTGTTGCTACAAAGTTACTCCTTCTCACTAAATGAATATTATATAATATTTGTGTTTCTATTATAGTAGTCGTGTAAATGATGCCTTTTCTCTTGATTCATAGCAATTAATTCATTGTAATTTCTTTGTTAAGACAGTTTCATCAACTACATTTTTACATTTTTTAGACTCCTCAAAAAAGTCTGAGTCCCAAAATGCAGAAACTTTGCCACCTCCGTATGAAGGAGAAATGCAAGAAATAAAGTTAACAGAGCCTACATACCCAGGAGTGGTGCAGGGATTGGGAAATGACGTACCATCTCATTCAGGAGGAGTGCCACAAGTAAGTTTCTTTATGTGACGGTAAATTTATTTAATTGTAGAAATGTTCTATCAAGCTTACAGAACTAAAAAATTGGAACGACATTACATCTGTTGTTCTAAGAAGTATACTACACTGTAAACACAAATTAGTCAAACATTGTCTGATACGCCTAACCTATTTTAGTCACTCATTTTGACCAATTTCTAATGATATTTGACTAATTGCACAATGATGGTCCAATAATTATTGGTAAAAAATTGGTCAAAGAGGTTGAAAATTGGTCAGAAATCTAGTTAATTGGTACAAAATTAGTCAAACGCCTTTGACTAACTTGGGTTAGGCGTATCAGACAATGTTTGACTAATTTGTGCTAACAGTGTAATAGTACTAATTCCCAACATGTGCATCTTGCTCTTCGTTAACCTTGGAACAAAAAAAAAAATGGTTAAGTTGTAAATAACTAGGTAAAATGCGGAAAGTAGCTTCTTTGTAACTCAGGCCTGATAAATTAAACATTCTTACCTCAAAAGTAATTTGCAGTGGTAAGGGCACCACGTGAAATCGAAACGAAATATCACATTCCATGTCCCCCAGTGCCCCATAGTAATTTCTTATTTCCTAACAAAACATATCTCGTTTTAAAGATTGGTGCTTTTAAATGGAAATACTTTCTTCAAGATCACGTGAAAGTAGCCTTCAGTGGGCATCCTACTCTGAACAGTTTTCTATATTTTAATGATTTGGTGCCATATTTGATTTTGAAACTGACACGATTGGAACGTTTGAATATATTTCCATGTAGATGTAGCATGAAACTATACCTTATGTAGCGCGTAGCAAATGGTATTTTTAATATCCTATATAGTGTTGTTCTCGCAAATATTATCATGTAACTAAACGTGAGTGGGAGACGTAGTTTCGCTAGTTAAAAAAATTAAAAAGTGAATAGGCCACCTAGGTCTCCAGTTTTTAGTCTTACAGGTTGATAAAAGCATGCTTTGAAAAGGGTCTGGCACCGTAATTAGTCTCTTTTGTTATAAATAAAGAATAAGCGAGTTCGACATTATTAAAGCACAATACATACCAAGGATTGCTTCACTTTGAGGTAAAACAAGAAAGTGTGTCCGTACTAAAGTTACATTAGTTAAGCCTACCTATACGGTCTTTGATTTACCGAACAATAATCTTCCTGGCATGTGTTGGGGATGAAGTGAATAGCTTCAAACGAAAAGTAATCCTGAATGTGAGACATTCGATTTAGGCCGGAAATAGGGAATGTGTGTGACGTCTTGTTAATAAAAGAAAAGAGTCACCCGAACTTTGCGTTAAGAAATCGCGAAACTAATCCGTTGGTGCCGAAAGCATGCATTAATAAGATTTATCGAAGTCACTTATAACATTAGTTTCTTTTCTTTATACAGGTGCAACCGGTAGTCACCGTGCATTCTCAAACAGCTATCTCTATCCTCACCCGGCCCGAACCTCCAATAGATAGTTACATTGGTTGTTCTATTTTCGTGTTGCTATTTTGCTGTCTTCCATTTGGTATAGTGGCACTCGTTTTTGCCTCTCAGGTAACTGTGACTATTTCTCTATTCATTACATTATTTCAGTGAAAATGGGACTAAAAATTACTGCTATTGGACGATTTTATCCAAACTCTTTCAGAGTCGTCCTGCCATTAAAAATGTCAAGGACAGTTAAACAGTCCAGAATTGCTGTTTGGACTGTTTCGTTGTAGAACAGGAACCATAAGAACCGTCAAGGTTTCTTCCTGCTATGAAAGAAACAACTAAACTCGTCCCTCAGCAGCAGGCGACAATAATTGAGCAAATAAATCCCCATTTTAAGTTGAAACAGTCAACCAATTACACAATGACACATTCTTCACTTCGTAACCTTGAAAAATTTTCCAAAAGCAAGGGTTATTTTTCTACCAGAATCGTCCAAAAGGAGTAGGGCAAAACTGGAGGACGAAAAGACGTCGTTCAAAATCTTTCAAAATCGTCCCATTTTTCACTGGATAATGAAAAAACCACAGGAAAGCGTAGTTCAAACTATTGGAATTGTATATGTTATAAGTTGCCAAATACGTTTCGAGCCAAGTGGTCAACAATTAAAGGCTTCTCTGGAATTTTAAAGAAATCCGTTGTGTAGTTGGTTGCAATAAGCGTAAAATAATTGTCACCAAGTTCGTAAAAACTTACTTTGTTAACGGTGTTCAACTAATGTTAAACGTAGTACCAATTAAGGAAATGTAACCGAGTTCATCTTAACGTTATCCGGACAGAACGGTGTCACAGTGTCAAAAGGATGAAAGCGGTTGTAGTTTTCCTATGCTCGGTTCAAAAGGGTATTCTTGGAAAATGTGGGCAGGCTTACTCATCAGCATTGATTTAAAATGAATACTTTTTCGGTGATTAGAGTGCATTTTGTTCCAAATGACTACAAAGAGGAGGAATTCTGAGCTTAATTATTATACAAATAATACCGAAAATGTACACAAAAAAGAAAACCAGAAACACTCATAAATACAAATCTGGAAGTGTAATCGTGTTTTGTTTATACTTTTCTGGATGTATCTTAAAACGTTAGCCTTCATTTTAAAAGGTCAAAATCTACTTTGTTTGGGACAGCAACAGAACATTTAATAATACCAGTAGTTTTACACAGGGCAAATTCTACAATGACATGAGGAATAATCTCTTTCTAAGATACATACTAGTAATGCATTGAACGTGTTCCACCTTCTTCCTAGTCACGTTTGTATGGCAGCGACAAATACATTTGTACCTCTGCTACAGAAATATTCTACTGCCTATAATTTAGAACACAAAATTCACCTACTAGTAAAATTATTGCATATGAAGCTGTCCTGGGAGGTTCCACTTTTTAGGAAACTTTTGAATATTTGAGGGCCCTTAGATGCAATATAGTGCAGCATATAAGGTAAATTGTAAGGGCAATTACTGGAGATATTTTACCGCGGGAAAAGTAATTCACCCTTGATTGGGAACGGGTGAGCGGAAGGATATTTTCGCCCAATTTATTTAACTGAGGATCTATAATCTGCCCCAGTGGCCCCGCTTCCTACGCCAACGAGTAAATTGTACCACGAAGAACAAAACTGATGACTTAGTTGCCCGTTCGTGCGTAGAGTTATTGCAACCATCGATGCCGGTATAATGGTGCGGTTGGGCAACGTTTGAAAAACTGGAATATTTCATTTTCTCCTTTACATGTCTTAAGTTTATATCTAGTGAGAAACCTTCAGATGAGTAAATAAATTGTGGAGACATTTTGGAGTGACATGCCTTATACCACGATTCTATACCCACTGCAACCGTTCCATCTAACATGCGGGTTGTATTCCCTAGCCTGGGGTAAAGTCACGCAAGATAAAATATAAAACTAGTTTCACGAATATGCAGAAATTCTAAGTGATGTAATTTCTTTTCAGTCACGGTCAAGGGAAGCTGTTAGGGACTTTCCAGGAGCTCGACAAGCCTCATCACAAGCTAAATTTTGGAGTTTCGCAGGTTTCTTTACAGGACTAGTGATTCTTGTTGGAGTTATCTTGGTGGTCGTATTCACGACCTAGTTATTTTGCAGCTTTATTGAGTTATGCTGGTCTCAAAAAGGGTACCAAAGGTAATTTCAGTCTACTTGGTAAATCACGTAGTCAAGTCCACATGCGCAGAAAATCACTTTCTACCGGAGTGGGGAGAGGATGGAAGTCGGAACCACTGAGTATTTTCAATCGAATGTTTCTCCGAAAAACTTCGTGTACTTTACCCGAAAATGGTAAGTGTTGGGAAATGGACGGGCTACAGTTCCTGTCTCGTAGGTCAATGGTCAAATTTATCCTATTTTCCTGGAATGTTAGTTTTGCAAGAGCTGAAAACTGGGTAATACAATCGAAAAGCAGGAAGCTGTCGTATATAATATTTCAGCACATAAATGACAATAGAGAGATCTTCTAGTTTGATGATAACACCTTGGACATAGCACAGTGTAATTTTGGAGTATGCGACAAGTCAAATTTAACTGTGTTTAGACGCAGACGTCCATGAACTGAGCTCAAAGCAGAGTCCGGCCCAAGTCCGTACATAAGTCAGATGAAAATGCGATCAATGAAATTTGCCAAAGGACCAAGTTGCGACAACAGTGTCTCGTTGCGAGGTTTGTCAGAACCTGCAACACAAGATGGTCTGTATATATGTTTTTACCTCTCAGCCAATAAGTAAATAAAAGTTTAGGTTAACCACCATAAAGTATTGTCAAGTATTTTTAAACGCTTTTAATCGTCATTTTCTGCTTAGGTGGTTTGGATACCGTCTTAGTTCTTAGAAAATCACCGGACAGGCCCCCTTCAAATAAGTCTTAAAGCTATTCATTCATTTGCATATTTACAAAAAGCTCTATTTATTATCTACCTCGCAAATACATGTATTGTAAAACTTGATGTGCCTTACCGTACGTAAGTCTGGAAGTAAAATCGTTATCGCAAAAGCCTAAATGCATTTCGGAGGAGACGCATTAACTGTATTTCATGAACATTTTTCGTGGTAAGAGTTTACGTGGTTTATACAAAATGATTTCAAAAGTGAACAGAGAGCTGACATTGTTTCACAGATTCCCGCTAGAAGTAAAAAGCTCCTTACTCTCTCTCTCTCTCTCGTACCATACGGTACTTGTTAAGCGCTGTTCACCTTTGTTGCGAAGCCCGTGTGATCATACATTTGTTCATCAATCATCAACATCGTCATACAAATGGATGACAAATTTTAAACAAATGGATGATTGTGTAGGCATTTAAATTATGTTTATGTAATATTAGCTTTGTGCTTTTCATTGCTAACTGCTTTCGAATGTACGCAATACCAAATCACAGAAATATCAGGCATAATATGCATGTCTTGAGACACAAATGTGATACCTAACAAAACAAAACGTAATGGTTTGGTGCAATATCAGCTCAAACCCGACATATTGCAAAGGCTGGGTTCCCTCCCTTTGCCCTTAGTGTGATGGAAAAACAAATTAGTTTCAATGTACTCCATATATTACGTGTTTGATAATCCTAGTTTAATCTTGTTATTAATTTTGTATCCAAGGTGTATAAACCTTATGCATACTATGTCACAAAACAGAAAATGCAGACAGCTGATTCGTGCACCGGTGGCATGCGCGCGTTAGTTTTACTATGTGGGTGTGTGGAGTCTATATCGTGCGTCCAGTGTGATACATTGAGTTTCCTCCAAATGACGTCTTGTGACGTCTATGCATAAGGTCTTACTAGGCTACGTAGTTGCCATCATTTTGTAAAGTTTTTAATTTTTGTTTAATAAGTGAAAACAATTTAAAGGGAGTGAGCAGTCACCCAAAGTTTGTTTTCAAAAATTTACTAAATCTTACAAATCTTACAAATCTCTTATTTTTCTCACAAGTATCTTTCATTATGTTTTTGTGTAAGGACATTAGGTATTAAAGATAAACCAAGGACTTTGCATGGAGTTTAACAAATAAGTAACAAAAATATTGTCACATGATTGATAGGCACCATTCCTAAATTTGGATGACGGGTGCACTAATTCAAGTTGCACTAATTCAATTTTCTTTTAAATTTACAATTAAAGTGTACCTAAAGTCTAAAATTTCAAAAATATATGTTACAAAGCTTGGAAAATGCAACCAAATGGTGCAACTGCCATCTTCATTGGACATTCCTGAGCTGAGATATAAAATATTGAAGCTTATTTACTCAATTTTAAATGGTGGATTGCGCAATAATTTGTGATGTCATTCTTGTACCACTCGAATAACAGTCTTTGTTGTTCTGTGTTTTTTTGGAAAGCCACTCCACCTTGTGCCAAAATGTGATCATTGTCTTGCTGTTTTAGGGTGACATGACTATGTAAGTCCTCTCCGTACAACATACCATGCAAGGGAACTATAATTGTTTCAAGGTCCTATAAACGTTTAACTTTCAACAGAAAACAAAAGTATTTCCTGTGAGTTGTACAAGAAGGACGTCACAAATTATTGCGCAATCGACTATTTCAAATTTCGTGAGTAAATTTCAACATTTAATATCTCAGCAATGGAGTAAGCTATATCTGCTATGGGGGTTGGATGAATGAAATTTATTTTTCAACTTCTAAAATATATATTCTTGTAGTTCTACACTTTAGGTCCACTTTAAATGTCCTACCGTACTGATTTTTTTATTCTGACAAAATGCATTTCTGTACAATACATTCTCAATTGAAAGACATAAAACGTGTTAGTAATGGTTTGTGATAATTTGATTTCATTTCCAAGTCACTCAGATTATTCCTCCTCCTTTTAGGTAAATGTTATACAAGCTGGGTCTTGAAAATGCACAGTTATATTCAATTCGTTGTACACGCTAAAACGTCTTCATGGTGTAAATCATCCAGGTTAAAATGCTTGTTTTGATGTAATTCCAGTCTTTGAGCCTTTGAAGGCAATTTGCAAGGAATTTGGTCTTTAGTAATCTGAAAGGATAGTTAACGCACTCATTATACTCATCAAAATAAGTATGTATCCATAAAATGTAAAGGCACATCTTACATGTCCCGCTGTTTCTCTGCGAACAGAATTTTAATCCTGAATTTCAATTCATGAGATGTAAAGTTACTATTGATAAGAGAAAGAAATCAGTTTAAACATTTACCCAATGTCATTCAGTATTCCGCAAGCGTACTTTCACCAACTCCACTCTCCTACAAAGATGCAGACCTTTCAAAAATTTCATGATAAAATAGGAAGGGAACAGAGTTGTCATTCCTGTGTATTTGATACTTTTAGGTCGACATTTTGTTCGCAACATTAAGCTTCAATGTTCTCCAGCAAAGTTAGCACCACAAATGGGATCTGATATTCTTGTCAGTTTCGTAAGGCAAGAAATAACATAGAGGTAAAATGATACAATGTCTATAAAAGAGGTTACTGCCCAATCAAAAAAGTACCTGTGTGAAACTTTCCTGTCATTTGTCTAGATAAATATTGTCAAAGAGACTGCCAAATAACATTACGATGCTTAGTACAGAAAAGTGTACATACCGCTAAAATATCGGGGGTTTATGGAATATTCGAATTATCAAGATGTTAACAATTATTTTAATTTAAAGTTATACAGAAGGCAATATTTCAACCATCAAATGACCAGTTAACCGAATGTTGCAACGTCAATCTGATAAGCAGTTCTAAAGACTCCACTTCTTTTTGAGAAAAAAACTGGTTGTAGGTGCTATCATTTTGCTTATGTTATCAAGAAGCACACTCACCCAGTCCGTAACATGATATCATGCATGATACCAAGTCTCCAGACTTCTAACCCTAACCTTTTCTCGCGTTTCTAATCCCAAACTAACCTTGAGACATGATATCAGTTATAATATGCATGTTTCGAGACACAAATGTGATACCTTACAAAACAAAGAGATTTGGTGTGCTACGAGTTCTTTGTGTACATATTCAGTGGTGAATGGTTTTTGAAGCCTCCGCAAAAGTCCATCAGTCTAATGCAATTGAAAACTATATAATCGCTGTGTCTACTGCTATAACTACAGATAAGCTACTTATTTTTTGTGGTTTCCACCACGAGGTCTTCGTTCTTGGTAAACTTGCCTAGGTTCGGCTAGCGAGCCTACCCTGACAACATGCCCACTTGGGCCAATATTTGCAAACATGAGGAGAACTAGTCCACATCTTGAGAGAAATTACCCGATGAAAATGCACCAAAGGACCTTGTGGCCCCGCAATGCCCATCCTATACCCATAAAAACCAGTTATGCCCACAAATAACCCAGGAAGGCTCCATGTGGGCATGTTGACAGGGTATACGATGTGTTGCACTGCAAATGAGTAAATTATCCCCCCGCCATTCGGAATAATTTTTGTTTGCTCTGAAAGCGAGAATCATCTGAAATGATAGAATAGTAGCTCGTTAAAGGTTGGAGAACGTGCAGCAGTGAAAAAAATCCATTAACGACAAACCATGTATTCCTTTCATTATCCCTGTCAGAGAGAGCCTTAAAATTTGAAAGTATTATTATAACCATGTGAAGGGCATACCCACAATATTACCAATGCAATGGGACTTTCATCTTCAGTCACGGTAAAACATAAAAAAAAAATAAAATGGCTTTGAATTCTTTCTCTCTTTCGAAATAACATTTTAAAGACAGGAGCAGGTTACAAAGTAGCTCAGTGTTCTCCTCTTTTGATTATTTTGTTTTTGTTCTATATTTTTATTAGAATACATAGGAGCATTGGGGAGCAAAACAGGGAAATGTCTATAAGTACCAACCTGTATGTTTTGGAATGTTATTATAACAAGAATAAAAAAGTCTAAAAAATCAATTTTGGAATTTTTGTCATAAAATATGACCAAAAATTTAAGAATCGTTGCCTGAAAAATATTTTTAAGAACATTTTCGTTATTATTCTTTAATACAAATATTCATTATTTTTGCCGCCATTTTGTGTTGGGTAGACATTTTGAATGAGCGAGGCCCTAAATATTTACTAGTACTACCTGATTTCGTGTTCAACTGGCAATAAGGTTTCAAAAAAAAAAAAAATGGATTAGAAAATTGTTGTGGGTGTGTCTCTGGCCCATGACCTATAGGCTCTAGCTGTGTGGCGGTTAATTAACCAAAAGAGTTCCTACACAGGCCCGTTCTACAGGGCAGAATTTTAGTAGGTAGTACGTACCTTTTGCGCCTTGTGCCTCATAACATTGTGTGACTTAATGAAAGTGTCTCTTCCATACTTTATGTAGGTGAAATTACCTACTTGAGGCAAAATCTTGCTACACGTAAAAAGCCATTTCATGATTGCATTGCGCATTTTAGAACAAAGGTCAAGTGGGAGTCACATCTCAAGTCACATCGCCCATGTATGGTTACATTTTATTTTGAGATTTTGAAGATCAACTGTCTCCTTTAAAGTTCAGTTAAGTTACTTTTAGTTGGTGAGGTTTCAATTGTATTTGCCTTTTTAGGTAAAAATAATCAACCAAACACTGGAATTTTTATATCAGTGTAAAGAATTTGTTCCGAATTGTCTGATGCAAGTTGTGACCTTTTATACTATAATAACAGCTGCCTAGTTAACTAGCTAACCAGAAATCTCTCTTGATTTGCCCGGCGTGTCTTTCTTTAAATAGACCTAACCTGACAATGGCATATTTCGGACCTGACAAATGCTAGTTCTAAAAAGCAAAAGGCGCCCTATCTATTTCTTGATTACATGTTTTGAAACTTCCTGAAACCAATCAAGCTATAAAACCTAGAATCTTGCCCTTCATGAAATCGGACAACATCCTAGTTGTTAGCACAATAACGTCGGCATTTTGTAAATACTCTGGGACGTCAAAATGCATGCAACATGTCCACATAGGTTATGCGTAGATATTATGGCTTTCATGGACAAAGGGCAGAGCCTTGAGGGGCTCATATGGGTTTTGATGCATTTTCAATGGGTAAAATTTCTCCATGTGGGGCCCCTAAGGGTTTCGTGGCGCACCCAGTTATTTGTCCATATGGATCCCATTTAGGCAGGTTGGAGGAATGGTGGCCTTTTTTTCTTTCTTGTTTCCTCTCTGAACGGAATCCGACTGAAAGAACTTAATGATTGCAGCGGACCCAAAATCTACAAAAAAATGAGTCTACCTCCATGAAGGCAACTACGAAGGTCATGCGCACAAGGCCGCGATAACTCCCTGATAAGGTAGGAAACGGGCAGGGTCGAGGGCAAAACTTGATTTTAGCACATAAGGTGCATTTCCTGAAATCTAGCAATCAAAATAAGCATACCTATTACATAGGCAGTGCAGGGACCGCCTCCAAAAGAACAAAAAACGTGGTACGGAAGAAGGGGGTGAAGCCGGGAAAACCCCCACTAAATTCACGCCTGCAGGAGCGAAAGCTTATGCAACAACCACATATTTACCCAGAAACACTCTTAATCATCTTGGATGGACACAATCGTTTAGTTTTTGGAATTTTCAAAGCTTGAACTCGTCCAGAGAGCCAGAGAGATACATGAATAAGACGCTTGTCAAGTTGAATTCCCTTGAAAAGGGATGTTTTATGACTTTACGCAAGATTTAGGCCTAGTACTCATTGGTAAGCACAAACACATGCAGTGTTGCTAGGTTAACACACTGAAGTCATTTTAAGGAACTTTTGACCCACACAACGATTCGTAATTATGACACGGCTTATTATAATCGGAAGTTCTACAACTGGAACTGTATTCGAACTTCGTAGAATGGTGGTCATGCAAAATTCATTGGTACATCATTTAAAAGATCTTGCCCTACAAAATAAACTTCATTACAATTGTCCAGACTTTTCATGAAATTAATGTGATGTGCTCTAAATGATTCACCTACTGTACTGGTTGTTGTTGTGTCATTTTCAACCAAGATATGTACATTTATCCTTCCTTTCTTAGTGATTTTGTGTGCCTTTAGTCATTGAAAAAAGTTGCATTTAATAACTAGCATGACAGCAGGTGTACAGATAATTTCATTAGCTTTTATTGCAAAACTATTCCTTACTTAAGTCAGAAATTCTAAAGTTACATAACAGTTTAAGAGAAACATATGCAAAGGAAGATATTTTCGAGAGGGTTGGGGGATGAAAATGTATGGTCAGTGACTTTTTGAAGTGTTTGTAATGCTATTTATCATGAGTTGGCGAGTAGAGTTCTAAGAAGATTTTTGTCCCAAGTGGCTCCCAGATTGCAGGAAATGACACTTTTCAGACTTTGAAAGTGAATCAGACATTCCTCATTCTGAGTTATCATGCTGTAGAAATTTAGTAAACTTCCCAAAGAAAGATCAATTAACGTTTCGTTACAAGCATAACCTAGGGTTAGGAATTTTTCCTATGTAAGCATACTTGGACATTGGAATCGACCGTCCTTGGGAAGAGATCTGTAAAGAGAGGCGTGCCCTTTCATTTGAAGCGTGTAGTTCTAAGAAAGAAACACTTGGTTAAAAAAATATAGCATGACTATAGCATGATTAAAAGTACCATGCGTCGCATGAATTCTCTGACGGCACAGTGGATTAGAGATGGGTTGCTCACGCAGACGGTCCTGGTACGAATCCCTCCCAAGACATGTTTTTTTTTTTCATTTTTTGTTGTTTACTTTTTGGTGGTGTTCAAAGGTCTTATGAGGTCAGCAGAAGTCACATTTTGAAAACATCATAAAAATGGTATAGCCAAGAAGTACAAATTTCAGGGACAAACCAAAACAACAAAGTGCAACAAATCATCCCCTTTCAGCAAGGAATCACAGAAGCCTTTGGACTTTCTTGTTTTATGAAGCAACAGTTACTATTCGAGCACTAGCAATATAAACGACTACACTCTTTTCCCATTTAAAAGTGTGCTTTCACTTTGAAAAAGAAACCATTCTGGTTCAGATGTAGGCCAGTGGGGAGTTTTGCATCTTTCATTCTTCACAATAATGGTCCTTTATCAACTTCAATGTTGTAGCTGTACATGGTTGTGTTCCAGTATAGAATAACTGCTTCGACCCTTGTATAGAGTGACTTGTATTTGTTCTACAAAGCAAAACAAAAAAAAAACGACTCAATTACAAGAAGTGCTTATTTAGATCTTAATCGTTTATAAAGTATCCTTTTGTGAACTCGAACCACTAAATGACTAAATGCTAATAGAAATGGTTAAAGTCCAGAGCGAGGAGGTGAACGAGCGTTTAAGTAAACACCTGCTTCGTAGAATCCCTTCCAGCAGACAGACAAAGATTCTGCAGTGGTGGTTGAACGGAATGACATAAAAAGTGTAAAGAAGAGAGTTTTTCCTTTGTTATACAATCATTGCATGAACACCACTTTTTGTAGGATTATGACGATGAAAGGAAGAGAAGGCTACCACCCCAGAGAGAAACAAACAAACAAACAAACAAAAACACGATGGTGTATTTCTTCCACGAGAATGGCCTAAACAAGCGGATATCTCTAATTCTTCATAGAGCGACATACTTTTTAATTGAATATTTTCTCGTTTATTGTTGTTTTTCAAACTATTTTAAATTTTAATCTTTCAGATTAATCTTAGCACATTATATTTACTTATCTTATAAGTAATGATTACGGCATTTTGTTATTTTGTGGAGTAAACTAAACACTTAAACTGTTATGTATGTGTTTTGTCATTTTTCCGGAAACTGTAACCAGTCCATAGTAAGGGGAAATCCGGTTGATATGTATTCTTGGAAAAAATCGTCATTGTTCAATAAAATAGTTATTAACAACGCTAATACACTGTTTACACTACGGAATGATGTGGCGCTTCGTTGTGTAATTGATTTGAATAAAAAGTGTTATCACAACGCCACGACTCGCTATTTGTAACAGCGTAAAATAAAAGTGGGTAGGCTTTGGAATTCGTGTGTCGCACAACGAGCATCAATAAGCTGGGAGTGTAAGAAAGAGAGAACTACACCGACTGAAAATCGCGTGGTAAAATGGAAGGTGAGAGAAATGATTCCTCAAGTACTTCCTTAAAAAAGTAGTATGTGTAATTTATAGGCTAAATAAATTTTTCTTAAGAAACTTCATTGCGACGATAGAAAAGTGAAAGTAAATGCTTCCACCAAACCTTTTAACATAGAGCTATTACGGATTCTGATAATTTTGTTTGAAAAGTAAAACTAGGCAATAAATTTTAATATCATTACGTTTCACGGAAGAGAAACAAAAAAAAATAATAATTGCAATTGAAACGAGAACGACAGGTATCTCTCTTTAGTATTATGAAGATGTTTAAAGTGGGGTATACAGTTGGTATTGCATTTTAGTGGAAACCCTTACAGGGGGAAACCCTTACAGAGTAAATAAGTTGTAATTCACATAAATGAAGAAGCTCTGAAGATGTAAGGAGGGTCATCATGGGCGTCACAAGACATTTTTAAAGGGGGGTCGTATTTTGTGTAGAGAGGGAGGTTATTACAGTCAGGGAGAGTGGCAGCTCCCTGTTACAGTGTTAGCGGCAATGCTCGCGCCTAGCGCGAGCATGTACGGTGTGGGATCCAGGGGCCCGCTTAAGCGCCCCTGGTGGGGTCCAGGGGGCGTATCCCCCGGAAGTTCTGAGGAAGTAGACATTTCAAATGCCTATAATGCGATGAAATAATCGTCAATATTGCTAGTTTGATATAAGAGCAAAACGTGAACCCATGAATGGGGATCGAAGAAAAAGCTTTTAAAAAATGACAATGGCACCAGAACGTTTTTCTTTTAAAGTTGGGGGCCTATCGTGGTAACCATGGGGTTGGTCAAGGGAACCAACTGGTAGGATCCAGAAGCAGACGATTCCCTAGAGAAAAACCCTCGAAAGCTCGTGGAATATAATGGAATATTCAAGATGAAAGAGGTAAATATAGCTAACCTCAAATAACAAATCACAGAAAAGTTTTAAGCAAATTGAACTCTGCAATGCTAAGAAACTTAAGACAATCGTTCAAACCCGCAATGAATAGCGTTTCTTAATTGCTTAAGTTATTAGGCTTCATAGACCAGAACAGTAAGTTAGTGCACAATGTGATTCTACCAGTTTTGTTTTTTACTTTCAACCTCTCTCCTTCAAGACCTAGAAAATATTGTACATGTCATTTATTCCGTTAAAATAGGTTATGGGACTCAATCTGTAATTGCAAAGAAATTACCCATTCAACATATAAACAGAAATTTATACTTTGCAATTGCAGAAGAAACTTATTTCGATTTTCGATTTAAACGTTTCTGTAAAAAAAACCTAAAGAGGAGGGGGTCGTTTGCCCACCCGACCCCCTTGGTGACGCCCACGGTCAGTGATTCTTACATTCTTTCATGTATTCATTTGCTCAAATTTGAAAGGAGGAGTAACAAAATAATCCAAAAGGTGTTTAATGTAAAGAACATTCATTTCCGTAGAAGTAAAACAAAACCACAAGCTGAGAGGACAACGTCTGCTCCTCGTTGTAACCTCAAAGGGAAAATGGAACCAATTTGAATTAATATACCAGTGTATGCTACTTACTTGATGGCTCTTCTTAACTATGTGACAATTTTGTTGGTACTGAATTGTTTCATTCATGCAGTATAACTCCTTATAACACAATTAATGAATGTTTGGGAACATTAAAGGTAGTTGACAGTGAAATAAGAGGACATTTGAAAGAACTAGCCTATGTTCCACAATAAACTTGAGGATAATGCGTATTCACTTAAACCCCAATTCCTCAAAGGGTAGTAACTGTACAATTTTCGGGGATTACAAAAAAGAAGAAGCCATGTGGCTAATATATTTGGTTACAGAAATTTAGGTTGCGTGGCTTGATTTCTTTGTTGCCTCACCTATCTGGGATAAACATAAAAAACGTCATGGTAGGAGGAATTTTGGGTAGTACCCGAAACCCTCTCACGAAAGATACATTGTCGTCTAGCTCCTTGGCACCAGACGGCACCAGCTGGCTTCCAACAACTGCCTCTTTCAAAACACAGATCTAAAGCACTGCGTTCACTGTAACTGTTGCAGCAGGTTTTATTTTGAGAACTACATTGATTCAACCCTGCCTCATCTTTTTTCACGGTGGGCCCTAGAAAAGGTTTAGGACTAAGAAATTGTTATAGTCCGAGGACCTTTCACGATAAAGTAGAGAAATTACAAGTGCAATTAAAAGGTAGACTAGGCTTTCCCCAATGAAAGTTTACTTGAAACATTCACTGATGTTTACATTTGTTGTAAATTCGGTAATGATCGAGGAAATAGTAAACATACTGTCCATGCAATGACCGAACAGAATACATTGTGGCGAGTTTACCTGTCAAAGGAGAATTTTATCAACCTTAAGAAAGAAAAACGACAACATAAAGTTAACTTTACACTAACAACGGTTTAACTTCACAGTTCCAACCAAAATTGACAATATTTCTTTGCTTTCCTCTACATAATTTACCAGCTAAAGTAATCCCAACTTAAACTCATTTTTTTCACGTAAACGGAGAATCAGCAAACGAATTAATCATGGCAATTGCTTGAGCTTCAGTTACTCAGTGACTGTCCATCAAACATGTGATGCCCATCAACCATGCCAAGTCAAATTCTGACCATGCAGAAAAAACGCTTACCGAAATGAATTAAAACTTTCATGACTTATTAAAATGTAAAACCTTTCCCAATAAAATGTTACCACGTTTATCCAATCCTTTAACTATAGAGGTAAGGGGGGGGGGAGGAGACGGAACCCCGTAGAAAATGTTTCTAGGATATCAAGCTCTACTATTCCCTTCAGGCATTTAGTAGTTTTCGTCCCCCAAGAAATCTTCCCCTTTCCAGGTAGTGCCTCTCCCCCTTTTATGGAACAATCTTGCTTCTCAAGCCCAAAGTTGCAGTTTCTCAAAATTTACTGACCCATGGAGGAAATTCTGCAACCTTTTGTTTAACATCGTTTAAGGCAAAAATAAATAAATGATTTCAATACAAGGTTATAACCGATGTTAAACAAATCCTGTGAAGAGTTTCCTTCATGGGTCAGGAAATTTTGACAAACTGCAACTTGTATCGCCATGAAGTGAAATTGTTAAACTGTTCATACTTACAACTCTGCAATTCTCCCAAAACTTTGTAAATATTAAATTTACACAGCGTTGTGTCTTTCTTCTGCATGGCCACATGCAGCATTTGATACATCCAAGCTTTCTTCTGCCTTCTGCCAGTTCTGGTGGAATAAAGACGTTAAGGAACGAAATTAGGCCCATTATGCTTAACATTTTGAAGACTTTTAGCAAGTCGAAAGTTTTGTTAAGAATAACTCATCATATTGTTGAATCTCAATTTTGAAATTAACCAAAATGCTTTCTAATTTTATTGCAAATATCAATACAATGAAAGTTCATTTGTTTTTAATCCAGCTTTACACTAAATACTGTTCATTTGCGTAAGAAAACAACACATTCTATGCTCTTTGATAAGTAATTTTTACCAACTGATTACTTCAAATTATTTTCCAGATACATCAAAACAATGTGAGGCCAAGATTGGGCAAACTTTTCCACCGCCATACCCAGGAGGGGAACAAGTCACAGGGGTGTCACCACCTTACCCAGGAGAAAAACAAGGCACAAAAATTCCTTCCAATCCAGGAGAGTTACCGAATGGAACAAAGTGTCCTTCTTACACAGATGAAATGCCGCAGGTAACCCTTCCCTTCCTTGTTGTCTTTACTTTTTCATTTTCACCCAAACTTGAACTCGTAGCTGAATTTGTAAATTACATTTCGCTTCTAATCAGTTATCTATCAGAATTTACCAGCCAGAATTATCTTACCCTCGTTCAAAGATAGGACAGTATTTCCTCATGAGATTGTCCTCTGCAATCAATTACAGATTTACTGTTTAAGTTTTTTCTTTCTTATCTAGCAGACAACCAATGTTAGCGTAGTTCAAACGCAAAGAGTCATCCGCGTCATCAACCGTCCCGATCCTCCAATAGAGAGTTACTTCGCTTGTTCCCTTTTCGTGATGATATTTTGCTGTCTTCCTTTTGGAATCGTTGCACTCGTTTATGCAACACAGGTAAATATTAGTAGAAATAAATACATTAAAAACTTAAAAACACACTATAATTGTTTTTCAATTAAAAAAATATTTGATCCATTCTAGTAAAATAATTACATGGCTCAGTTGGAATGTCATTTATATTAAGAAAGCAAAGTCGTGCATTGAGAAGATTTGAAGATACTGTTTTAAACCAGAACTGATTCTCGCTATTGTACTGACTGCACTATGCACAACATGTACGATCACTTGCTGGCTAATAAGTGTTTTGTAACGGCTTACACGAATTTTAACTTAAGGAACAATGAATTTTATATGGAGTTATTTATTACGAAAGGATTGTTATTTTCAATACTGCCGGCAATCTAAAATGTAAGAGTAGGTATACATTCTAGAAACATCTGGGTCACGAGGGAACTGAACCAACATTTTGGGTCACAATTTAAACTAATCTGGGGTCAAATGAAACCTTAGTGTGGTCATTATACTTGACCCAATAATTTTGGTCGGCTCCCCCTGATCCACTTTTGGGTCAAATTGAAAAATTGGTTTTATGCTGTAGTGTCTTTAAAATTTTTATAGGGGTTGACTGTTTATAAAAGAGACGTAAGACGATGATGTTTATTTAGTTAAAAATATAGTTCATATTTAGGGCTTAACATTCAGTGTCTTAAACTAGCAATAGGATCGGGAGAAAAGAAAAAGTCAATCGAACAAAAGCTAAAGAAGGGAAAAGAGACCATTCTTGTGTAAAGTTTAATATTTTGAAAATAAAATACACTTTTACAAATATTGAGCAAAAATTGTCCAGCGTTCTGCCCAGCATTGGGAGTCTGTGTAGCAACCTCAAACCGTTAGCTGAGAGTGATCCACTACCTTCGGTATACAAGTATCTCAATTACTCCCTAAAACTGACCATTTATTGGTGACATCACTGAGTAACTATTGGGCATTTATTCCCTACTGACGTGGTTGGTAAACTTTGTACCCATCAGTTGTTCAAATTGTATCGATTTATTGAGAAAGACATTATCCACGTCTTGGACATTTAATCTATACTGGCCCATGGTATCTAACTATCAGGCGCGGCGGAACGGAAAAAAAATATTGGGGGCCGAGTGCCAGAAAAGACTAAGCGGCGCGCCACCATTAGTTGGCGCGGAGCGTACAAGAGAATTAGGGACTTTACAAACCCTCTAAATGGCCGGAAACGGCACTTCCCGAGTGTTCTAAGCAGCATGTACCTAGCTCCGAAATATGGATCTCATGTCTGCAATATCTCAATTAATGAATAAAAATATGAATCTGTGAAAAATGGTAATACATATCAGATGAAATGAGATGATAAAAAATCATAATGAATTATGCATCCTCATCCTCGTTCATTTGCTCTGCCTGCAATGCTCCCATATTCACCTTCTATATCTCTGTTACATTTTTTCATCACTCCACCCCTCCTATGTGTCCATTACTCAATTATATATATCTCCTAGATCATATTATTTGTCCCCAAGCCTCAACCCCCCACCCCTTCTTCTGAGGTTTCTAGCCCAGGCTACCACCAACCTGCAATGTCCCCCATATCCACCTTCTATATCTCTGTTACATTTGTCTAGCACCCCATCCATTCATGTCCATTACTAATTATATAACCCCTAGGTCATATCGTTTGTCCCCAACCCAGGCCCCCTGTGGTTTCTCCCCTAGGCTACCACCAACCTATTTTCCCATCTACCTTCTAAATCTCTGTTACATTTGTCCAGACATGACCGCTACCCAAATCATATATCTCGGAGATCATATTGCGCCAACATCCCCCTCTGTGGTGCCTTTCATCCACCCCAAGCTACTCGTGCCATCCCACAAATGGGGCTGACGCAATATATACACAACTATAAATTTGAGAAAACAAATAAATTCATCAATCACACTGCGTGACAGTTGCCTCATTCGATCAATGTAAAGAACAGTCTGTCTGAATGCACTCATTTTAGGGAAAATGACAACACCCTCTTCTCCCCTAAAATTATAAGTATATTGTGCATTGGACCGATCAAGATTATGCACATTGTTCAGCACTCACTTCGAGATTCTATCGGCGGTCCCCACTACTTGGAGCACTTGGCAAATATTGGGGGACTAAGCCCCCTACTATTTTCATTGGGATTGAGCTCCCATGCGCCCCCTCCGGTTCTTCCGCCACTGCTAGCTATTCTTTTTTCTTTGTCATTGTTATCACTGGTAACTGAGAATATGAAAGTCTGAGCGAACTAAGGTTTTAATAACTTATTTCACACTTTAAAGTTTCTCTGTTGTAAACTAAATATAACACTGGCGGTTGGAAACGCTTTACAATTTGTACGTATTCTGAGAGGGATATTTTTCAGGTTTTGGTAACCCACCACCCCATTCAAAAGCCTTGGTTTAATCTGATTGGTTGGTCTTACGGATCCGTAATGTCCAAAACAATAGGCCCGGGTGTAAAAGGCCCTGTAAAATGATGCTTCGATGTTTTGTACTTCCATCATTAATTAAAAACACCAGTCATATCTGAGAAATAGCATCCCATGCATGCTTTGTTGCATAGCACTGTAGTACTATAGGCGTATGGAAAAGCCCTGTCGAAGCTTGGTATATCAATGCCCAATTGCACGTGACACAGAATGCCCAAGATTCTGGACTCTCATTGAATAGTTTTTCGGCACCCACTAACACCTACCGAATCTTATATTAGTTCTTAGTACAATGTTAACAATTTTCTGGACAATTTTCTGAAAGTTAGCCCGATTTTATGACCAAACAGAATATACACTTGTCCCCTTCTTGCAAACGTCAAAGATTCCAAAGTAAGTTTCAGTGCATCGAACCAAATTGTCTCATTATGCAAAGAATGGTGAAGCAAAATCAATTCGTTTGCGGTTGCTTCGTGGAAAACCTGCAATTTGGCGCACTTTATACTAATTAGCAAGTAATTGCTCAATTAGTAGGTAAAGCAAAAATATGCCCAATCGTTAGTGTAAGCTTGTCGCCATTTTCATCAATAATTGGATAGTAAAATAAAGGTGTATTGAAGGGAACTTTTTATCATGCTATGAGCAAGCTAGATTAATATATATGAAATAAATTTTACCCAGCCTAAAAATTGCTAAATGTTTTACAGTGTAGTTTTAAGGTAGAATCCTCCTCATTGCCCTTACAAAAAAATGTAGGGCATGCCACATGTGAACATGCATAATCACATGTGGCAGGGCATAGGAAAATACATAACTGGAAAAGTGAGGTAACGAGTGGTGACACATGTGGGATTGGAACCAATTTGATACACAATATTCTACTTTACCACACTTTGCCACATGTTTGCCTTTGTAAAAATGTATTTTAGTTCTCCACTCTTTGTCACATGGGGCAAACTGCGGTAATGCAGGTAAAAGCATGGCACCTTTAAAAAGTGGGTCAAATTTTTATTAAAATCACACATTGCCCTACAAATAATCACATAGAACTCACTATTTTTCACATCAAACCATAAAATAAAAAAAAAATATAAAAACTCCAGATGGAGACAAAAAGTAATATTTTTTTGACATTTGCATGTAACTTGAATAGAATAACTATTAACTGAGTAACTTGTAATTAAAAACAATTTTCACTTTCATTTCCAGCAACGATCAATGGAGGCTGTAGGTGATTTCGAAGGGGCTCGACGGGCTTTATCGCAAGCTAAATGTTGGAGTTGTGTTGGCTTTTTTACAGGACTTGTTGCTCTTGTCGGTTTTATCCTGTGGATATTTGTACTGAACCCTTATTATTAATTTTAATATAGATCAAATTACAATTAATCACATGAAGGTAACCAAATGATCTATCTTATCTCACTCAGCAAATGAATTGGAAAGCTATGGTCAATCTGTCGGTTTGAGGATATTGGCTCAAACATCATTCTAGATCATTGTGACAAGAAACGCCCAAGTCCGTGTTACTGGAAATGAGCTAACACTCTCGAGCTGTGTGTTTTGTTCTATGCAATTCTTTACTTTGTTTTTTACCTTTAGGTAATCAGATCGAAATGTAGGTAATCAAATATTAGAGTCTTATTTAATAAGGCTGAATTTGCAGTCAGTGAACGCGTCTTTAGAGCGCACAGTTATTCATGTCTCTTATTTGTTGCCAATTACTTTGTTGAATTTTTGAGAACATGAACTTTTGTTTACAAGTCAACGTTTGGTACCTTTAAAAACTTAAAGAATAGCTCAGTACATTAATTGCCGAGTTTATTGTGATCGGTTTACTAATGAAATTGAACAACACTGTTATACAAATTGCAAATTGAAAATGAACTAGATATTAAAGAGATCCGCTCTTTCCAGAATATTCATGAGAAGTCTTTTTTTATTAGAGATGTTACATATTCATTAGTCGCATATTACACATAATGTGGCTAGAATGAATTGCATCTCTCCAAAATGCATATGTCACCGCTTTGAAATGAAACGGTCTTTGTCTTTTTCGGATCATTCACAGGACAGTTTAAGCTTGTTTACAATAACTTTATCCTTATTAGAGGCTTAGGATTTCATTCATACGCTAAATATGGCAGATCACTTCAATGCAAAGTACCGAGGATTAGAGATTTAGGGGAAGCTATTTTGGCCTAAATAATCGGTTTGTGAGCCTCATGACAATTTTCAAGTTACGTTCCGAGGTAAGGTATATCTAAGTAAATACAAAAATCTACCGTTTTCAAGGTACTGATATTTAGTATATTCAGTATAACTGGAATATTTTAAAAGAGATAGATACCCATAACTGAAGCGCAATGATTCTTGTATAGAGAATAAGTCCAATTCAAAAGAGGGAAACAGGTAATTTTTTATATAAAGAAATTGGCTGGTTCTGTGTCATACAACAATACTGTTAATCAAGTTTGCACGTATTGCAACATCTACACTCGATCTTGTTTTAAAGAAGAGAAGGTATTAGCAGACAGAGGCTGTTGTAGAAGATTGAAAAAAGTTAATAACTTTGTAACCTACCTTTGTGTTTTTTAATAAAATATAATCTACTTTTCTCTTAAATGTGAATCATTTATGCAAACTGTACTAAACAATTTCCGGGAAATATCCTTAAATGAGTATAAATACTAATCATGAGTTAGGCCTCAACAATATGAAAAAGTCAAATAGATTTGCAAGGTGTACTTGTGGGTGAATTCATTTTATAGAATCATTTCTGAAGTATCTTCTATGGTTTGTCTATGCAATCTTTGTAGCTGGATTCACATTAAAAGTGACATGGGCACCATCTTGTGGAATGATGTAAATCTCATTAGTAGTAATATGTATTTTAATATTATAGTAATATGTATTTTAATCTTCTATTAAAGCATTCCTAATATTCTGTATGTGGCAACTTGTATAACTTAAAAGTTATCAATCAGCACACTGTAAGTAATCACATGAGGATGCGAGTTTTGTAATATTCCGTTTCCTAATTAGCGTTCTTTTGACTGAATCTGAAAACATTTCATATAAAAATAAAAAGAGAGAATTCATTTGTTGTCCTTTTTGCATGGCATGGCAATGTGAATAAAGATGCTATGACTTGTGTATTTGACCTAAAGTTAAGTGGATGCCCATTTAAACTTTGTACGTCAGAAGAAAGAGGAAAACACTTTTCACCTTGATAGATTACAGGCATAGCGATGTCACTAATGAGATTTTTAACATTTGCTAAGGGAGTTGAGGAAAGCTATTTAGATTGAGCATCTTGAGTGATGTGCAGGAAAAATTCTATGACCAGGAATGTTGTCTTACTTTCAACCCGATTGCAACGTTATAATACTTAACATACTTTTACCAGCTTTGGGCTAGAAAACATGGTACTATGTAGCGCAAGTAGGCCTGTACAGGACGCCAATTATAGAAAATTATACCACTGCCGTGACAAGGGTACTTTATAAAAATTATCTAAGCGGAGCGCCACCATTACTTATCAGGAATTATGTCAAGACTTATTTACCATAAAATGTTTATCAACGGGCCGGAATTGATACTACTAAGCCCTTATTTGTTACATTTACACACTCTTTTCTTTCATAGGCCTTTGCAATGTTTTCGAAACTTCAAACAGAAGACAATATAAAGTTTGTAATCTTAAAATGTTAATGAAACAACAAAAATCTACAGACTCTGAGTGGTTTCATTGATAAATCTCATTCTAATTTATAAGGCATGGTCGAAGTCAAAAATTCTAAACGCTATTGTACTCATTAAAGCTCCAAAAATAAAAAAAAAATAAAATTCGTTGGTTTTATGGTATTACTTTGTTTGATGTTTAATAATGGAATAAAAGAAAGGCAAATATGAATAGTAGGGTGTGTGAGGGATTGTGAGGCCATCTCCTCTATGGTCAAGAAATGGGAAGTGATCCTGCTACTGTACGAATACCCGTCTTTCTGTAATTATTATCATCATGGAGATAAACTGTATTGATTTAATTCATACACTGCTCAAAGTTCCCCTTATGTTTATTGTGATATTTTCCTTATTTGGTCTGAACTCTATTACTTTGTTGAACATACAAAAATGGCCCATCCGTTGCACATTCATCAAGTCAGGGCTGCATCCTTAGCCGTTTGCAATTGTTTTGTGCGTAGGAATAACAAGTAGTTGAGACATTGTGTCATCACGTTGGATGTACTATAGGCAGTCTTCAAACTTAGCCTGAAAATGTGCTTTTTTGTTTTGAATGGAATGAAAATGAGAGCAGACTGGAACCATTGCCATGTGCCGCCTCGTTCCTGAATAAATAGTAGTTCTCACGAAATCACTTAATTGGCACAATTAGAAGTATAAAATAAACTTACTGGCAGACCAAGGAGTTCTCCAGTTCTTTCAATTATTGAGGGCGCTCCCTGTTTAAGGGGTATTGGGTATGGGAATGTATTCCTTCTCCCGTTTGATAAGCCACTGAATCTAACATCTATTCATATTCAGGCACAGTTAAAGTGAATTAATGTGAAGTATTTTATATGTGATGCGTCTATCACCACATTTGTTCCAAAAAGGATGGATTTTAGTTTTTCCGTGATGAAAACGCAAATAAGAAGTCTAGTTTCGTTGACTTTCAGTTTCAAAGTGGATCACTCCACTATCCTTTGCTACTTTTTATATTTGCCGTTGGAGTGAGAATGACTTAAACATCTTGTGTTGTGCATCATTGTTTACATTACGTCAAATAACCAAAAGAGTAACTTTAAGGTGAACTAATACCTGGTACGAAAAAGCGTGCACGATTAATTGTCATATAGGTTGTAAATGTCTACATGATCAAATAAGTTTCACAAACATCTTAAATATCATATCCATCTTGAATTATTTGGCTTTTAAGAGTACAGTGCGACTTTTGTTAACACTAGAGTCCTTTATAGGCGCTTTTGTATGATTTTCTCTGATATAATAGTGCTGCATTCAAATTAATCTTTGTTTTATCTACAGGTATGTATGTATAACTTTATCGATGTCTGCTTTGGAAAGTAGACATTAGGAAACAGGGTTCCCAAAAATTTATTTAATGCGTTTTAACGGCACTTAATGGCTTTATTAGTGTAATTTATAATGCTATGAAATTCCATGAAATCTTCCGCATCTTATAAAAGCGATAAATAAGGCCATAAAGTGAATAATACTCTAGTGAAGTATTTAAAACATGTAATAACTTTGAACTAAGGGATGTAGATACTGTAAAGTTTATGTAAATTAGTAAGTTACCCTTAGTTGGTGGCGTTCACTTAAAACTTCGCGGCCTTTTCTATACTTAGCAGTGAAGTGCTTTAAATAATTTGTGATACTCATGTGTAATGAGATATTGTAAGAAATACATTACCAAAAACATAGAAAACAGTAAACATACTTCAAATAATACAATCAGGATGACCTATTTCATCCGATAACATAAAAGAACATTAAAACAAAAAAAACCTTCAAAATATGGCAACAACGTTGCCTACTTTCCTATGAAATTAAGATATATAAATTTTAACTTCTTTAAATTAAGACTTGTAGTGTCAGTTTTGTTGTTTTACTCATATAGGCTACCCACAGTATTGTTTTAGCTTTGCCTTATCTTTTACGGGTGAGAAACGCAAACACTTCTCATGACCAACGGTTGTTTGCACTGTACTTTAGAACAGGGGTGGAGAACCTTTTTCCTCTGAGGGGCCGTTTTGATAGTCATAATTCGCTCGCGGCCCGAAGAAGTGAGGGCGCTACGAGTCTTTTCCATGGGAAACAGGCTAAGGGGCCCTAAACAGGCCCTGGTGGGCCAACCCCCCCCCCAGGGGTTCTGGAATTTGTACAAATGTTTAGGTAGTAGAATGTTCATTCACTATCATTTAATGAGATTGAATCACAAAGGCTACACCAGAAGTATCACAATATGACCGTTTGACTTAGTATTAATAATGAATGAGCACATACGAAAAGGGCGCGCAAAGTGCGCCAAAAACTTTATTCCACTTTTTACTGAACGTTCACTTCACTCTTCGGAGGAACAGTTCTTACCCCCCCCCTTTCCTAACCTACCGGAATAAATACAATGCCCAACGAGTTTAGTACTCAACGTAATAGATAGGCCTAAACAACTTTTACTGCACTTCTGTATATGTAGCCTTCCACGCAAAACTGCCGATAACACCAAATGTGTAAGTATCCTGTACCCAGTTTATGTCTAACGAAACGGTGGGGATGTTACACTATGGAGACTAGTGTTTTAGTAATATACTGGTTGTATTTCGCAGCAGTTGTACGTAAAATATGAGAAAGTGGTATGAGCAGGAAAAACGATTGGCACCTTGGGCTAAAAAATAATTATAAATTGCCTTTCAAGTTATTCTGAATTTACATTTATGAATTGCCTCTCGAGCCGGATAAAATGGTCTGCCCGCGGGCCGCAGGTTCCCCACCCCTGCTTTAGAGGCATATCGGCCAGAGAACGTGTCGTAACGTTGGCTGGGAGCGGATTGGTTAGGGGATCAATGTTGACCTGTTGTTGACCTTTGTTGACCAATGTTGACCTAATTTGACCTGTTTTCGGCCAAAACCCCGAGGTTCTAGCTACGTCTGGATACAGGTCTGTGGAGAGACTGGTAGAGAATATAGTCACAGTATAGTTGGGGTTTGAAAAACAATGGTATTATCAGGAAAGACCCTTGTGTGATCTTTTCGAAATTCAGACACACCGTGCATGGAGTTTGTTGTCGCTGCTCGGTATAACAGGTATAATGTGTGATGAGTACATAAGCTTCACTTCAGCCTGTCATAGGAGTTATATTGCAAATTACGGCCCATGTCCGTTCCTAAACTAGGTACTGAAAGGGGGGAATGACATAACTTCCAGAGTTCCAGAGGGTTATATTTTGAGAAATTGTTAATCTCCAACGAACGGCATAAATAGTAAATCTACTAAACTTGTAAGAAGAACTTTGTTTTAACAACCTTATTCGGACCAAGGAGTTGTTACATGTGGAGTTCAAGTACCTAATTCATCAAGAAATAAGCACTTGAGAATAATGTAATCCTTTTTGCTAGGGGAGATTTTCATTAGCAGGTCCCTTTTCCTGTTCTAGATTCGCTTGACCTTACCTTTCTTATCAGACTGAGGTTAATCGTTTGATACTAAGGTAATCCTTAGACAAAGGTTTTATGAGGACAATGCTTTGATTTGATCTGCTCCACCGACAAATTTTAAACCTTTTTCATCTGTTTACTATAAACTACTGTAACTGCACTTTTAAGGGATCCAATTTCTTTATGATTCTAATTTTACACGTGTAAAGTAGCATCCTTTTTTGGTGAAGCCGGCAAGTGTACATTTTGTCTACAGAAGTTGAAAACATTCCGCATTGTTCCTAAAATTAAGAAACATGGATCCATTTTCAGTAAGCTATTTGAACTTGTACTGAATCCTTTTGGAAAAGTGTACGCTGGCGTAAAGGGATGAAATAAGTTTTGTTTTCCTTGACGACTGGCAATATCATAGCGATGGGTAAAATCATCCCCAAACAACTGTTTGACGAGTAGCAGACGACAACAACGATTGGCATCACACCCTGTAATCTCTTTCCAAGTGGTAAAGAATTTGACATATCGAGACAAACGTGACAAACGGAGATTATTGTCGGCAAACCACATCGTGTCAAAGGAGGGAGAAATGTTTGTGCTCCATCCATAACAACTCTCCCTGTTGGGACAATTTCGCACCAGAACTGTAGACAAAGAAAATTAAGAACCTGAAGCCAATTATAGCCACCGTGGTAAAATAAAAGAACAAGATCTGAATATCATGTACTATATAGTATAAACCGATATCTCTCGATCAAGATCATGGGTTGGTATCACTGATCCCAAGTGTGCCTGAATTTCCTAGCAAGAAAAAAGGTTATAGTTACACCTGTATTAATAAACCATTACTTACCCAGGGTTTGTCAACCGTTGTTTTTAGAGAGAATTATATTTAAGAGCAGTCCCATGTAACCTTGGTCAAGCAGGGACATTTTAGGAAGGGTACCAGACATTCGATCGTCTGATTGAATAAATGTTCACTTCGATCGTTACATTGGTTTTCTCTTCAAACGACTCATATCACATCCAGATCAACTTTAGAAATATTTTTGTACTTGCAGACAAGTACAAAATCAAAGCCCATGAAGATGTATGCTTTGTACATGGGTACTGCAATTGGAAACAATAAGAACCAATTGAGGACCTGACGAAAATATTGTAACCGACCCGGGTTACCATAAAATAGAACAGCTGGGTGCGAAATTATTCCAAACTTTTCCCATGCCATAATCTCCACCGTCAGTTGTACATAAGCCTGCGATATGGCTGTTATTCGCATATGATTTCTTATTTTCTTTGACACAATTGTAAATGCATGCCCGGCTACGCAGTCACTTCCGCTCGACGGCCAACTGCATTTTCCCAGAACTGGGACGCACGTGTTTACAGATCGCTTGGTAGAGTCAGTGTGTATTAGTATTTAACCAATCAGGTTGTACATAAGTAGTAATGAATAATCATTGTACGTATTCTGTATAGCTTAACTGTTGAGACGGCACTCATAGAGGCGAGGCAAGAAGTTAGCCTAGCCAATCACAGGCGAGTCAGGAAGCTAGTCTAGCCAATCATAAGTATTTTTGAAGTTGTATACGTTTTATGTGTAAGCAGCCACGTGCTTTTGCTGGGCTGTCCTGACAAAACCACCGTGGTGCGACTTGATCAAGGAGATTCTTCAGTAAGCTTGCGAGCAGTAAGGGTATACACATAGCGCACTATTTAGGACGTTAAACTGCATCCGGTTGTGGAGCTTGTTAAAGCGTGGGGATAATGAGGTTACCCTTTGCCACAGCTGCCTCCGGGGCACCCTTGGGCAAGGTGAGCCTGTATTTTTTGGCCCAGTCTGGTTCAGTTTGAGTTCCCGAGGAGAGTGGACGTTCCTGATCCCCTACCGGGCTCGTTCGATCTCTTCGGGAAGTTTTGTCTGCGTTACATGTAGATAGTTGTGCATAGTGTAAATAGACTGTAAATAGGGATTTAAATGTAACGATTGGCCCCCGTCTCCCCTTGTGCTTGTGGTTTCCTCTGAGATCGTAGTTAAAAGACATCCTAATTTTTGTAAGTGTAAACAATTTCTCGCACAGTGCATTCATGTTTCGTTAAGCTTGGTGTATTCCGCTGATTAGGCCTGAGTAATTATCATCGACGCAGTTTGTGCGCTGCGTCCGCAGGATAAGTTGGGTGCGGCACAAGTAGTGCGGAGCATCCGCAGAACCATTAATCATCATCGACGCAGTTAGTGCGCTGCATCCGCAGGATAAGTTGGGTGCGGCGCATGTAGTGCGGGCACGACCAAATCCGTCAGACAATAGGCCTATATGTACTTGAAAATAATTTAATCCTCTTCATGTACCGAAGTTTGAGTGACAGATCACTTTGCTTCTACTAAATATTCACATATGGAGAAAATGATCCATCCAACAAAAATATGATTTACTAAATGAACAGAAGACATGCAATCTAGTTGTGGTAATCACAAAATTACCTTGAAGTCAAACAACACATATTCAATGCGAAGGACTAGTCAAAGTATAGTATGGTAGGCGTATGCATCCATATTAAAATACGAGTAAGGAATGTCATGTATATTCACTATGCTTCCCCATACAACAAAGCCACCCACAAAGATCCCTTATAGCGTAGAACATTTTTCTCCTGTATTTTGTAATGGGCCAACTATGGGCGTAGATCCCGGGGGATATGGGAATATATCCCCCAACAATTGCATAGGGGGTGGCCCATGTATTCACCACCGAATACTACAGTCTACATATACGTGTATACTGGAAAGTACATTTTATTCTTCACTTTAATATGATTAGATAGTTTTCATTTAAAATACCTGTGTGTGTAATAAAATGCTGCCTAGGCTACGCTGCATCAGACAAGGAAAACATTTTTGGTAACTTTACTAAAGTGTAAAACATTATGGTTATGAACCTGGCTTAGGGTCTAAATAATGACATCTGACCAATAAATGTGAGACGTGGTTACGTAAGAATCAGGCGCTTTTGATAAATCACATGTTTCCTCCTTCGGAAGTTTCTACCTAGTAAAGTATGAAAGACTTGACAAAATGGTTTGTTCTCCAACGGAAGCAAAAGTCTAATATTTTGGGATAATGTTTCTTGAAGTTTTTCGACCTTATCACTAGCTAAGCCACATTGCCAGGGGGTATTGCCCTCCCCCGAATCACAGGCTGTTTCATTTTTGCTCCTCCCCCTCCCGTTCAATGAACAAGTGATGTATTCAAATAAGTTTCTTGAAAACTTAATCAAACCCCAAGGCTGCAGACCGTAGAGCCTTACATAGTCAATTAATTTCTGACCAATATATAGCCTCTTATCAGTAAATAACACATTTTATATTAGACCTTATTATCACACAGGCCAGGGAGGTGTTATCCGAATTGAGATATCACGAGCAGTTTAATTCATGCTAATACTTAAAGACCTATTTAAGTTTGAAAAGATTACCAACAATTAGCTAGGGATAATGCTTATAAGGACGTAGGCCCTTTATTTAATGCTTTCAATTTGACTTCTTACTCCTTGCGACATCATTCACCTGTAGTAATACTTAAACAAGAGGCTTTACTTGAATAATGCTTTGATGTGTAGGTTGGCATACCGCGATCATAGTAAAGCAGCAGCACGTTGAGGAAAAGGTTGCATTATTGGGATAAGGGTGATCTGCAATTACTATAGGACAGAACATTTGTCTGTGTGGGGGAAGATATGCACTCAGCAACATGTCCTTAACAGGACACGGTACAGCCGGCGAGAGCTCCGCTCTCGAACGTTTTTCCTAGCTCACGCGGAGCTCGAAACTGGCGTAGCTGCCCGAAAATTCCGTCGCTGCAATGAGAAGTCTCGCGCGGCTGCACGTGCCTGCCTTGGCAAGCAGCCCGCCCTCCAGACAGGTACGTCTGCTGGGTTAGTTGGAGGTCAGCCAGGCTAATGGGGAAATCCCGCGAATTCCTTACCGGCACATTTCCCGCGTACCGCTAAGGAAGCGAGGGTGAGTATGGGTGACTGTGCACACCTGGTCCTTCCTCCACTCTCTGGTAAAGTCACCAGGTGAAAAAAGTCACTTTCGAGGTACACAGAATTTATAAGAGCTTTAAGAATTAAACCGTAAACAGTAATGCAAAGAAAAACTGGAGAAAGTCTCACCAGACGAACGAAAATTTATTTTTATATCCAACTTTTTAAAAGACTCTGGGGAAGGGGTGGGGTCGGGGCTCTTGTTCTTGGGAAGGCTGTAAAAGTACATGTCCATGGGGGGTTGCTGTCTGAAAGGGGTGGGTGGCAAACCCCAGTGTGAATACCAAAGATCGCCAAAGAGGCCTCAGGAGAAAAAAGTGCTCCTTTAAGTGGTAGAGTTCAGGAACCCACCTAGGGCCTCTGGCGGGATACGGGGGCAACGCCCTGATGGAAGTCAAGGGTTAATGTCCCGGAAGTCCTGAGGTATTTCAAGAATTAAAACCATTACACTGAAGCACTTGGCTATTTTAAAACTCATTGGATGTGCACTGAGCGGATCAGAAGAATCACATCTTGACCATTTTAACAATAGCCTCAATCAGAATAATAGATCATTTTCAATGACGGAGGAGGTTTGGCTTGTGGATGGTCATTATGATGATAGAAGAGCTTGTGCGAATATGGAACACACAAGATGTTCTACAGAAAGGATACACGAAACAAAATTGCATGCGCACGAAGGCGCACGAAGAACACCAAAAGAACACCACAATTGTAGTCTATTACTTTTCCTTATTTTTTGAATGCAATATTATTCATTACATCAAATACTCTCCCTCCTACTTTCCCCAGCCACCTATACTTTCATGTCTCACATTTGTCAATGGTGTCAAACTGTGCAAAATAAGCAAAATAAGGTTGAGGGTGATGGTGTACAATAAGTTCCAAAATAAATGAAATAATGTTAAGGGTAGTTCTTAATAATGTTATGGGTAGTTCTTACAAAGATATGTCCATGGATGTCCGCAGTAAAAAATGCTAAGGAAGCAATTTTTATTGGAGGTTGTATCTTCGTAAGGTGTTGCTGGCGAAACCTTTAAACGCAAGTGTCGAAGGCGCGACGGGGTACGCTGGGGACCAAGGGTCCTCCTCAATAGTTTTTCTTAAATTTGATGGCTTTGCGACTATTCTTTACCAATTCTAGAGAATCACCTGCCTCCCCAGGTATAATTTGAAATGGTAGTGAAATACTTTTCTCATTGTTATTACAAATTTTAGATAGTTATTCCGCCGGGGCAATTTTATGAGGATGGTGGTAGTTGATAGGAAAAGTGAACAGCAGGAGTTGGGAGAGTTTTGAAATATTAATTTACTCAAATACTGATCCTATAGGAAGTAACAGCAAGGCTGTTCACAATATTTCTACTACGGACGGCAGGACTATGTTAGTAAGTATTCATTGCAGGTCCGCGAGAAGGGCCCAGAGAAAATGTTTTTCCAGTTTTTTTATACTTGAAATTAATGTTTTTCTTCATTTTACATTGCAAAATTTACCATAATATTAGCAATTCCCTTATATTTCCCTGATCTTTCTTGCTTTTGTTTATTATTTTTATCATTTTCCTAAGGTCTGGAAAAAGTGGGGGTGGCCCCTTCCGCCGTTACTCCACCTATGTGCATATCACTGCATTTGGTTGGAGAACACCAAACAAACGTGAAACTGTTTGCTGGGCATGTCAAACACAAGTGCAGCTTTTAAACAAAGAAAAGGGCGTTAGATTTAGGATACAACACCTTAAATGACTGTTTTTAGTATAAATAACTGATGAACATATCGTAGCTGCATACAGACCCATACATGTATCCGTTGAAACAATATAAAGCACAGGATTTTTAAAGTCTTGTTCTAACAGAGAGCTATTATCTAACTTGAAAAAGCATTTAAAAGAGAAGTTACGCACACAATTAAATTTAATGATTCCTTTAGAAATTTGCCTGCTTTTTGTCTGCTTTACTAAATTCTAATATTTGAAAGGGTCAAAATGATGAAAATATGTCGTTTTGGAAAGTATGAGTTATAAAAGAAAATGTTCTTGGGGCTCAAAAGCCTTTTGCCAGCCATTAACTGTTTCGACTGAAAAATAATTAACATATAAAGGCCTCAAACGGGTCCCCCATGTGGTTATCCTTACGCATAAAATTTTCCTTTAACCGCTTGCTATGCTATTAAAGATTTATCAATGAGTTGCGGAACAAAACATCCTTATCTGCTAAATGAACTCGCCGTTTGAACTGTAATAATTTCCTTGGTCACAGCGTTATTAAATATGAACATATTCTGAATTCTTGACTATTTGTGTTAAACAAATTTCCGGTAGTATTTAAAAAAAATAGCTGGCTGTAATCTTTTGGCGTTTTACTCAGTAATACCAGGGAACTGTGACGGATGGAGAAACATTGTCCAAATTTGTCAGAATTTGTGAGAATAACTTAATCCTTTTCAGGTACCAAAACTTGATTGACAGGTCTCTTTCTTGTTATTGTTCAGCCACTGTTAACCCTCTTTCTTACTGATGATCCCCTCCTTTCAAACCCAGTAATCCTGAAACAAAAACCATTGCCAAGGAAATCCTTTGAAGATAACTGCACAGCCGATAAATGTAAAACGTGATCACCGTTTTATATCAAAACGACTGTACACGCACTCTTAAGTTGCATACTTTTATTATCATTCTACTTTCTTCATTAAGTAAGGAATATATTCCTTTGGTAAGCCATAGTGAGCCTAAGTTTTAATGATAACATTTCTAACGATTCCGGATTGTTCCTGAAATAGTAGAAAATGTATCTAATTGTAAAAAGTAACGAAAAGATTCACTGCACTCTTATAAAGGGTGGGACCATTCGGCACAAGAAGAAATAAATTTTACTCTCGTTGACGACTGGCAATGTGATACCAATGGGTGAAATTTGCCCATGAGCCCTCTCAGATGTAACAGATGACAACAACAATTGTCCTTACTTCCTAATTCCTTTTCAATAAAGAGGAATTTCGGTACAATACATAACTTAAAATAAGCGTCGGCAAATCAACTACTTTCAAAGGAGAAACAACCGTTGTTTCTCTATCTCTTACAGCTCCCTAGTAATATAAGGGTGAATGGAAATTGTTTGATTTAGGGAAGACAGGTAGACAAATTTTTGTATGAATTCTCAAGAGTTCACCAACTTTGCTCACAAACAGTATGTCGTACTCAACGGTGGTAAGAATCAATCATATTAAGTCTCCTTTGATCGAGAAAATGATATGCAGTAAATCCCGGGGATACCTTCGGGAATTCACACATCGGAAATTCAGGGTTAGTTACTGGTGTGACATTCCATCGCTGGTTTTTGTGTAAAATTCTTCGGTTCAGGCACTTTAATTAAAAAGGATAAGCAACCCTTACATTTATATATGATACTTATTAATATCTCCATTTTCAACGCTTTATATCCGCGATAAAACTCAAAGCCGTCAGATCCAGAACATTTTATTTCAAAATGTTCTCACGTTCCTAGAATTATTCTTACCGGGCTGCTGTTGCAGTCCTTAGCTTTAATGGCGCACACAGTTTGATGCTCCAATATATTATGCAGAAGACTAAGCAAGAAGGCAACGGGTCTAGTTTTAAAATGTTTGCTATGACTTGACTGGGGATTTAACCAAAGTAATGGGATGCTTTCATCTTTAGGCCACCGATTCTGTTTAAAAAGGCTACGAGGCGGGGTTAGTTGTTTGCAAGCGCAATGGAACTCAACCTTTACTTTATGTTTACCAAATAGTCAATGTCACAGGTGGCGTTTCAAACGTTCTCTCACCTACTGCTGCTACCTGTACAAATTCTTTACTTAAGTTTGCTTTGTGAGAAAGTCCTTTGTAGGCGAGTATGTAAATTTCGACATGCCTTTTAACAATACGAGGTTAGGAAGAAGTCTGCCTAAGGGCGCGGTTCAAGTCTCTTGCCTCGAGTCGCTGAAGGAGTGAGGAGGAGGAAAAGTCCAGACAGAGTGCCGTCAAAGTTTTTGTGTTGTTTTTCGTTGGAGCATGATCTCCTATATCTTAAGTAGGATGAATTTTTCTGTGTTTGAACCGGGTTCGTGATTATGTGGGAATCCTAACCTGTAAGTTTGTGCATTTTTCTTAGTAATTGTAAGAAAGCATTTTGTACCGTTTTGATGTGCGGAGTATTTGATAGTTACGTGTAGCATATCGGCAAATGGCAATTCAGCTCATATTTTGTCTGTGAGACACATTTGCAGTATTGATTAGGGTTACCTATTTATCGAGAGATTTGAGACAAGCTGAAATGCGGGAATATGAATCTATTTTCACCCCCAAAATGGGGACAAGGGGGAATCATTTATTTGGGAAGTCTAAACTCAAACTTAATTACGGTTTGGTGTTTTATTCCCAGGGTTCTGGTTCTGGTTCTGGTTCTGATTTTGGTTCAGGTTTCTGAGGCCTAATTTCCTATTCTGTTCCTGAGAAGTGGTTTATGGCATTCTCGATAACTTGTCTCGAGGGTAGACGGTGTAGGCGCTGAGGCCACTCCATGTTTTCGTGAGCTGCTGAGGGCCACGATATCCACCCCGGTTGACTGGGCGTTGGGAACAAGTCACACACAGGGGCTCTGAGGTTTCTGCTGGTTATACTACTTGAGGGGCACGGCGGGTACAGCGTGAGCTACCGAGGGCCACGTCGTTTGTCGTTTTATTGAGTCGAGGTGTCGGAGACCAAGACTGCTATAAGGCCCGTAGGAAGAACCAGAGAAAACCCAGTGACATACTGTGCTACCGAGAGTCACCGCTGAGGGTAACCGGTGGTATTTTAGGGAACCAGTTCAAGGTTGACAGGGGGTATTGTTTGTGTATTAGTGAGGGGTGTGACGTATTTTGGCCATTTGTATGTATGTGTGGGTGTGCGAGTGTATGTGTGTGGGCGTATGTTTTTAAAGTGTGTGTGTATGTTAAGGTAACCGGTTATTGAGGTTGTACACGTGTGAAAGAGTAACGGGTTAAGTGCTAAAAGCTAAGTCTGGAGGACAAAATTTGCGTTCCCATTTCTGAGATATTTACGAGTGTATTTTCTTTGTGCAAAGTCAAGCACATTTAGACAGTTCATTTCTGAATTATATTTTTCTTTCTAAATTTACAAGCGGTGTGTATATGTGATTTTTTTCGAGTCAGTCTTCGGTTGTTGATTGCCCCAGAGAGCTGTACTCAGCGAGAGATTTAAAAGATCCCTACACAAGGGAGTTCTTTTTTTAACACCTTGTGACAGTCAACTTTATTCCAATTTCCACTACTCTTATCAGGGTTGGAGTGAAATAAGTTATCAACTTATTACCGGGGTCATCATTTGACTTAGATATGCACTGAACATGATAAGTGAGGCATTTTGCATAATTTGGGAAACGGTGATGGAGTTTGCTTTAAGTAAATATTATGACAGGGGGACATTTCTTAGTATCGAATTATTACGTCACAAGATTGAATATCCAAATTTCCGTTGTAAACAGATTTGGAAAGCCACTCTGTAGTACCAATTACAAAAGTTGTTCAATAAAGATATCTGCAGTTTTTCCACTTTATTTTAATGTAAATAGAAGGAATTGCTAAATCAAGAGTTTTGTGATGAAGCTATACAACTGGGTAAAAAACTCCTTACTTCACCGGAAAGCATCCCAAGCAGCAATTAAGAAAGATCATCTATGTCAGTCATGTAAGTAACTGAATGTTTGTTACATCAATAGTATGGATAGTGTAAACAAGAAGCATCGTAAAATTGCACGGATGAATGCCATGGAAAATAAACTGTATTAGTTTCATATAAAGGCATATGAGGCGGGGCTGCAGGCCCCAACCAAATATTTCTTGTAAAAATTCGGACAATATGCTGAGAAATTTTTCTGGCACCTACTGAAAGAAAAAAATGCAACGGTATAGCTAAAGGTAATCTTTAGTTCGAAAAACTTCCTTCAGTTGGTAATTAAAATAAAGTTCTGATTTGAAATTAAACAAGGACCTATATATTTGGTATTAATTCACCAGTATTTTTTAATGGTTGAACTTAAATTATTATCATATATCATTATTAATATATGATTATATTATTATATTGTTATTGTTACTATTACTATCGTTATCGTTATCGTTATTATTATTATTATTATTATTATTATCAGTGGGGTATTGAGGGGTACCATTGGGTCATACCCCTCACTGGTGACGATTTGTTTTAGTACCTTAAATACGTAAAATTTTTATTTTTACCTCAAAAATAACATATGTAGCACCAGATTACATGTAAGGACACCTAATTTTTTTAACATTTTCAAAGAAGAGAAGGTCCCTCTCCCCTTAGACCCCTCCCCACGACGGCGATCACACAGCATAATGCATGCCCCCATACGAAAAATCCTGGCTACGCCACCGATCATCATCATTATTATTGTAACGACTTCCCCAAAAATTATAATCAATTGGAAGGTAGTAACACGGAAAAATATTGTATGTAATTGGCATGCGGTAAGATAGCCGACGCATGCCTATATAATATGTACATTAACATGTTGAAGACACCTAAAGCGCGAGGAGATTGTTGGTTATATTCGTTGGATATAGTCGTTACAACCCCCACCCCCCATCAACTTTGGCTCCTACGTCCATGGTTTCGTATCACTTAGCATATTGTACGCGCCATCACTTATTAACCTGTCAGATATTGTACTATTGTGTCAGGTCAGGAAGCTCACATAAAGATAAAGTCCATATCAAAGATCTTGTCAAGATATGAAAGGAGGACATAGCTTGGCAAGCTTTAATGAAAGTCAATATCAAAATTATTGTTGGCATATGAGGCTTTTTAGTCTTCTAACCATTATGTAAAAAGATTAGAGAAACGTATAAAGTAAGCTTTGGATAATATTGCCCATTCACTAAGGTTTATTTTGATGGCAAGCTCTTAAAGATACCATCCTTAAATATCCACATACATCTTATCGGTTTTCTAATCTAAATTGGACATAGATGTTAATAAAATCTGGTCTAACTACCCAAACTGAACATCTCTTATATCGAGAGACGTCAATCAGATTATTCCACAGAGGGGAAGTGGATTCGAGACTGAAGAAGAAAAGAAAGAAAGCACGTGATGCATATGACTCTTACTCTTTGAAGAGATAAATAAAGTGAGTTATAAACAGTGAAAGATTGAGTAGAAAATAGGTCAAGGTGGGTTATTACAAATCTTAGTAGTCATCATTGCAGCCTTCCCTTACAAAAAAGTGTAGCATGCCACATGTGAACACACGTAATCACGTGTGGCAGAGCATATGGAAATACATAAGGAAAAAAGTGTGGTTATGCGTGGTCACACATGTGGTATTGGAACCAATCTGACACACTGGACCACGCTTTTCCCTGCATGATTGTCACACCTTGAAATCTGGGTCAAAGTGGGGAAAGCTGTGTCAAAATGACACATGTGGCAAACCGGGGCAAAGTGTGGCAAACAAGGCCAGTGAACGAAATAAAACTATTGAATTTACTTTACTCAGCACCACACTTCTCCACACATCTCCAAACTTTACCTACTTTACCCCAGTTTGCCTCCTGTTACATGTGTCAAAGCGTGATTTTCGGTTTTCCACACATTGCCTCATGTTCAAACTGTGAAAATGCTGGTCAATGCATGGCACTTTGGAAAAGTGTGTCAACTGTTTATTAATGACACAGATTGTCACACAGAAATTCACAGAAATTTCACGCCTCTCCACACCCCACCATAGTTTTGCACAGTTCGACTTTGAATTTCACGTGTGGTATTGGAACTTTTGCCACAATTTTTTGTAAGGGTTACCTTGAAAAACTGATTCATGCCCACTTACAAATATATAATGCTAAACATCTCTCGGTAGCGTTTGTTAAGCGTTCATAAGGTACCAATAGATTACCAACAAACTCATTAAACTCCTTCATTTGACTCCCACAATGTCACTTAAAGCGGTACATTGAGTTGATATTGATAATTTTGTCAAGATTTTGAATGGTATTACCATATGACAATGCTTATAATTAACATAATTAATCAAGCTTCCCATCCAACACTTATGCAAAAAAAAAAAAAAAAAAAATCTGGAATTTTTGGATCCCTGTTTGTAATGGTCATGGGCAATTATGATTAATACTAATGCTAAAAAGTGTCTAGTCACAAATTTTTAAAAACCGAATTGAATCGATAATTGATCACTCAGGAAAAGTTTATTTGCACAAAGTGTATGAGGATTGCCTCAGTTTGACCATTTGTTATAAGTACGTGAAGAAAACTTGACAGGTTTGGAAAAAATTCACGACCCAACTCAAAGTGCCGCTTTAAGGTTTAAAATAATTGTACTTGTGTTTTGAAGAAATTTTACTTTGTTAAGACCAACAATAAATGAGAAGTGTTCCCTATTTACAAACTATATCTATAACCGATTTTTTATCTTGTATGAAGCATGTTAAAAATGGAATAAGTGTTAGTGATCGTTTCTCAACTTAACTTTGATCACGTTACTAAATTGTCCAAAATGAACCAACCTTTGCTGCAGCAATGATAAGCGGTATTTACTTAGATTTTAATCGATTTCATTGAAAGCTTTGGTAAACTTCGTCAACATCCGTGAGCAGGAAGGATCGATAAAGTGGGCATGATGGCTAAAGATAAGAAAGATCTACGGTGTTGGAAAAATGTATGTATGAATCATTCAAGTGAACCGGTAGTCCTGCTTGCATGTATGTGGTGATGGTGGAAAAGAAACAAGTAAAACATGGATATCAAACACTCGTCCTGCTGAATAAAATACCGTTCGGTTATTAATCTAGAAAAAGTCTCTTTCCTTTGCTTTCGATTGAGACTTGTTACTTGTTGATGTTTAATGCGTAAATAACCTTACGGAGAAAAATATAATTTGCGATCAAATGAATGGAGAAATAAAACAGCTACAGTTGTTTCCAGTCTTGTTTTGACGTATAAAAATACGTCTCACTTAAAGTAACTCACATTGCATCTCGCACACTGAATATCGTCATTGCCAAATAACTACATAGCATGAGGTGAAATTACAACAGTGATTGACGCCAAATATATCAAAATGGATTGAAGTCAAATAAAGAAAGCCCGAATAAACCAAAATGGATGGGAGTAAAGAAAACATTAGTTGCTCAAATCTCCGAAAAACTTCTCAGTAGAAAGGGTTCAAAGACGGGAATTCAAGAAATTGGACGGAGGAGGATTTAACCAGTACGGTATCGAATGACTTGGAGTTAGTCACGCGTTTGCCATAAGTAGCTTTGGCTCCTTCATTACTGCAAAAAAGGGAGCAGGCAAAGTAGGCTAGGTAACTGGGTCAAGACAGTGCGTTTTAGAGCGCCACACAACCTACTGCTTTGACTGAACAACCGATTTTGGTTGCAAGCGTTTGCCTTTGGAAGGTACGCCAGTCTCTGTAGAACTCTCTTGTACCTCGAATTCATCTGAGTATGAAACACTTTGGTGAATTGCAGGTGAAGGAGAAAATCTACCGCAGGATCGCTAAGCAAGGAAAGAAGTCAAAATCAGTTAATTGACCGGTTTTTCGAGGGGTTTCAGTCGACTTCAATCGACTTTGTTGGCTGGAAAACCGAATTTGATGGCAAGACTATGTCAAGTGGAAGGGAGGCTGAGAAGAATCCACTTACCATGAGAATGACTCGATCAACACTTGTAAAACACATTGGTGCAGGACAGCTGTGATTAATCACCATGCCATATGATGAACCTCTAACCAAAAATAAATGCAAATGTAAACTGGGCTTGTTAACCAGTCAGCCCGAATGGGCGTCAGTCGGGCCAGCAACCGACCGGGGAAAGTGGGAAGAAAGCTAAAGCACCCGGAGAAATACCACGTACGGAATTCGAACCCGCACACTTGTGATACACAACAGTAAATGACAGCTGGGGTTAGTGGCGTAGCTAGAGGGGGGGGGGGGGGGGAAATCAAAAGTCGGTCTCAAAACTGCCCGAAAAGCAAAAAAAAAAAAAAGTCCTCAGAATTCGAACAACTATCAAGATAATAATCTGTCGGAATTTTTTTGCTTTGCCCCCCCCCCCTACAAAAAATGTCTAGCTACGCCACTGGCTGGGGTAAATATTCTGCCATCAGAGGGCCCTGCAGGGAAGTGAAAGCAAGCTCATGTACACTGTACTCTTGATAAAATACCAGTGTACTCCAATAATTCTGATTGGTCTGTTACAGTTTGGTGACCTTTATGGATGGCTTTTGATTCCTGTTCGATGGCAATAGGAATTTAAACAATCACGCGTATGTGCAGATATATGTGTGTGCGTTTGCAACTCTGAACTTGAATGCACGATATCTCAAGAGAGGAATGGTGCATATCTATCCTACCCGGTATATAGATATATCATATGAAGAAGCTGGGTGTACCATACTTTTTTCGGTGGAGTTAGAGTTAGAGTTAGATGAGGTTTTGCGGCTCAGTTTCTAATCAATTGGTTTAAGTCGGGCAGGCCACGGTCTTTTTCGGTAGAGGTCAGACGTCATAATTTATGAGGCCACCAGAGGATAAAAGCGATAATCTTATAAACACAGCGTCTCAAGGTAGGGAAGATGGATACTTTTAATACTTACATGTGGACACCTTACAGTCAGAAAACATGGCCTATTGTTTTAGGTAGAGATCACTGGTTATCTGAGGCCAACATCTCAAGATACGAATGAAGGACACTTTTTGTACTTGGTATGTAACTTATCATATAAGGAGGACGAACCTTATCCTGTTGGTAGAAGTCACAGGTTATCTGAGGTCACCAGAGTTGACACTACAAAAAACTTGTTAGCTGAATTAGTCATCGGGCATAGCCTGAAAATTGTGCTTAAAAATGCCTAAGCTTTTGCTTAAATTGTTAAAACATGATCGGGTACTTTCCCCTAAAGCTACAACAGTTCACAGACTTGGTAACGTCAGATAGCGAACCGCCTACCACCTACTTTAATCAGTACTCTTAATTTTAACTACTTGACTAGAAATACGTTTGAACATTGTGTGACTATAGCATAGATACAAATACCTTCCAACCAATGAGTATGTTGATGTTGTAGCGAAAAAAGTGTTTGGTATCTCATTCTGACCGCAGGGTCCGAATTCTATTTAAGATACTTATTTCTGCAGTTTTGCTATTTAATTTTTGTCTTCTTTCCTTACCATATCAGAGATATTAATTTCTTATATTCATTGGAAGGTCCTTATTGTTTCTAGTAGAGAGAAGAGGTCATTTAAAGGCAAGGGAGGTCGATATTTTAAGAATCCTGGGCACCGTTACGTCATTGCACAGCGCGGCAGTTGCCCAACACTACCCGACACCGCCCGATAAGGACTATTTTTGGCACTGGAACCATAAACGGACGATCTAGTTTTTCAGTGTTCTTACAACATTATTTATCGTCTTCTGATCGTACAGTAAACTGAATTTTGAGAACTGTGATGGTATTAAACAGCAATATTCCACATAGGTCTATAGCAAGGGGGTCAGCCCTCTGAATATTTATACCACTGGGAACGAAAACTTTGGTGGTATCATTCTATCAAGGACACAGTTGGGACGAATGGAACGTTAGGTGCCATTAGGAAAAGCAGGACCTTAAATGACTCCCAAAATGACCTTCACGTTTTAGAAAAAAGCTGATATTCGTAGATAATAAGACCACTTTAACCACTAGCATAAAATATGCAAGAACAGAATTTCTTGGACATTAGCTGATTAAGAAATGTGGGGTCAAAAGTGGCTCCCAATACCCGCTTTGAGAACAAATCTTCAATAAACACTAAAGCATCCCTTTGTATGGTAAGTTCCGAAAAAATTACTTTAGAAAGGATTGCACCGAGCATTTTAGCTTATTAGAAGGGCACAGAAAGGCCCAATGGCCACTTAAATTGTTTTGGCGGGCTTAAAACATTTCGTGGGGATATAATACAAACCTGAAAATGAGCCTGCAGGCTAACTGCCTAACTACTAATACGCTTGCAGTCAATTCTGTTTATTGTTGATGTTTCATTCCCTCTGATGTCTTGCATTAGCCTCCGCGTTTCTAAACGGGTGACCTTAACAATAATCCTGGCTTTTGTCCTTTGCTGTAGGCTCTGTCAAAGCAGAACCTTCACCCTTGCCTTGTTAATGCTCTCTTGTGTTCAGCTAACAGTGTTTTGGGGAAGAGCTGTTGGGGGGTGGTTGTTCCGTGTACTGTTCTTCGCAGATACATGGGATCGACTAGAAACAAGGAGTATGGTACTTGGGCAATGGCCCTTGCGATGAGTGAGAATATCCATTAACTTGAATAAGTCATACCGGCAAAAAGGATTTGAATCCTTCACTATTTAAAGTTCTGGTGATCTTCTCCGACAACCCCTTGACATACCTCGACACCTACCTTCTCTGTGAATAAGGTGAGTGGGGTAGACATTTTTGTATAAAGCTATCCTAAAGTGATTGTAAGGTCACTAAGGAGCTTTTCTCTTCATAGAATTTTCCTAAAAAGGAAAGCGTGGTTTAGTAAAATGTAAACCTCCAGAGAAAATTTACGATTAATATTTGAGATAGAGATGGGCTAGGGGTGTAACAGACCAGATAGTAACTGAGATCATTAAAAGAAATGAGTGACCGGGACTGTAAAATACTCTGGTAAGGAGACTTGGTAATTATAATATAAAAGCTCCGTATGCCTTTCTGTTCATTGTGCCATCTTCTATAAAAGATGATCATATACCGTTTATCGATACTTGTTCTTGAAATTTTGTAGAAAACCTTTGAAAAAGAAAACTTAATGGAGAAGATAATGTTTGTGTTAACTCGATTAAGTGCTAAAACTACATCCAGAGGTATACTTAACAGGAGTTGCCCATACATTATCATTGACAAGGGTAAGGAAATTTGAACGCTTTTCAAATAGATTAGTTTCCTTTCGTTTCCGACTCATTGTAACTTGAGTTACATTCTATATTTTTGTTGTAATATTCCACCCCCTTTCATCTGCTATAATCTTAACATTCATTTGGTGCCTGGGGGTATAATAATGGAGTTCATAAACTATCAACGGAATCTTGTGTAAAGTATTGTTTGATTGATGATAGTGGTTTCCTCTAAGATATCATTACTGTTTACTATGCGGTGACGCAGGACACCAAGTGGCGTAGAGTCTGATGGACAGGGTAATGAAGTGGTTCCCACTTGTAATGTTTGTTTAAAACATAGACCATGGTTGTACTTCAACTACTTGCTGCATTCGCGTTGTGAGGCAATCAGAAAAATTGCTGCTTTAAGGAGGACGCTCACACGCAGCTTCCAATCGCTGACTAAAATGGAAGGTTAGTAACAAAATTTTTCCATTATAATGAACTTATTCAAGGGTTCCAAAAAAATGCAAACAAACATGTTAACAAAAAGAAAAAGAGGAAAGATAGAGGAAATAAGTGAGCTTGTTTCACTATCGAGCTATAAAATATAAATATATCGCTAGAATTAGACTTAAGAGACTTAAGAGAGAATAAAGTTTGGTACCGTAAAATTAGATACGGCTATTACAGGGATATTTCCTTTTTGTACGGTTCTCTGTAAGAAAAATTTCTGGCAATGTAATAAATAGTATTTTTTATTAGATCAATACTATGTGAACCGTGCTGCGAGGAGTTGTTCAGTTTTTAGTTAGGTTGAAAAGACTGGTGCTTAAATATCGAGAAAGTAGTCCGTTTACTTCCCCGTTCATGTGTGCCCATTTTTTCATCTGCCTATATGGTGTTATGTGTCTCTTGTTTACGGAAAATATGAACTAAGCATTAATAAAGATAATACAATTGCTTTCTTCTTTCACTACTTTGTCATAGTCCCTTTGTGTTGTTTGTAGTGATGCATAGGTTGCTAGTCCTTTAAAATTTTACCGATGAGCTTGACAAGGGCAATTAGTATTAACTGACAAGACGTTTTTCTGTTTAACGGTTTAAAGAGAACAAAATGGACTACTCATTGATTAAAACACGAAAACTACTGCCTTTTTGCAACTTTGTGGTAGTTCTCTTGCAGTGTATGCTATATTGCTTAGGTCTTCAGGAACTTAAAGCTATTTAGCATAGAAGTAAACCGATTGCTATAGACAAATCAACTGTTGATGGAGAGTAAATTTTAGTAAGATATGGACACTCAAATAAATTACAAGCAATTTAATTCAAAATGGGGTGAATAACATCAAAAAGTTAAATTTCCTGAAGGAAAAGGGACAGTAGTAGGAACGATGAAAAACACTAACAGTCAAACATGTTCTGCATTCCAAAAGAATAAAAACGCAATATCAAGGCACACATGAATCTCTAACAATCGAAGTTGAAAGTTTCCCATTACTACAACGTTGTTAAGCACTGCAAAGGCTAGACGATTTACAGTTTATGAGAGACACAGGCATGACGCTTTTCCTTTCATATTTTTTTCCTTGTCAAATAGTTTGAAAGGTGCATTTATTGATGTCCAAAGCTTTTAAGACTCGTCCTTTTGTTAAAGTACACCTACAATCTGACATTTCAAAAATTAATGTTTAAAAACGTACAAAATGAGTTCAAATGCTCTACTTCCTATTAACACAGGATATTGCTGAGCTGAGATATAAAACGTTGAAGTTTATCTACTCAGTTTAAAATGGTAGATTGAGCAATAACTTGTAATGTCATTCTTGTACTAATCATATTACAGTCTTTGGTTTTCTTTTTTTAGAGATCTACTGCACGCCAGTATCAAAATTTGATTATTTCTTACTCTTTGAGGGTGACTTGGCTGTACTAGCCTTTCTGCACAACATACTATGCAAGAAAACATGAAGCTTCCCAAGGTCATATATTAAACCTAAACATTTTCAAAGGAAACAAAAGCAGGTACTTTGAGTTGTACAAAAAGAATCACAAATTATTGCACAATGGACTAAAATTTCAATTGAAATAAATTAAATGTTTTATGTCTCTGCACCTAAACAAGCTATGACATGAATAGCATTCATTTTTTCAACCTTTTAAGCGCAATTCTCGTCATCTCAGACAGTTGTAATTCTCCCACTTAGGTAACAATTGTATCTTGTTTTTCATAACTGTATGAATCTCGTCCTTGTGCAGATACCAACCTATTTTATTGTTTCAGGCCATGTCCTGGTGAGCATACAAGGCCATAATGTGTAATCCAAACACTCTTTCTGCATTGTGTGCAATGAGAGTTGCTCTGCATCATTTGAATTTGCAAACATTGATGTCAATCAAAGAGCAGGAACCAACTGAGAACTTTGATATCCCCACACCAAAAACGTACCTTGGAGTGATGACTGCATGAGTGTCTTTAAAATATATATTCGTGTAATTCTCGTCCTCGGGTACACTTCAAGATAACAGCATAATTTCGCCAAAATATGTAGTTTTTTCTCAGTATGGAAGGCATCAACTATTTCTTTGATGCTGATTTTATTACAGCGACCACAAGTGAAAACTCCTACGTTGCCTTTTCAATGATTTATTAAATCTTACTAGCTATTACATAAAATTTCTCTAGACACACCAAACAAAAGTGAGACCAAGGTCGGACAGACTTTGCCCCCGCCCTACCCAGGAGTCGAGCAGAATGAAAACGTACCTACTATCTCGGGAGAGGCACAGCAAGGAAGAAGTGTATCTTCAAACCAAGTGGGAGTGCAAGAAGTGAGTTAATTAATTTTGAATTTTAATCTTCTGATAAATGATCCTTTCAGAACACAAATAATAAGCTATAGGTTCCCCAAACTTGTAAATTCATACGACTGATTCTCTTGAAACACGCCTTCTCGTTTTCCATCAGTGGATTGCTAGAATTCAGGAAAGTTCTCATCTGGCTTGCTGCAAGAAATTATGTAACAAATGAGTAAACCGAAACTCTTAGTTTCCACAAATGCAAGAGGCCGTACGTAACTTAACACCCTTCGGTTGGATAAAATTACAAGTATACGGAAAGAGATTACCAAGCTAACCAGGTACAAGTTGACAACAAGGTTTCTTGAAAATAGCATATATCTTAGGTTTCTAACAGGACTTTCAAAATAGTGGTATTATTGGCAAGATTCAGGGTCAAGTTTCTCCAAGCAAACACATTTGAATCTATACACATTTCCTTTTCTACAAAATTCGACAGGCACTTACTTACAACAACTAAGCACTTTTTGAAAGTGACTTGTTACAAACATTTCTTATATACTGTGCTACGGTCATTTGGTACCTCCTTTTTACAATACCAAGCTATTTATCATCAATGTTATTCACAAATTCTTGCGGAGAATCTAAAACACAATAAGATTATCTTTTCCTCGTTCCTTGGTCCTTGTTTCACTGAAATAATGGAAAGCACGCTTACCCTGCACAAAGAGAGCATAAAAGTGCATTCGTTTACACGGGCTTACTTTGTTCATACACAACCTAGGGAAATAGGTTTCAATTGCGGAACTATGATCATTCAAAGAGCTTGTCTGCATAGATTAAGGGTTTGCCCTTTTATGTGCTTAGTTATTCTACTAATTTAAGCACTGAATGTATTTCTTTATGTTTTGGGGTTTGGTCTTTTTCTTGCGTGTTAAAATGAGTGTGACTAGAAGCTCTAATTTGTGTTATGCCTTTCATCTGTTTTCTTGTGATTGGTGTCATGCTTGTATTCCAATGAGCATAATATACAGGATACTATCATTTCTCACATTAAACAAAATAGTTAGCATCGAAACAAAGGAAAAAGTGAACTAAAACTGAAATTACAACCTAAAACGTATCATGACTACGTTACGTTGAAGTCCGATGGAAACCCTGATCTATGTTATAAAGTTGTACATATAATTAGTAGACATTGGTGTTAGACATAAATGGTGCAAAGCGCCTTACTAACAGTGTTATAACGAGTCATGACCCGTGTCGGTAGTTTTCAGAAGGAAAATGATTCGAGCAATTGTATCAGAATTCTCCTCATAGAAATAATACAGTGACTCGAGTCTCTGACTCGATTCGAGTCACATTGAGAGTAGTAAATGACTTGACTTGACTGCAAAATTGAGTGACTTGTTACAACGCTGCTTACTAATGCATTAAAATACATTCTCGTAAATACTGAAAGTGTAAAATTCATTATTTTGTAAGGACTGAGGTATGAAACTCCCGTCAGTAATCAAGTTTTCATTGTTCCATAAGTAAAAAGACAGCTTCAGCATACTGGTATCCTTAAGGGAGTATTTTCTAACATCTGCCGAATTTAAAGAACGGATTATATCTTCATATCAAACATTAAAATTTAATCATGTAAAAGATGTTCAATTTTTAGTTGAATCACCACACACTTTATTATGGGCCAACAGAGTTAGAGAGATCAACCTTATTTATTAACGTCATCTTTATGGAAGTGGGGATGGCTTCATAATTCCTCAATGAAATGTTTTATAACTTAGTCATAGGCATTGTCTTTGCTGAAGCTATTCCACACCTACCATGCAGACATATATAACACAAAATACTGGTTCACAAGCTCCAGCTTTGTTTAATGTTGTTAGTGGACCTAGTGAATGGCGAATGCTCGAGTGTTCCTGTGTTGATTATCCGGGGGAATATTTGATTTGCATTCACTTTCTCCCATTCCTCTAAAACGTGACCAATGATTAATAAAATACAATATATAATACTTATTTTTAAGTTTATTACCGAAACTTCCTTAAAACCTCTGCAAGCTCAAACATCAATTTCACTTTGCATTTGCATTGTGTATTAATAGTTGAGTACCTAATGAGGTTGACATAACGTAAACATTATACGAACAAAAACAATTGGGGCAAAGTTACATAAAGGAATAGAATTCATAATTAAAGCAGACCAAGGTAATGTTTCAACAACCATCTGGAATTTCAGTGTCAATGTTTTATCTTAGTGAGTACACAGCTTCTCAGAGTGCCTTACAGCCTGGAATCTGAGTCTTTAACTGGCAAGTTAACTTAACGAGGACCTTGAACGTTTCTGTTCTGTTGATACGTCACCTTTGAAAAGATTAGCACCTTTCTCATTTGACATGCAGTAATAAACACACCTAGGACTGCAAGCATATACACCAAACCAGTAGCTGAAGACACTAACTTTCCACATTATATGAAATAACTCGTATCTTTGACTGTAGAAGTACTACTTTGGTGGATGTACTTCCATGCCTTGACATACTACCAAAACTAAATCCCACTTTTGATGAACATTAGCCATTAAATACTCAAAAAATGTTTCCAAAGTAATATTCCATTTATTGGTTTCTTTCGTTGAGGAATTGGCACCATTTGAACAATTTCATATACAGTTTCATAATCAAACAAAACAACTTTTCTCTAAAGCTTATGCTTCACTGTAACGCGTATCTAATTATACAACATTAAGTACTGACTCTCCTTCTGACCTTACATTACGTGCATAAAACAGGCTTTCAAAATTTACAAAACCATACATACTGCGTACCGTACATAGCATATCATTGTCGCATATCTATATTTTGCTCCTAAACTCTTAGCTGGGAAATAGAAGAGACAGGGCCAACGATCCACTCCAAGCGGTACCAGCGAAATTTTCTCCCACTTATTTAACACAAGGACCTGTAATTCAACTTAAATAAATACGATATCTCCTAAATAAGACCAGAACAAGACTGAATCGCACACACAATCAGACAATGGTATTTCATAATTGAAATGCAGTAACTTCATATAATCTTGGACCTGGAAGTAAAAGCGGTGATTCATTTGGTGACTGGAGTCCACAATTTGGATAATGAAGAAATTGGACAGAGATGTTTTTAATCTAAGTGTAAAAATGACTCTCCCAGATACTCACGAGCTTCAGAAATGCAGTTCAGGTTACCACTGTGAATCGCCCGCAAATGTCACTGGTATTACTTTGGAGTGTTACTGGCCTATTGATCCTAGGTGTTTTATCACGTTAAGTAGATCCACCTGGTTCTTTCGTAGTTGAAAAGCAAGAGGAAGTTTAAAAAGGCAATGCAAGATAAGTATGTTAATCTACTTTGAGCATAGGCGTACGGGAAGACATTTTACAGGGAGGGCGGAGGGCGCGTTTGCCCTGAAAATTTTGCAAATTGCCCTGATTTTCCCCTTTTATCACGATAGCATTCAGGACGGGTATGGATGAGCCCCCCTCCCCCACAAACTATAAAGAAAGATATTATTTTGGGAGTTTTGGTTTATTCTTGTATAATTGAAGAAAGAACAAGTGAAGCAGAGGCTTAGTTGTAACCCTGCTGTGTGCGCTAAGTATCGCTTATGATAAACTTACATTTTTTACTCCATATATTCAACAGTATGCGTTGTGCAACTAATAGGCATTGTGCCCTGGTGACAAACGCCGCTGCCCGCCGTACTGCCCACTGAACTGCCCCCTTGCCCTGAAAATACAAGTGTCAGTGCCCTGAAATAAGCATTTTCCCTGCTCTGGGAGGGCTGGAGCCCCCGTGACCCCCCGCCTCGTACGCCTCTGACTTTGAGGATAGTTTCCTTTGGTGGAGTAGCTCCTTTACTTTCTAAAAGTTTTCTTCACATCATTGTGTTTAATTAATTATATCACTTATAATTGTTTTTAATAGTTACATAATTACCTTTCTTTTGTACAGATGGTCTCGGATGGCGTTGTGCAAACTCAAGTAATTACTCGCGTTATCAACAGACCTGATCCTCCGATAGAGGACTTCCTCTGCTGTTCCGTATTCGTCATGCTATTTTGCTGTCGACTGTTTGGTATTGCTGCTCTCGTAAATGCATTGAAGGTATATGGACATGGGATAGTACCAAATACTTAATAATAATAATCGTCTTCGTCTTCTTCATCGTTATTACCAGCATCCTCGTAGTAATTGCCAAGCATCATCGTAGTGATTGCCATCATCAATTGTTTTCCTGGCTATCAATTATTGATTAGTATTTGAAATAAAAACCAACAAGTAGAAACAGCAGTACTTATTATAATTAAAGTAACACAGCTTAAAGGAACGACCCACTTCCAATGAGATACAGTCATAAACATTTCCATTCGTATTGTACTTATAGGTAAAACACCAACAACATCACAAGGGCAACATGAACACTACTATCAAACTCAAAAGCGCATTCACCAATACTCAACAAAGCAATTGTACTCAACACAACGGAGAATATTCTAATATTTAAACTTTTAAAAGTAACAAAATTAAGCTGCAGAACAAAAGTTATCATAGTCAGACTAGTGAAAGGGGAGAACTATTTCCTGTTTATAAGCTGAAAGAGTACTCAACATTTCATTTTAAAATGATGAATGATTTGTTTAGATTCGAACATGTTACTTTTGTCTATTCTAGCCTATTCAAATCTTCGATCGTCAGATGATCATTTATGAAATAGCCTCTGTTTGATTTAACGTATGAACAAAATATTTTACTGATGGATACATTCGTTGTATCTACACGACAACTATTAGAAGTTACATAAAGAGTTCTTAAAATTAAAATAATCAGTTTGCTTCTTTTCCAGCAACGGTCATTGGAGACTTCTGGTAACTTCGAAGCAGCTCGAAAGGCGTCATCTCGGGCAAAATTTTGGAGTTATGCTGGTGTTTTTGCTGGGTTTGTTGAAATAGTTGTAGTGATTGTGTTGAGTGTTACAACTGACGTTGGCACTGGTTATTGAATAAATGAATATAATTACAACCATGATATTTAAAGGTTATCCACCAAATGACATTACAAATATATACAATACTTTTTTCTCAGTTTATGTTTCGCAAAGGATATACTACTTAAAATGGTTGAAATAGAAAAACTTTATCATATGCATAATATTTAGCGTCATGATAAACATGAAAGCAATGTTGCGTATTCACAGCTTACAAGTTAAGGAGGAGGGGAGAAAGCATTTTTCGAGGGCAAGATAATACATGTTTTTCGCTTAGAGAATAGTAAGTACTAAATGTGAACTGTTTTTCGTTTGTATTAAACTTAATGGTGTACAAACAAAAGTAAAATGAATGACAATTGAAATAAATGGCAATATAGACATCTGATTGTTATAATATACTTTGTATTACGATAAGTAATGACCTTTGTTAAACGACATACAGTGCTATGGACGGCGATCAAGGGGAGGGGGGAGGACATTTCCTCCCAGTATTTTTAGTGGGGGACATAATATCAAATGCCCCCGATATTTAAAGGTATACAGAAAAACATAAATGTTGTAACACACATTTTCGATGTGAGTAATCGTGATATTAGCCTATTCATTGCAGCTGGGGAGAAATTCAGATCAGAAATATGTGATCTGTGTCCACTAGAATGCAACAAATCGCAGGGGACCTATGGTGGGTCCCTTGTTCCAGTGCCGTATGTAGGAGGCCTTTTGGCCATGGCTTCCCTTACTCCAAATCCAGATATGGATTGATATCTGGATATATCTGGCTAAATACAGTCTTTATATGGCCATATCAAGCCAGATATACAGCCAGATTTAGATGCCTTGATACATTATATCAAGTTTTGTATGGCCATATCAAGCCAGATATGACTTGATACAATGCAATTCCAGATATGCAAATAAAGTTTTATATGGCCATATCAAGCCAGATATAACTTGATACAATGCAATTCTAGATATGCAAATAAAGTTTTATATGACCATATCAAGCCAGATGTAACTTGATGAAATGCCAGTCCAGATAATACAGTTTTAAATGGTCATATCAAGCCAGATATAACTTGATATAATGCAATTCCAGATATGCAAATACAGTTTTATATGGCCATATCAAGCCAGATATAACTTGATGAAATGCCAGTCCAGATATGCAAATACAGTTTTATATGGCCATATCAAGCCAGATATAACTTGATACAATGCAATCCTAGATACGCAAATAAAGTTTTATATGGCCATATCAAGCCAGATATAACTTGATATGCTAGATATGCAAATGAGCATTTTGTTAGTTTGTTTTATTATTTATTTGATTTGATTCTTGGATTATGCTTGTTACAAACTAAGACATGTTTTGGATACAGCATCACCTTCCCAGATATTGCAGGTATTTAGTGGCTACACTTTTGTTAATACTGCAGTGTACTAAGTGAACTTAGGCAAATGATTTGCATATTTGGGCGGAGCTTGTATCTAAACCTACATTTTTCATGATTTAGGAAGTTGAAAGTAAAATATGCACTACGCAGTAAACAAAATTTAGAGTCAAATACGTAATAAAGTTTAAAAGAAGAAGTCCATATCACTGTGATTACATAAAAGAGGAAATTTCAAGGCATTATTCTGTTCACTGTTATGAAATAAGTTGAATTTATGTACTTAAGTCAATTCAGCCCAATACGTGCATTAAATTCTAATTCATGGAGCACTTAAACATTGTTTGTTGGTGTTCAAAGTCTGGTGGTGGTTAAGTCAAAGTTTGTCCCTTGGGGACGTTGTTACTCCTTCGGGGAGCAGAACTCCTTCGGGAGTATTGTTTGATTTTTGCCCCTGGCTCTTCGCCAGAGAGTCAGGGGACTTTTGGAAAAAAAGGTGTTCAAAGTCTCCATGAGGAGTGTGGACTAGAAGTTCTAACTATGATTCATAACTAGAGCAGATATGGTCTGGATACAAATTTCTCTGTGCCATATAAAGGCTTGATCCAGATAGAACTTTATCTGGCCATATATGGTTTAGATCTGGTCCTGGTTGAGATCTGTGTTATATCTGCCTAACTTTTTATCTGATCTGAAATAAATTCCATATCTGGTGCAGATATGGGCCATATATGGAAATATATTCTGCTCATGTAAGGACCATATCTGGTCCAGATAAAATTTTATCTGTTCCATATAAAGACTTGATCCAGATAAAACTTTATCTGGCCATATATGGTATGATCTGGTTCTGGCGTAGATCTGGGTTATATCTGCCCAATTTTTTATCTGGCACAGATATAAATCCCATATCTGCAGCAGATATGGGCCAGATATGAAATCCATATCTGGCCCATATATGGAATTTCATATCTGGCCCATATCTGGATTTCGAGTAAGGGTTCCCTCACTGATGCCGATGTTTTAGTTCTTAAAAATACATAAATTTTTTAGCAGAAATTTTACTTCGAAAGGTAGCGTATGTGGCACCAGATTGCATGTAAGGACACCTAATTTTTCAAAAATTTGCAAAGGGAAGGGGGACACTCCATTGAGTCATGGTCGTGCTGATGCCGATTTTTTTTTTTTGTTTTAGTTTCTAAAAATACGTAATTTTTTTAACTTACACAAATTTTACTTTAAAAGGTAGCATATGTGGTACCGGATTGCATGTAAGGACACATAATTTTTCAAAAATTTTCAAAGGGGAGGGGGACACACCCCTCCCCTGGCCCCTCCCCCAGAACGGCCATGACACAACATACTGCATAGCCCTCGTGAGAGAAATCCTGGATACGTCACATCCACGTACCCCTGCCGTAGGCCCAAAGTGTTCACCAAAGCTGAGTGTTCCGCCCCCCAATAATTTTAACAGATCGCCGCCCCTGTACAGTGCCGTCTGGGGTAAATGTTACACTGCAACTGTGCTTGAACCGCTCTGTGGAGTTTAAATGCTATTCTTTGAAACCCCACACGAAACGCGTACAAATCCTTTCAAAGGCTGCCGCCCATGCCGCACATTGGCAAGCAAACTACAGCTTCCTTTTGACAGTGACAAAAGGAACAAAATAGCCTTTCCTGTTGTTTCCTACAGTACACGCGCTATTTTACGCCAAGTTCAATTGTTACGACGGCTATGGGGCTGCGCATATAAGTGTAAGGCCAAAATATTACTCAACAAATAACCTGTGGGAACAGTGCGTAGGTTAAATCCAGATCTAGACTGATAAAAGTTTCATATTAAAACGTAGATTACAGTCCATCGTTTACCGAAGGATTTAAAATCGAAATCTTACTCAGTTGCATTTAGCTTGTCCGCTACTGAAAACGGGCCTGGGCGAGTTACTTGGATCGGGAATTATGCACAGACTGTACAGCATAACGAAACCTACACTAGACCGCCCGGCGGACGTGTATTACTCCTGCACCAACACTGACTGAACTCGCAATACAGCATGAACGCCAAAGAGGAGTACATATTCGACACCTGCTATGAAGGTAAAACCTACACGGGAAACAGTCGACCGGTTATGGGATGTGAATCAGTTACAGTACACGTGTATGAGGTAAACGTCGAATGCGCACTTAAGAAATCTATCATTTCAAGACTGTGACATGGAAAGTTAGGCTAGACTCGCACTCGACGGGACCCCGCAGTCGAAGGGCGCCCTGCTATTCTCCATGAACCCGCACAAAGCAGACCTAAACAAAACAGTCCCGACGGTGATTGCCACGTCGAAACAATGGCCATGATGGCAATAACGCCTAGGCATGAATATTAAAAAGATTTAACCATTCATAAATCGCAACCAATGTATTGTTAATAGGCCTGCAGTTTCGGGGACTGTTCACTGTTCCAACGTCACTATTTTCCGGAAGTTTTGATGACGATCAGTGTTATGTAGTATAAGTAAGGTTACCAGACGTCCGGAATTTACCTGAACATGTCCCCTTTTTGAAAGCTTACCTAAGTATGCGTCCGGGTGGGTATTTAAAATTTACCGTAAATGTCCGGATTTTTTAACTTCTGTGACAAAATTGGTCGAATGTGACCATCTTTGCATTAAAGTTGCTATTTAACAAAATTTTTAATCGAAACACTAATGACTGATCAAATTCGTCACTGAAAGTGACCATATAACCCGTTCCATACTAAGTAAGTCACTAAGTCTGTCACATGATTGCTAGGAATCATTCCTAAATCAGTATGATGCGTTACACTAATTCAAATTAGGAGGGGGACTTCCCCCACTAATTCAAACTAGGAGGGGGTTGCCCTTTTTCCTTTGGTTGTAATGTTAAAGAGAAATTTAAGCATTCTTGTACAACTTTCTCACAGAACAATCCAGGGGTTTAACTTAACTTTTTTTCACTCGCCAGCCGGACTAGGGATTCAAAATTTTGGGTAGTCCACAGGCTATATTCACAAGCCCTCCTACTTTTATATTTTAAAAGCAAAAACTAAGAATTTGTTTGATTCATTGTTGAACAACACTGAATAATGAAGACTGGCAACACAAATGAATGTAAATAGATTTAGGAATAAGTAGATACGGAGAATCTAATTCAGGGAGTTCAAAAATGTAGAAACGGATAAGGTATACGGTATGTTGAGAATGATGTCATATTTATAGTCAGTCACATCGGCGGGTAGGGATTGGCAGAATCTCAATGGGAAAATGAGTAACGTAGTAAATAGTACATACACTTGAACTGAGATCATATTTTAATGATGAAAAGGTTTGATTGTGCGTTGTATAATGAACATTTTTTTAATTGTGGAGAGGAGGTTGACATATTTTTTAACCCGCCAACCGGACTACAGACAGGAAGGTTTTTCACTCGCCCTTCAAAGCTCTTTCTCACCCCTCCCCTGAACATCCGGAATGTCGGGGCTTCAGGGTCCTGCTTCCTGCCCCTTCCCCCTCCTTCGGGAAGCCTGGCCCTCTGCTGGGAAATCATGAGGTCACCCTTCTTCAGGTTTTTGCTTATAACCCAGGATGTAACACAAGTTTCCAAGCTTGTAAACTCTTATCTTCCTGAGTAAGGTAACTCTATCGGTTACGAAGGTGACGAAATGTCCCCAAGCTGGATCTCCTTCCTTCCCCCACCCCCACCCCACCCCCATACATGTTGAAAGTATATTAACGGAAAGCCTTGTTTCAGAATTAACTGGTTTGCTGTACACTTGGATACACGGTTAAATAAAAAAAATACAAATAGCGTTGTTCTCAAAATGTTGTCGACTGCTTTTCTTTTCATAAGCATTAAAAAAGACGCTAAAAGAGTCCTTTCTTGGAACGACGCTCCATCCAACATGGAAAGAACCGTAACTGTGAATATGGAATATAAACGTCCCTATACAGCTGCAGGTACGTGCAATAGTTCAGGCCAGGATGTACATAACCGGCACAAAGTGTTAGAAGTTACCAGACGCTTGAATTACACAGACCCAATACACAGACCCAAAGGTCCCACATGGACAGTAGCGGCATGTTTGCTGTGGGTTTCACTTTACGAAATAAGCTCTAATCATACTGATTTGCCGCAATGGAGGAAGAAAAGAAACTGGATGAACACAATCTACCTTGGACAATGGGTTCGTTCTTGGTTGCTCAATTATCGTCTCTGAATACTGTAGTCTGCTTTCTGACTTCATTATTGTGTTGTCATTAACCTTGAGCACACGCTTTCTTTTGGACATTCAATATTACGTGTAACGTCAAATAGCAACTCCCTGGTAATAGTAACTTGGAATTCAAGTTGTGCAATGCCTTCGAGAATTCCAGCACATTTAAGGGCTCGAATTGTATCCCTCCATTAATCTGAATATGAATTTCCAATTAAAATCCTGTTACTTTTAAGCGTGGCTAGCATTAGTCCTGGGTAGGATTTTAAACTGCATCCGATTGTGGAGTTTGTTTAAACGTTGGAGTAATGAGGTTACCCTTTGCCACAACTGCCTCCCGGGCACCCTTGGGCAAGGTGCACCTGTATTTGCCCAGTGCTTTTTAAGTGTTGTTGCCTTTGGGCGTAGTGTTGCCATCGGGCGTAATGTTGCCTTTGGGCGTGCTGTTGCCTTTGGGGGTGTGGTGTTGCCTTCGGGCGCGGTGGCCTTTGTGGGCCGGTTGGGTGACGGGGGGACTTTGTTTGGGGTGTTTTATGGTTGTTGGGCTAGGGTCTTGTTTTGGGGTTGACTGCAGTGGCAGTTTGTGAACCTAAGTAGTAACAAAGACTCTTTTGTTCCCTGTTGTATGGTGTGTATAGTTTGTTTGACATTGTGTTTGTGATCCGACAGGGTTTTTGTTTGGGTTTGGGGTTCTTCATTTTCTCAGCGCCTGTTTCTACGTACTTAAATGGCAAGCATTAGCAATGCCGGTAGCTTTTAAAACTTGTAGAAGGTAACTTCTCTGAAATATTCCAACCCCTGTTCGGTAACTTATTTTACCCAGCCGTTGGTTGCGTATGCCTCCTTGCCGGAATTTGGTAATAAATTACCCAACTTGGTTGGTTAAACGTTTTGCCTAAAAGTTGGGTAAAAATTTCTTCTTCCCGATTCCTCTTCCATTCACTTCGCCCTTTCATTCAGTCGGTAATTTGAGCGATACTCCCCAATCAAAACCGTCACGAAAATTCCCCCGTAGATACGGTAATGTGGGACAGTACTTTTATTACTGATAAAGAGAGTCGACATTTTGTTGCTAACCAGTTATACGTCTTCCCTTTTATCCCAGATCCCCAGATTCCTTACGGGAACTCAAGAAATACCCTCGCCATATTCCACATGTCTAGCATGTTCCGTTTATGGGTGTGGTTTCCCACACCCTTTATCCCTTCTAGTTGTTCTACCCTACCATCCCATTGAATTAGGCTATATTCACAGAACATGTTCACTATGCACGGATCAAAAGCTGGAATATTATATCCTATAATAGAAGTCACCGTGAGAACCAGAGATTCCAAGCGACTGTCGGCAAGGAAGTCACTGTAGATCAGAGAAAGAGAGACGGCACTATACAGGGAGCAATGGCATACGCGGTGTGTGCCGCGGAGGCTTTGGCTCATTATCATTGGGCTGTACACATTGTAATTAACAAATTGTGACAGAAGACTGGCCTCATTCAATGTTACTTGATTATCTTTATAGAAAGTGATTTGTAAATCGATGATAAGTAGACTGAACGTCATCATCACTTTTGTACACTTCTTGTGTTCCTTTTTCTGGCGAGCTACACAAGTGTGTGTCATTGCAACCAATCTGAAAAGTTGGAACTACGCCTGTAGTGCTATCTCATGTGACAGAAAAAAAAGACGCTATCTAACAGTGCTTTGTCGTTTGGAGAGGATTGGGTGGTGCCGTGGTGGTAGGAATTGCCGATGGTGAGGCGCAGAAGACATAATCTTGGTGAAGCTTACATAAAATTATTAGATAACAATGCACGATGGGTTCGCTTAAAGCGTGCCCAAAATGACATTTTTATGTCGTGTAAACTAGGTAATGGTTTATTTTATTTAACATTAAAGTTATTAAATCGATAAGAAAAATTGACAATACATGGTGTATTATTTTGTCGCATATTCGAAAATCTGAGGGGATATTTGTGTAGGTCACCCCCTTTTCAAAACGTGTCGGGATACGTCCCCCATCCCCACCCTATGGATTTCCGTGAATGCTCATGATGCAAAATCACAGAAACTAAACTATTTTGGGCACTTTTGTGCAAAATTGTATTTCTGGTAAAGTGTCAAAGGGTAAATCATCAGTGGCCCTTTATTGGCATTCGTGCTGAGCTTAAACTTTCATGGACATCAAAAATAAATTGTGAACAATATGATAGGCCTATTTGTGAGCCTGTGCCTGTTTAACCTACTACAAGGGTCTACAGGCTACAAAACGGACCAAATTTGCTGATCATTTCAAGGGAGGAATAGTTATCGGCGCGCTTAAGAAGCTTCGTTGGTTAGAGTCGGAGAGTGGGTCACATATTTATATATAGTAGGTAGAAAAATGGTAGGTGGTAGGTCGAAAGTTTCATAAACTGATTCGATCAGGAAATTTAATCAATCCCAAGTACTGCTGTAGCCTTTGTGAACAGTTGAACAGATACGATAAAAACAGCATATATTTCGGACACTCCTGTGTCCTTCCTCAGCGCAAAATGGAAAGTGAATAATTACAGCATTTTTCAAACTTAACGGTAAAGCAAGTACCAACAAAAACAAACGACAGACAGACAGGTTTAGTTAACCTTGGCAGCGTGGGAAGGGTTATTAATTACAAAGGGGAAGTGACTTAAGATGCCAACAAAGTGAATGAAATTAAACCCAAGTACTGGCATAGCCTTTTGAACAAGGAAAGAATGGAAGAAGAAATCAGAAAGAAAATTGAGCCACGCTAGTTTGAACCCGGGACGGTCGCTGTCCGGGCGACTGCCGTTACCACTGCCCCAACGTGACTAACGTGATATTCCGCTCGAACCAAGGTGCAAACACTGCATGCTACAATTTTCCCTCCTTGTTACCACACAATGTGTGAAAATCCCGAAACGGGTAAATTAGATAGGTCGAACGTGGTAACATCGACTGTAAATGTAGGCCAAAAAGGTAGTATATATATATATATATATATATATATATATATATATATATATATATATATATATATATATATATATATATATATATATATAGTAAGTTGAAATATGGTAGATCGAACTGTGAATATGTAGGTCGAAAGTTGTGTAAACCGTTTCGATCATGAAAGTTAAATCAGTCCCAAGTCCTATCGTAGCCTTTATGAACAAGGAAAAGAACAGAAAAAAATAAATCAGAGAGAAAACTAAGCCATGATCGGGACTTGAATCCAGCGCCTGTCGTTCACAAGACGACCCCTCTAGCCACTAAGCTATCACGCACTAACGTCATGTATATTCATGATAATAATTTAAAGGATAAGGTACTTTAAAAAGTATGCAAACACCACGGTTGGCAGTGTTGCTTTGAGAAAATACAGCCTTTCCGTCCCACTCAAAGAATCGTAACAACTCCATATTACTGTAGTAAGTGCACTAGAAATGCCAATAAAAGTTATTATTTTGAGTCTTCTGCATAGGAGAAATATATCTCTGTTTGCACTAGGTGTTTCCCCCTCTAGTTCCCACCAGCGATTAAGAAGGGATGTTTCTCAGTTGATAACGTTAACAAGGTTTACTGAATTTTATTAAATAAGCAAACCTTTCGAAGGCAAGTGGTATTTATTTAGGCCCTTGTTCACTTCTAAGGATGCTCTAGCGGATTCTAGTGCTTACCTTTTCATAAGAGACCCTCCGACGACAGAGTGAAAACGGGTAAAGGTCAGTATGATAAATATTGAAAAATACACATATGGGGCCTTAAAATAGATGTTTTTTTTTTCAAATCAGCAAAGTCAACTTGAATCCTGATGGCAAGTGTGAAGTCGTGTCAAAAGCAACAGGGGTGTGTGATGACCATTATAATGCTAGGCTAACACAAGACTTTCCATATATGTATATAATAATCTTATTTTTATCAAGAACTGGTTCTTCTTGATATTATGTTACGTTAAATACGAGAATTACCGTAGTTAACCAGTTACACTGTTCACAATTAATTTGAAAGGAACAAGTTAAATTTCTCTGTGAGCATATGTACTATAGGTCTTTCCTGTTGTTAGTCATGCCGTGGTCATGACCGAAGGAAATACGTACACTCCGATGAAATTGCAGCAAATGTTGATTCCAAATAAATTCACATGTCATGCAAGAAAAAGCTCTTAAGTGGCCAAAACCACTCTAGGAATGAATCTTCTTCCTAAAGAAGGAAAGAGAAGCTAGACCACAGATGTGAACTTAACAGAAACTTTACTATAAGTATATGAAACAGTAGTGTGGGCGGGTAGCGACGGAGGAGTTAGTAGCTTTGACTATAGGACAAGCTGAGGGATCGTGACTGCAAAATGCTCTCCTAAGGAAATCTTAGACAAACACCTTTTTATGTTTTCCTCATCCTTGTTCCATTCTGTGAAAAAAGCGATAACATATATTTTGTCGCTACGAGACAATGAAGGTGTTCTTAGGGGAGCAAATTAACAACAAAGAATATAAAATGTCGCCTGAACATGATTGTTTGTTGATTTCAATCCACATGTATGATCGACACAATTTACCACTGCATACTGATTTTCACTTTTAAACCGTTTGTACACTTTAAAATACCTGAACGTTTTTCAGGACGTTTGTGTGTTGTATTACAGTTGTTCTTTTTAATATATCTGATTACTCTAGTTGTTGTTATTAGCTGGGCTCAATCCAAAGGAAAACACGTTACCACGGGATACTTATTAACAAATCATTTAATACCTTCTAAAATGATTGCTTTCCTCACGTGACCTAGAGTTTCCCATACTGTTTGCATTTAATGGCCAATTTATATTGTAATTTTAGTGTATGATCTCATTTACATTCTGTTAAGTCATTCGAATATTTAAAAATGGAAGTTTTTGATTAACTTTTGTCCGCCAGTGTCAACGTTATACTCAAGGTTGCCCGTGAGATATATCCTTTACCATTGGTAGATATGGAATTCCAATTGGCGTTGAATTTTATGATCAAATGTAATCAAGTGCTTACCACCGGTCCTGCTTGTTGTCATTTCACATCCCAAAGGGTTGTACTTGAACTTCGTGCGGCATTTGCATTACGCAGCAAAGAGTAAAACATTTATTTGGAACTTTGTAAAGGAAGATCACCTCTCTGTAAACCAGGCTTTCTTGACGTTTAGAATGGAAGGTTAGTAGTTAGTAGAACTGATCATTATTATGTTTCATAGGCTATATATCTATACATACATGTAAATATATATGTATTTATAAGTATTTATTCATGTGTGTATTTTTGTATATATATAAATATATGTATTTTATATATGTATAAATATATGATCATTCTAACTTCGATCTACCAAACTCGACCTATATATATATATATACACACACACACACACCCACACACACACACACAAATAAAGTGTCCAAATGACAGGACTTAACAAAGTGTTCAATTTGGAACACTAGAGCTATTGCAAATTAATTAGTTATGGCGTAAAAAACCTCTACCCAGAGTTTCACGCTAGTGCGTGACCGTTGTCCGTTTGCGTGGTTTTCGTGTATGGGCTGTGATGTCGGCATTGTGAGAGGAATTTTGATCTCTTGTTCGGAAGAGTGGGACACCGGTGATCGACTATTGCTAGCTTTTTGCTTTGAAGAAGGTTGCAAAAGCCAGAGGTGTTCCTTTCCTGTGGGTGCTTGACCGTGTCAGTATGCACCAACGTATGTAGAAATCAGGGTCGCTCCTCTTGCTAAAAGAAGAAAGCTTAAGATGCTTTTAAGAATGACGCATATGGATCAAAATATGACAAAATAGAAACAAGTACTAACACTGCAAAAGCTACAAAGGTCTCGAAGCAAAGAGTAACGCAAAGAAGACAATGAGATGTAACGAGGACACCCCAGTTCGTAAGTCGTGTATTGTTGTGATAAAGAGATGATCGGTAAACGCCGACGGTTTGCAAGCGGACAGACAGACGTAAATATAAGTCGATGTAAAATGAGAACACCGCTAACTGTCTGAAGTTGAACCGCAAGTGAAACGTTGGATGTAAAGAAGGCCATTTTCTCCAGCCTATTCTCGGTAAATCTACCAAACTACACAACTTAAATAAATTTTTGAAACTTTGCTGAAAGCCCAAGGAGTCATGCAATCACGCTAGCGAGTGTATGTATGGATGACAGTTGTGTATGTGTAAGTTTATGTATGCATGTGGTATGGATCACACCTTAGGTCGACATTTGTTTAAAGGCGACACTGTGCGTCATTTATATTTGAAATAACAATTAAATATCTTATCTCCAATACGTCACGATAAATATATATATATATATATATATATATATATATATATATATATATATATATATATATATGTATTGAAGCAATGAGAAACATATTGTTGAAAAATATGGACACAATGATCTTTTAAAAAATAGTCATCGTTCACGTCAGATAATTAGAACTTATTTTAAAACATTTCCTTGGAATGCAGGTCAACCAAGATGGCGGAAAAACAAAATGACCGCTAATGGTATCATACGAGTGTAGCATAATACTGAAAATAATAATCATTAAAAACACTTTTAACCTAAACCTAAACCTATCCATATTCTGTAAAAAGTATTTAAAGAGTATTTTTCTGGAAATTATTGCAGGATCCATTTCAACCAAGATGGCAGAAAAAAGCAAAATGGCCACCCGATATTATTATCTAATGTATTGAAATGATGAGAGAAATAGTAATGATAATAATATTTGACTCAGTTGCTCTTACTGTGTGGTAATATTTTAATCCAAATGATCAAAATTTATTTTTTAGAACATTTTTGTTGAAATTCACGCCAACCAAGATGCCATAAAAAGCAAAATGATAGCTTATATAATATCATATATATCATATATTTAAATAATGAGAAAAATAGTCATGGAAAATATGTTTGACAGAGTTGCTTCTTATCTCTTTCCATATTTTATGAGACAATTATCTCAACTAAGTTTTCAGAACATATCTGGTGGAAACCAGGTCTGCCAAGATGGCGAAATATCAAAATGGCCACAAATGTAACTTTAACAAAATATTATATTCTTAACGAAAATAATCATAACAAGTAAGTTTACACAGTGAAATGAATCTCATGTCCAATTCTTTTTTATAAATTGTCAACATTTTGTTTATTTATTTTTTCAGGATCTAGATGGTAGAAAAGTATAATGGCTGTCAAGTTAATAACTGCAACATATTGTAATAATAAGAAAAATAACCATTAAAGGGAGAATGCAGTCACCCCAATTAAGAATTGTATAGTACACTATCCTATTTCCTGAATGGATCTTGAGAATCATGTGACAGTAGTTTTTCTCACTCAATTGTAAAATTTACAAGGAGCAACTGCTTGGTTTACCTTGAATATGCAATATTTATGTCCTAAAATATTATGAAAGATACTTGGAAGAGAAATAAGAAGAAATTTGTGACATTTAGCTATTGTTTCAAAATAAGTTTGGGGCGACTGCTTTTGACCTTTAAATTATATTCGTGCTTGATGTTGGCTGCTATATTGTTTTTCCGCCATTTTGAAAATGTTCTAAAATACAATTTTTGATCATTTGGCTTAAAATATTACCAAATAGTAAGAACAACAGTGTCAAATACATTTTTCATAAATAGTTTTCTCATTTTTTTCAGTATATATTATGATATTAATATTGGGTGGCCATTTTGCTATTTCCTGTAAAAAATATCCAGAAAAATACTTTTTGAATATTTACAACAGAAAGTGGACACAGGTTAGGTTCACCTGTGTCAAAAGTATTTTGAATGTTATTTTCCCTGTTATTATGATTTATTGACATAATTATTGCATTGCGGCCATTTTGCTTTTTGCAACATCTTGGTTGACCTGATTTCCAAACGAATAAAATAAACAAATAAAAGTGGATTATTTGTCATAAAATCTGGCCAGATTATAAGGGCAACTGTGTCAAAAGTATTTTAATGATTATTTCTCACATTATTTTGTACACATTATGATGGTTCTATTGGCGGCCATTTTGAGTTTCCGCCATCTTGGTTAGTATGAGGTCCTGCAAAAAATTGGAAATCATGGTTTGGATTTTGTGTAAAATATGCTACAAAGAAAATTAAGGGTTTTCAATCGAAATATGTTTTTACTGATTATTTTTTGAGATTTGTTTGCATTTTTTATTTAATTTCTCATTTTGGTGTGGATTTTTTACTGTATTGTTTCTACTTCTTATGTACTTTTTCCGCCAAATTGGTAGGCAAGTACTCTTGTGCCAAGGTCTGTAAAGTTCAGCCTTAATTTTAAAACATAATTTATATCATTTTGATTGAGGATTGTGGAAATTTGCGAAGTTTTAACAAGTTTTTATTTCATTCAGTTTGGCGGCCATTTTAAAAATGTGCAAATTAGGGCAAAAAGAGGTCATTTGAGGGAATCATATTGTCTCTGTTGCTTTTGGGGACCCTGAAAACCTAGTTTTAGACACCGATATTAGGATAATCGATGCATCCAAAACAGAGTTATCTCATGGAATAGTGAAAATGGCAGCAATTTTGGAAATATGCAAATTAGTCAACATGCTCAAGGCCAGATTCGCTAAACATTTTTTCTTGACTTCTCCTAAGGTCCTAGAACAAATTAAGGGAGAAAAACAAACTGTTGCAATTTGTTCTAAGTAAGGTGACATTTTGGTCTATTTCCATTGACTACAAGATCTTTGAGGTCACCAGAACCTTGTAACATCTCGTCGGTAATTATTATGTTAAGAGGATGACCGAGGTATGTCACACTTACTATGTGGCGCCCCAAACTGGTTGCAAGAACCCTTTTGTTTTTGCTGGTAGTCAAAATTCACTTGAGTTTACCAAAGTTCAAGGGCTGTAAACACGATATATCACGTTAGAAAGCACGAATACTCTTCGTTCTTTGGATGGGAGTAGTTTATCGTAAAGTTTATTGTCAGAGAATGAACCTTATTGTTTTGGTAAAAAGCGTTGGAGGTGAAACTACGAAAACCTTGAAAGGTGCTTGAAAACACGTTATCTCAAGAAAGTAATGATTCATTGATACTTTTCACACTTGAAATAAACATTTATCACTGTAACAATAAAAGAGTGATGTTTTACAACAAGGTAAGAAGTTCTGAGGTCATCAGCGGTCAAAAACGGAAAATCGTGTAAACGCGACATCTCATGATAGAAATGATGAGCACTTTTGGTACTTGGTATATTAAAGTGTTTTTTTGAAGAAAAAAGCTCTATTGTTTTGGTTGAGTTCCATTCAGTTTCACCAGATGAGAAATTACAAGCCTTTTAAACTACTCGGAAACATGATATTTAAAGAGGCCACATTTAGGTAATTGATACTTACTATGTGGTTGCCGTACACTGATAACAATAATCTTTTTGTTTTATTGGAGTTCAAAGTTCATTTGAAGTCACGTGAGGTCACATGGTGGAATCTTGTAATCACGATATTCCGTAAAGGGTTGCTTTCATGGATTTTACAGTTTACGATTAGAGCGTCTCACAGTGCGTTCATCAAAGGTCATTAGTGGTCAAAAGAGGTCAAACTGTGAAACCTAATATGTAATTGTGAAGTGTCTAATATACGGAAGCCTAGAAGGGACATGCAAAAGAAAAAAGAACTATCTCGGCAAAATGACACTTTTCACAAAATTGACATTTTGACGACTTAATTAACTCGTTAAAGTGACACAAATCTGAAATTTGTCATTTTGACGTTATTCAGCATCTTTTCAAAAAGGACAAAATTTTGGAAAAGTTGACATTTTGACGAGATCTATAAACTCGTCAAAATGGTAAAATTCAGAAAATTGACAATTTGACGAGATCGAACATCTTGTCAAAATGGCAAAGGTCAGAAAATTGACATTTTGACGAGATCGAACATCTCGTCAAAATAGCAAAATTCGAAAATTTGTCATTTTGCCTTGTTAGAACATCTCGTCAAAATGGGAAAATTCAGAAAAATGTTATTTTGCCGAGTTAGAACATCTCATCAAAATAGAAAAATTCAGAAAATTGTTATTTTGACAAGATGAAACAACTCTTCAACATGACAGTATTCGAATACTACGGAAACGTTAAGGTGCCGTCAAAATGTTAACTTAAGTGCTTAGTAATTCAACAAAATGATGATTTTTTCACACATTATCTCACCGTTTTGCAGAAAAATGATCCATTGCGCAGTTATCAGAAATAAGCAATTCAACAGTTTGCAAATAAACGACGAATTACGAAGATAGTGCAACTTGACAATTTATCATTTTGCAGAAAAATGATAAATTGTGCAGTTATCAGAAATAATCATTTCATCATTTTGCAGAAAAATGATAAATTGAGCAGTAATCAGAAGTAATCATTTCAACATTTTGCAGAAAATTGATGAATTACTCACTTATTGAAACTCAGTAAATTGACATTTTGCAGAAAATTGATGAATTATTCACTTACCAAATGTCATCAATTCACCATTTTGCATGAAATTGATGAACTACGTACTTAGAAGATCTCATCAATTTTACATTTTGCAACAAAATGATAAATTACTCATTTATCGGAACTCAGTAACTTAACATTTTGCAGAAAAATGTTGAATTACTCGCTTACCAAATGTCATCAATTCACCATTTTGCATGAAATTGATGAACTACGCACTTAGAAGATCTCATCAATTTTACAATTTGAAACAAAATGATAAATTACGCATTTATCGGAACTCAGTAACTTAACATTTTGCAGAAAAATGTTGAATTACTCATTTACAAGACCTCAACAATTTAACAATTTGCAGAAAAATGACGAACTACACATTTACCATATGTCTACAATTTAACAATTTTCAGAAAAATGATTAATTACACATTTACCAGATGTCAACAATTTAACAATTTTCAGATAAATGATAAATTACTAACTTACCAAATGTCATCAATTCAACATTTTTGCAGAAAAATGATGAATTACTATTTTTATCAGATCTCAATAATTTGACAATTTGCAGAAAAATGACGAATTACAAACTTGATAGAAATTATTATTTCCACATTTTGAGGAAGTATAATTAAGTGGGTTTCCATTAAAAGGAATCAATTAAACTTGTTTTGCTACCCAAAATTTCTCTTTGACTGTGTGTTAGCGGCAATCCGACGACTTCAGCATCAGCTGACCTCTTCAGGTGTGGAGGGTGGGGTAGCACTTGCAGAACGTCCCTAAAATTCGAATTTGAGATTGGTGCATAATGATTTTATGATACAGGCGCGTAACCAGACGATTTAGTCGAGGGATTAGAATTACCATCCCTATTCATGCTTTTCAAATTAATTTTGGAGCTGGCGCTCCACCACCCCGAGTGCTCTGGGTCCATGTCACGACTCCGTGAGGGCCAGGCGAACCCTGAAGCTCTGGAGTAGCAACAAAAGTGTGGGCATGAAGCATTTAATATTCAAATGACCTTATGCGATTTAACCATATTATACCATATTATACAATTTAACCATATTTTGTAACAACCTAACTGTACGATTGGTTTGATGAGGGGTGGCTTGTCGGTGGGGAGATGGCGGAAGATCTTATTTTGGGGCAATGATTTACTTCAGAAATCATCAAACTTTGAAGAGGTATATCTTGAGAACGTTACAAGATGTTGAAATAATTTCAACGGACCTTTCATTTGGGGGCATTTTATTCTTTAACTGCCGGGTAAATGAAAACAGCTCTTTTTGATAGCATGTCAGTATAACTTTTAACTGTTTCAAATGGAATTGGATGTACACTAAACAGACTATAGAATCACATTTGATCATTTTTTTTTTTGTAATAACCAAACTTGGATTATCGTTTGGTCGATTTGATGGTGCACGGGATAGGGTGAGTGCAGGTGTGGGAAGTTGGATTACGGCAGGGGTTGCACGCAGGGCCGTCGCGACCGGGTGGTGTGGGGTGTCTCACCCCCCCCCCCCCAAAGTTCGTCAGAGCGACGGTAGTCGGAAAATCTGAAATACCAGTGGGAATTTCTGATTCCTCAGTCTAGCATATTTTTCAGACTGAGCCTGTGTCAACTTTGTATCTATTTTCCAAGTAGATCGAGTGAGAATAATACCAAACATTATTTTCTTCACGTAAAATCGAATCCCTAAGGATCGATGAGTGGGGGGGGGGGTGCTGGGCATTTTTCCCGACAAAAAGGGTCACATTTCCCGACACGAATGAAAAGTGCCTGTATCAAGAAAGGTTAATTCTCAAGCATTCACGGTGGCAGGATTTCTCTTACGGGTTGGGGGGGTCATGCAGTAAGTTATGTGATCGCTGGTCTGGGGGAGGGGTGTAAGGGGAGGGGGTGTCCCCCTCCCCTTTGAACACCCCCCTCCCCTTTGAAAATTTTTGAAAATTTAGGTGTCCTTAGGTGCAATCTGGTGCCACATATGCTACCTTTTGAAGTAAAATTTGTGTTAACAAATTACGTATTTTTAGGATATAAAAAAAATGGCATCCGTGAGGGGGGCCATGGCCCAATCCCCCCCCCCTCCGCATACGCCACTGTCTGGAACACACTTTTGCGCACCAGAACGAAGAAATTAACTGTCTTTAACTGACATTGAATAGGTATACACACTGAGGTGACCAGGAAATCTCAGTCTGTCTTTGTATTTCAAAAAAGTGTAGTTTGGTCTTACCACCGGTCTAGATCTTTAATGATGCATCGGAATTAATGGTGGGGAGGGTGGTAGAGTTTCTGTGGAGTTTTGCAATAATTATATTTTGTTTCATGTGAAGTAATGAAAATACAACAAGAGGAGAAGATGATTGCGCGCGTAGCGCGCCGAAAACAACACTCTTAGGGACATTTTGGTTGTTTGTTTTCATTTTACATAGCAATTCTTAATGTAGCCTACGACTTACACTGAACATACCATAAATTAACATTAAAAATTGCAGCTTGAGCTTTGGGTTCATAATATCCATGATCGACTCAACCGCCATTCGATTGTTACAACGTACTACAGGTTAGAGGGTTGGGAACTAAGTTTACAATGGTTGCACGGGATTTCGCAATAATCCAAGTCAGTTCCATCCTTCTTGAATTAATAATTGGGCAAATGGCACACATGAAAGATGAGCGCGAAGCGCGCCGAAAATAGAATTTTCAAGACCGTTTGGTAATGTTATCAGGCATTGCATCTAGAGTAGGAGTCAGGAAAGCAAACTTCTTTTGCAATCGTTGGACTGCAAATTGTACGAACTTTCAAGTTTACAGCAAACGCGAATGCTCCCGACTTCATGATTTTAGTACTAGGCTAAGTTGAAAAGCAGCGCACACTGCAGCGAGTCAACTGCTACGCTACAGTAAATACCAGTCGCGTGGCAGATGGGTCGGTTAGTTGTCTGCCAAATTTTGTTCTCGACATGGCTGTCGGGCCCGGTTGCGATCCGACAGTCTTCTTCAACTTCATTGGAAATACCAAATTGTTTAATATTCGTAATTAAGTTGGGAAAAGGAAGGGTCGTCGCAGTTTATAGTAAGGTCATGGCAGTGTACAGCCGTCGTCCACCCAAAGGCAACTCATCTTTTAATGAACTGGCCAATAATGAAGCCTTTGCAAAATCAGGTGATTGCCCAATGTGCTCGCCCCCATGTGTTACTTATAAACAATAGTTATACTTTTGAATATATCCACCTCGACAATGTGTTGCGGTTATGGTTAACCTACAATCCGATTCAAATAGCAACTCCCTGACCCGATGCATCTGACTATTAATACCACTAACTCATCCCCGACGAGCAGTCAGCACCCAATACACATAGCGTGTACAGTTTAAACTGATCTGTGTTACGAAAACTGTAAGTCAGGGTGAGTTGCATCACATTCCAATAAGGCTTTTGTTTCACAGTGTCGGACATAGGCCTAGTGTCTATTTAATGTCAGACAATTGTGCAATACGGTACTTCTACTTTCCCGACAACTGAATGACTTCAAAATACAATGGCTTCCAGAATAGTGTAGCAGATCCCACGACACATTACCCTTAATTTTTGATTACTGTCAGGGGCGTAGCTGGGGGGGGGGAGAAGGGGGGCAAGTTGCTCCGGGCGCCACCTTTAGGGGGCGCCAAATCGAGATCACTAAAAAAATGTTAGACCTACCATTTGATGACCATGCTCCATTCTCAAGTTCGAGGCCGAACTTAAACCTATTCTAACCCCAACCTTGATTTTGACACGAACATATTCTTGCTTAGAACACTCGGGAAGTGCCGTTTCCGGCCATCTCGGGGTTTGTAAAGCCGAAAATTTTGTGGTACGCTCCGCGCCAACCGATGGTGGCGCTCCGCTTAGATAGTCCTGCCGCGCATGACGAAGTATTCATAAGATTACCCCCCCCCCCGAAGATGGGTAGGGGCGCCAACTTCGCTTCTTGCCCCAGGCGCCACAAAACCTTGCTACGCCCCTGATTACTGTCCCAACAATATATAATACCGTAATTTCCTGCCAAATAGAGAAGTTTGCCAATACAGTAAAATCTGGTAGGTAGGGTTAGGTCTCTGGTCAGTTCATCTAAAACATAGTGATCATATAAGTTCCCGACATTTCTGTAGCCCTAAATAAAAGGTTTTTTTTAAAACGAAGTCAGGGAACTCCAAAAGAAAGAGGCAATTTTTTTCCCGACACCGGCAAAATTTTCCCGACGGACGACGCTTTGAAAATTTCGGCGGGGGGGGGGGTGTAGCACCCCCACACCCCCCGGTAGTGACGCCCCTGTATTCATCTCATTACCATTATTAAGGTAATTATACATGGAACTATTCCGATCACAACACTTTCCGAAAAACAGAGATACATCTCCAAACATCTGTAGGGCCTCGCATCAATATGGGATCTTTCAATCTAATTTGTAGCATACTGTGGAAAGGTTGAAAGTACGTATTGGACGCTATACACTTTTCAAAAAAAAAAAAAAAAGATTGCGGAGCGCTTCGCGCGCAGCCATTATCGGTATAGATGGTGATTGCTGATACACTTAGGACCAAAAAGCATTCTGAAGTGCGCTTTTTAGTCCTTCATTCCTTTTGCTATACCTATCAGACCGGAAACCATTCGTCTGGAGTTTTCGTTCAAAATTAGTAAAAATCCGAAAGATGTAAAGAGCTTGGCGTCATACTCTATATTATCATTTGGATGACAGGTAAGAAGTATTATGTCTTTGCCCAATTTTATATAATTGATCCAGAATTTCCAGGTATCAGCCAGCCTTAGATACCCTTTTATAGTGCACAATGAAGGAAAGGAAAATCTTCGTAATAGTCCAAGAAGGTTTTTGTTGACTCCACGACGGATTTTTGCGAAAAAAGTTGTTCAAATAAAAGACAGTAAAGAAGCCAAAGGGGGGGGGGGGTCCTCAGGAGGTTTGTTGACAACGTTCTTTTCTCTAAGACAACTTACTCTCTTCTTTTACCTAACCAGAAATTATAATTCACTGTAAATTATCGACATTTCCCAGCCATATATGAACAGCTCAAAAAATATCCCAAATATAGCACCATTTTGTATCTAGGCAACCTAAAACTAATACAAATTTCTCAAAGGGAAGGGGTACCCCCTCCCCTTAGACCCCTCCCCAGGAGGGCCCTTCACGTCGTGACAAACGAAGGATCCCTACTGCTGCTGAATTCCCAAATTATGAACATTTTTCAGTCATATATGAGCCAGAGGCGGCGGACCCGGGAGGCTTGGGAGGCCCAGCCCCTAATGAAAAAGTGAGGGGGATAAAGGAATGTTCAGCCCCCTCCCCCCAATATTTGCCAAGTGCAGACATAAGATCCATACGGTATTTCAACGCTGGGTACATGCAGCTTGGAAAACTCGGGAAGTGTCGTTTCCGGCCATCTGAGGGTTTTGTAAAGTCAAAAATTTTCTTGCCCACTCCGCGCCAACTGATGGTGGCGCTCCACTTAGAAACATATTAACATTTTTCATAGATTGGTTTTTTATAATTAATTGAGAAATTGCAGACTTGAGATCCATATTTTCAAGGCTGGGTACATGCAGCTTGAAACACTCGGGAAGTGCCGTTTCCGGCCATCTGAGGGGTTTGTAAAGTCAAAAATTTTCTTGTACGCTCCTCGCCAACTGATGGTGGCGCTCCGCTTAGACAGTCTTCCTGGCATTCAGCCCCCAATATTTTTTCCGTTCCACCGCGCCTGATATGAGCAGCTCAAAAAATGTCCCAAAGATAGCACCATTTTGCATCTAAGCAACCTTACATTAACAAAAATTTCTAAAAAGGGGAGGGGACACCCCTCCTCCTTAGACCCCTCCCCAGGACGGCACCTTTATGTAGTGACAAAGGAAGGATCCCCACTGATGTTTATAAAAACGCAGGGCGCATAAAACAGTGCACTATACACGCTGTCGCTCAGTTGGAAAAAACATCCAGCCAGTCGGAATTTGGGACCTTCACAGTTCACACCCCCCTAAACATATGACCCTAGCTACGGCCCTGGTTGCACGGGGCTGTGTAAGAATTATCCATTCAAGCTTTTTTATACAAAAAGCAATAATGAGACAAGCAAGCCGAATAAAGCACTTTTGAAGATAGCTTCCCTACCGAAACTGTGTTTTTCTTCAATTCATTAAAGTTCCTTCTTATTTTCTCCCGTCTTCTTTCCTTCTCTATCCTTGTTTGCTTTATTTTTTTCAATTACTTTGATCATTTTTTTTCTGCCTAGAATAGATGGGTTCCTTCCCACTAAATCCTCACGGGAGGATGAATGATGGTAGGCGAGGGGTACATGAGGCTTTAAAAAATGTGCTCAAACTGTCCTGTCAAAAGGAGTAACAATAGCCTACAATTGCGTAAGATTAATGAGCACGAAAAGCGCCGAAAAGACCCTTTAGTATTATGAATGTCTTGCATCATTTAACATTGCAAAAGTTGTCCCATACTTAAATTCACTCTTAATTGTCTCTTCACTTGTCAACTTTTCTAGACCTACTCATTGGAGTTCTGACACCAAATCTTGTTTCGTGGCAGCGTAACTGGTCCCTTTCCACACATTGTGTGACCACCAAAGAAAATCTTTATCGTGACAGTGATTTAAAGTGTCCCTTATTCATCAGGGCCGGATCCAAGATTTTTGAAAAGGGGGGGGGGGGAGGGGGCGTAGCCTTCACTGGTCGCCGTCCTAAGGGAGGGTGTCCCCTCCCCTTTGAGAAATTTTTGAATAATTAAGTATCCTCAGATGCAATCTGGTGCAACATTTGGCGTCATTCGAAGACAAATTTTCATTTTTCGGTTAGCATGTTTAGCCGATATTTTAATTCGGCAACAAAGTTATTGTACGAACATTCGAAATTGGGGATGAAGAGAGAAAACTTTCAAAGCAAAATTTTTATCACCATCGACCTGTGTAAATTTAGCCTACCGATTGTTTGGATGCAAGTTGTAAAGCAAGGAGTGCCATTTCGACACCGTAATATAGGACAGGTGTGTGTGTGTGCATGTGGGGGGGGGCTCTCTTCTTGAGGATACTCCACTCAGCTTTTCTGTTACTCATATAGCTAAAAAATATAATAACTGCGATTTTTCAGCACGCTTCTCGCGCACCCACTCTGAGCCCTATTTCTCCCATTCGCGAAATTATTCTTCCAAAGCCTCGGGAAACCCTTCAAGTAATACATTCTCCCCTCCTTCCTTTAATTCTCTGCAATAAATATTCCGGCCAACTGTTGGTCATACGGAGTAAGAATATAACTGTGATTTTTGTGGCCTGTTAAGTGGCCAACATATGTCATTTGAAGTTGAAGATAAAATGCATCATTTTAATGCCTACATTTTTGTAAATACACCAGAGCAGCCAGGCGCTTGGCCTACTGGACTCCGCCGGGGTCCTTTTATTGGTACGCCACGCGCCCCTAGTGGTAGCGCTCCGCTTAGAAAATGTCTCGAAGGTCCCTTTGAGGATGGGCCATGAACCTTTCTAGGAAACGTCCTGGATGTTCAGCCGTCTCTCCACCGACAAGCCACCAAGCCACCAAGGCACCATCAAACTTATAGTTACAAAAATATGGTTAAATATGGTTAAATTGTGATCATCGTGACTTGTTAAGTTCGCATTATGATAAGACCATTTGAATATTAAATGCTTCATGCCCACAATTTTGTTGCTACTCTAGAGCTTCAGGGTTTATCCGGCCCCACGGGGTCGTGACATGGACCCAAAGCACTCGGGGTGGTGGAGCGCCACCTCCAAAAATAATTTGAAAAGCATGAACATGCAGGGACGATAACTTTAACCCCCCCCCGTTACGCGCTTGTATAAAACTATTATGCACCGATCCCAAATTCGAATTTTAGGGGCGTTCTGCAAGTGCAACCCAACACACACACGCACACACGCACACCCACGCACACCCACGCACACACACGCACACACACGCACACACACACCTGAAAAGATCGGATTGCCGCTAACTCACAGTCAAAGAGAAAATTTGGGTAGTAAAACGGGTTTAATTGATTCCTTTTTATGGAAATGCACTTAATTATACTTCTTCAAAATGTGGAAATAATAATTTCTACCAAGTTTTTAATTCGTCATTTTCTGCAAAAATGTTGAATTGATGATATCTGGTATAAGTGAATAATTCGTCATTTTTCTGCAAATTGTTAAATTGTTGAGATCTGATATGTGAGTAACTCATCATTTTTCTGCAAAATGTTGAATTGATGACATTTGGTAAGTTAGTAATTCGTCATTTATCTGAAAATTGTTAAATTGTTGACATCTGGTAAATGTGTAATTCATCATTTTTCTGAAAATTGTTACATTGTTGAGATCTTGTAAATGAGTAATTCATCATTTTTCTGCAAAATGGTGAATTGATGACATTTGGTTAGTAAGTAATTCAACATTTTTCTGCAAAATGTTGAGTTACTGAGTTCCGATAAATGAGTAATTTATCATTTTGTTGCAAAATGTAAAATTGATGAGATCTTCTAAGTGCGTAGTTCATCAATTTCATGCAAAAATGGTGAATTGATGACATTTGGTAAGTGAGTAATTCATCATTTTTCTGCAAAATGTTAAATTGTTGACTTACGATAAATGAGTAATTTTTCATTTTGTTGCAAAATGTAAAATTGATGGGATCTACTAAGTGAGTAATTCATCAATTCTCTGCAAAATGTTTAAATGATTAATTCTGATTACTGCTCAATTTATCATTTTTCTGCAAAATGATGAAATGATTACTTCTGATTACTGCTCAATTTATCATTTTTCTGCAAAATGATGAAATGATTATTTCTGATAACTGCACAATTAATCATTTTTCTGCAAAATGATAAATTGTCAAGTTGCACTATCTTCGTAATTCGTCATTTATTTGCAAAATGTTGAATTGATTACTTCTGATAACTGCGCAATTAATCATTTTTCTGCAAAATGGAGAGATAATGTGTGAAAAAATCATCATTTTGTTGAATTGCTAAGCACTTAAGTTAACCTTTTAACGGCACCTTAACGTTTCCGTAGAATACTTTTGAATTTTTCCATTTTGACGAGATGTTCTAACTCGGCAAAATGACAATTTTCTGAACTTTGCCGTTTTGACGAGATGTTCTAACTCGGCAAAATGACATTTATCTGAATTTTGCCATTTTGACGAGATGTTCTAACTCGGCAAAATGACAATTTTTTGAGTTTTTCCATTTTGACGAGATGTTCTTACTCGGCAAAATGACAATTTTTCGAATTTTGCCATTTTGACGAGTGGTTTTATTTCAGAAAAATGACAATTTTCTGAATTTTGCCATTTTGACAAGTTGATCAAATCGCCAAATTTCAGATTTTTGTCATTTTGACGAGTTAATTTAAGTCGTCAAAATGTCAATTTTACGAAAATTGTCATTTTGCCGGGATAGTTCTTTTTTCATTCGCATGTCCCTTCTACGCTTCCGTACTAATACGTAGCACGTAGGCGCCCAATGTTGTTTACAAGATCCTCAATTTTTGTGGAGATAAGAGATCATGTAAGGGTAAATTGTGAAAAGACAGTAGAATATGATTATTTCAAAAAGGATAACCTCGAGGGATATGCCTCAGCGTTACAAAACATTTCAATCCGGCAAGGAATTATTCACCTTTTGGGCTTTCTGGTTTTTAAAAATAAATACTTTCATCCTAGTCAAGAGAGTTTTATCTCTGTTAGAACGATGGTGATGATCGTTATCATAACTATTAAATTACGACATTTGTGTATTATTGTTTACATTAATACTACCTTTTTTGGTGTCAAAAAATTTAAACTTATTTTCTTTCATTGCTAATTACAAGAAAACAATTAACCTTCTATATCGTAACAATTCAGCTCTGTCAGAACTGATTACTTCTAATTAGTAATTCCTTAACACTTTCTAGATACATCGAGAAAATACCCAGAAGCAACCCAAGACGTAGAGCTGCCTACTATTTCAGGAGGGGTACAACAAGGGACTGAGGTACCAATGAACCGAGAAGGGCCCGAATCGAGTCCTTTAAGTTCCTTTTACTTCTATTTACAACAAACATTATCAGGAGGGTAATATTTAAGAGACGGACGAAGGTAGAAAATCAATTTAGCTTCAGCGCTCAGTAGTCTTAAATGCTTACTCATAAATATTCAAATGCAATATAGCTTCTGTTGAGAATGGCCACTTTTTCTGATTCTATCATAACTGCTCAACCTCTTAGGTGTTAAGTTCGGTTCTAGTGTAATGACATTCGATTTCTGAAACTACAGCACTGGTGAAAGTTTACGTTTTCTTACTGACTCCTTACCTTTTTATTGACATGTTTTGCTAATTAGCTGCAATTTTCGAGATTTGCAAAAAAAAAAGACATAATAAACGGCTAAGAACACGTAAAATGACTGGAATTGTTTACAAGACAACAGGACAGGATAGCATTCAAAGAATTGTTTCTTTCAATTTGCAACCAAACACATTTGCTGCTGATGTCCCTGTTATACAGATGATCTCGGATGGCGTAATGCAAACTCAAGTAATTACTCGGGTTTCCAGGTACCACGATCCCCCGATAGAGGATCAGCTCTGCAATTCCCTTATCGTCATGATATGTTGCTGTCGTCTGATTGGTATTTTTGCACTCTGGTATGCATTACAGGTATGTAGCTCATTCTAAGTATCATCGTCATCGTCGCTGTGTTGTTTTCATCGTCATTGTCATCAACATTAATGCCTGTTTAAGCATGGAGCTATTACGGATGGAGTAAAAGCAGAGAACCTTTCTTTGAAGTCTTCATGGGTTCCGACATTCTAAGACTAATGAGCCGCGAACATTCTCAAGGATTTACTTACACTTGCAAACAATAAGTGCTTAATAGATAAAGACAGCTCTTCACAGTCGAGGTAAATGGCATGTGTCAAAGGTCTGGTGACATGCCACCAGAAAGAGCTGTTTCACTTGCCAGTTAGAGAATTTAATCCTCCAATGATAAATCCGTTTGATTATAATTTCAAAACCATTTACCGTTCCCAAATTACACGTCTTCAAAGTTTGATGGTTTCTGAAGTATAACTCATTACCTACGCAAAATAACTATGTGGAGTGTTGTACAGTGTTAAGATTTCTTTTGTTCACCCTACATATATTATCTCTTAATTAATGAAGAGATAGTTTACAGTTTGGTGAGTGAAATCAATAATTCTCAAGAAAACAATTTTAACTTTCATAATTAAACCCTCAGGAAATAACAACGCTACCAGTGTCCTTGAAATTAAGGTTGTAAAAACAAAGACTAACATTAGCCACATATGGTATGTCCATCTTTTGATGTTACATATTTGCATAATAAGCTCATGTTTATTCATGATATATGTGTTACATAAAAATTAACCTGTAAAATGGTCAATGTGTGATGAATTGTAATGAAAATTGCGGCTATTTCCTGGATATTTAATGCATCTTTCATCAAATAGCCAACTATAATTTTCATGTCACCGGACCTCTAATACACTGTGAAGTGCATAGGGACTTGTAACCTTAAAAATACAAAAAAGTAGCAAGGTTTAAAAAATTTTGTCAGAAAAGTACGCACCCGCACAGATTCAAGGGACACACCGTAGTAAAGATGAAGCAACTATCTTTTCGCTCAACTAATTCCTATGTTTAGGAAACTTTCGGAAAGGCTTCAAAGTCTTTCGGAAAGATTCTGGGACATTTTTTAGACACGTAATTTTCTTTTTTTAACAAAGAACGCTAATTTTCCAACCACAACACTAACTTTAACGAAGTTTTCACCTTTAAAATGATATTTAAATGATTTAAAAAAACTGAGCATCCACTTCAAAACTGAAGCTCTGAAGATGACCATCTTCACATACACAATTTGATTCCAGCAGGGAATATTCATGAAGTTTAAAAATGTAAAAACAGCCGTTTGTTTAAGTTTAGTATCACAAATACAGCTCAGTGTCGAACCCATGATGGTTCTTCAAAGGAAATGCCAAAGACGATTAGGGTAATTTAACCGGTTTACTTGAACAAAAGTTATGAAAGGCGAGGAGTTTGGCGAGAGGAAGGTTATCTTTGATTGAAAGGATTAGCTGAGTGCTTTATTGCATTTGAGGTTCTCTGCTTTTACTCCATCCGTAATAGCTCCATGGTACGAGTATTGATAGTAATAGAAGTGACAACAATAACAGCTTTAAGCACTGCTAATAAACTTAATCATTTTTGAAATAATAATCATAATCAGAATCAAAATTATGATCCCAATTCTAATCACAAACCCAATTTATCAGATTCATTGTAGCTTTCGTTAAAATCACTCACCAACTATTCAACCAACCCCACGAACAGCGAGGGCTTCATCAACCCCTGCCAGTGAAGTTTTTAAATTCGAATATTTGGCCAGAGCTGATATGTCCTACCGTAATAGAGTTTATTATTTTGCAAAGAATTGTTACTTCATACTCTAAGAGTGGCTTCAAACCTCTGTTGTGGCATTAAGATTAAGAACTTTGAATTCAAAAGGTCATAATTCTAAGTCAGTGTTGTAACGAGTCATAACTCAAGTCGCTTATTTTCAGAAGGGAAATGACCCGAGCAATTGTATCATGATTTTCCTCATAGATATAATACAGTGACTCGAGTCACTGACTCGACTCGAGTCACATTGGAAGCAGTAAATGACTTGACTCGACTGCAAAATTGAGTGGCTCGTTACAACACTGTTTGGAGTATTCATGTAATAAATCATTCCTATTTTTAAAACAATACTTCTTTTACTTTTAAAGTCTTAATCATGATTTATATATAATTGTTTTTGTTATAAAGTTGAAAGTTTGATTTGTTATCTTATTAATGTTTGCTGTATAGTCTATTACTTTGAAATAAAATATTTGTTTTCTATCCTTCTGTTCACATTGAAATTCGTTACTTGAAGTTAAATGCAAGTCGTTACTCAGACCTTAACGGTTATAATTGTGGCTTAACATTTATGACGATGACCTAATACCTTATTATCAATTTATCTCAAAATTTAAACTGTTTACTTTTGTTATGAGTTTAAATCTCATTATCTTACTTTCAGTCTTATTAATTTATCTTTTAATTCCATTTTGTGACGTTGAAATTAAAACCAAACGTCATTTAAAACATTAACATTTTAACGCCATTATAATTAATTTTTAATCTTATCAATTTTGCTTTGACAGTTAATCAAAATTTGAAATTTAATCTCATCAAATGTTTTGACTGTTCTATAGTTTCAATCTCAAGATTTTGACATCCAAATCAATCGCTTCTAACAATATTGCCTTCTGATTGTAAAAGTCTCAAAGGACATTTTTTGTGATAAATTGAATTTGTCTTCAAATCTCATTATTTTGACTTTTAATAGAAAAACTGCTACATTGCATTCCATTACGTTAACCTCGGATGTCTTTAAAGTAATTTTGAGGTTATAATCCAAGAAACGCTCCATGCAAATCAATTTCAACCTTGCATTTTGACAGTGGCGTAGCCGGGGGGGGGGGAGGGGGGGGGGCGAGTTACCCCCTCTGGAAAAATCTTGGGGGAAATTTTGAAAGTGAACATATGGTGAAATTTTCGCATGATCTGGTAAAATTTTAAATTTCTCAACCAGTACACTTTACTCATTTTAAAGTATATGCCACACTGGCACAACCAGTCCTCTTTAAGGTTTTCAGAGATGATATGATGACACCATGCTTATAGGTGTACTAGTTAGGTTTTACTATCTGTTTTATACAGCATGGGATCTCTGGACCTCTGACACGGGGCTCTGTCCTTTTACTGTATACTTGTAATGTTCCTGATAATTAAAGCAGCAGCATTGTGGTATATGCAGTTTGTTAGAATGGGTCAGTGGTCAAGTGCTTTACTCTGCTACAAGGGCAGTTCCTCGTAAAATTTGGACTGATTGTGGTGAATTTGGTAAACTGATGAAGGGAAAGGTGTACCAGGGTTCACTTAATTACTGTACTTCACCCATTGTCATTCTGATCTACCAGTAGGACTCAAGAAAAATTCATCAAGACCTGAAGACAAGCAAGATAAAAAAAAAGCTTCCTAAAAAATAGGAATTCTTGGTAATGTATTCAGTTTACATTTAGCACCAAATGTGGCACCATTTTGCATCTAGCCCACCTTATATGAGCAAAAATTTTCCAAAGGGGAGGGGGACACTCCTCCCCCAGGACAGCGATCAGTCACTTCAGCCAGGTCAGAGGAAAGCACCCGGACAAAATTTGGACCTGGGGAGAACACTGATTATTAGGGAGCAGATCACTAATTGGGGGAAATCTTGGTGCTCTTGCCCCCGTGACAAAAACCTGGCTACGCCACTGCATTTTGACATATATAACGTTTTTCAACGCTTTATGGTCAATTTTTAGGTGCTGATTTCAGATCCGGTGGGTGCCAGTTCGAAACTCTTGAGCGTGTTTTGCTTAAACGCGAAAATGTAAAATAGCCGTGAAAATGTACTGGTCGATGGGTATTTCCTCTCTAGGTGTAAGCAAATTCTGAAAATATTCAGCCAAATCATACATGGAAGTGCAAAGTATGTTTCCATTAATTATTCAGTGGTCTGCTTGAGTATATGTGACGTTGTAGCGTGTACATCGCCTTACCGTCGATGTCTCAATATCCACTTTTCTTTTCTGCGAAAATTTGCACTTGGGGGTATTTACACAAGTAATGGTCTCTTAGACGAATGTAGTTGGTTCTGCCGTTAAGGGTGACTCTTTATCACTGCAGTAATGTAGCTATTTTTAATGAGCCTGAATGGCCTACATGTTAACACCCAGAGACTTACGTAACTGGCGAACACATTACTATAACACATAATACATAACTGTTGGGAGTACTGTGATAGAACGCAAAAATCCAAAATCGCGGCCAAAATTGACGTTCTGATACGTACATCTTTGTTATATTTACATTACCTTCTGAATGCCCTAAGTCAATATATACTTCCGTGTGAAAAGTACATGTCAGTAATATTTACCATGTATTATTCTGCCAACTGGTTGCATGAAACTGACGGACAATGTGAAAAAGATTATTTAAAAGTCACATTTGCTTTTTATAATGCAAACAGTGTAGTGCTTACAAGCTATTAACATGACGCAGAGAGAAAGTAAAGCAATTTTTTTATTGTTTTACATTTCAGTCTTACCAGTTTACTATCGAAGAAGCCGCGTTACTTTGCCAAAACATTACATATTTCAAGCATTATGGGTGATGCATCATTTGAAAATCATTTGATCTACATGCAGTGATATGCTATCATGGGAAATAAATTTAAGGTTTTAAAACCAAGATTCACAATTGGTGGCTGCATCTGACTAATATAATAAGTAAAAATATTCAAATTATGCCACATAAATGTAACACATTCCAAAAGATTCATCAAGGAGTTGTTAAAATTCCACACAGCAAGTGTGGCCTTACACAATCGCAGTGTCATATTTAATTTTTTTCCAGACAACCCCTTCCCCACCACATCGAGGCCTCGTACATTTGACGCTCGTGGCTCCAAACTTCATCCCTATAGAATCACCCCTACGTTAACTCTCGGATCCTCCTCTGGAACTGGTCAACCAAATAGAGACCATCAGGAGAAAACACAGACAGTCTCTGTGTTATCTCTTGATGTTCCCTGTTCGAAAGAATGCGTTTAAGTGATTCTTAGGCCAGACTCTTATCATATTACAAAGAATCATTAGGATATTTGTTCCACTTACACCCCGATTTCCGATCTGAATATTTCGAACATGCTCTAGTTTAAAGTCTGATGCAGGGTGGTGGGGTGTTACAATGCTACAAAAATAAGTCTCTCTTAGCTTAGGATAGCTTTGAAAGTTTGGTAACATATGTTGCCATCTTTTTATCCTCTAAAAATCCCACACGACTCATAGTATGGCGTGATGTGCTATCCCGATGCTTATTCGATGCTGGTAATAAACATCTAGATGAAAGCCTAGTGAACATCTGTACAAGACAAGTTGCAAATCGGACAGCATGGTAAATTTTGGGGACTTGGTTAAGAGGGGCAGAGGGTAGGCTGTTGAGTGGGAATGGCGAGAGCTGGTTTCATGAAAGAAGGTTGCTGAAATTCTTGAAGTTAAAAATCAGCGGTTAGCGTTGACCGCTTATTGATGATTAAAGAAGTGATAAAAGTTATGTAAGAGTAAAGCATGTATTTACATTTGAATTGGGGTATAAAATTGCAGGAGTGGCGTCAGGTGAGGTGGGGGGGGGGGTAATGCCCACGTAAGGAAATTTTTCAATTTTCGTAGGAAGGTATTCATGGGTTCGATAAATCATGTTATCAGGATATGCCAGAAAGTTTAAGTAGCCCCAACGGTTTACATGATTTCGCTCTTAGGGAACACATATTTTCAAATAAACCCCCAAATTTTCCAATATTCTACTGTAAAACTCCATTTTTCCAAACTTTCCTCTACAGAAACCGCAATGTTTTAAAATTTCTTAAAAAAAATCCAAAATTTTGGGAGTAGCGTTATACACATGAGCCGAAAACATTTTACTTTCTCAATCCTTCCGACCATCTCTTTGACGGGGCTTCAGGTTGCCCCCCCCCCCATCCACCCACTCTAGCTTGGTCCCTCTTCGGGCAAATTCTGGTGCTAACTCCCTTGAATAAGGTTATTGTATATCCAATGAGTACATGAGAAAAATTACAAATGGACAGGAATGATCAGGAAATGAACAGACTACCACCAACGTTGAGCAGACTATCGCCAATTTTAGTTAAATTCATCCCACATAGCGCATGTTTTTCTAAAAAAAGCATTAGCACTGTTTTATGCATTACTGGATTTAGAATCTGAATGGGCCTGGAAATGAGCTTCATCCTTGAACTCATGTCATTGCTAAACCCACCAATGTCACGAATCAGCTGGTCAAGTGTAAATACCATCGTTATTGGAGGATCACATGACATCTATATGCATTGCCTGTGTGGGTCACATCTCGTAAGTCGCTGGGTGTCACTATGCAGGTCAACAGTCAGAGGGGTGGATACAGGATAATTATTAGGAGTAGATACGGGGAATTTATATCCCGTGAGATCAAACGGCGTCCTTCGTAGCTTTGCTTAGTATTCATGTACACAGAATTTCTAAAATGATAAACTTGAATGCCCCACAGTATCTGCACCTCAGCCTTATCGAACAGCACCCTCCCTTTCCTTGTATCATTTTCCATTTGAGGAGCACTCCTCACTTAAACGTGCTCTTTAAAAGTAGCTTTATTATTGCAAAAATTAAGAATCACCCCTGATACAGAGCTGGGTGCATCTGTTAAAATGACCATGTGTTAACTAACCTCCTTAGCAAGCGGACTTTTGCTGCATCGATGATAAGACGATGTACACTTTATAAACATCACATACACCAAACCATACCGCAGAATAATTAATGGAAATGATACACTGTGTACTCCTAAGTATAATCTGACTATTTGTAGAATTTGCTTCATCTAAAGAGATGTATGTCAAATAGTAGATTTTGGCCGCCATTTTGGATTTTAGCAAAAATACTTAACAGTTAAAAACTGGCACCCAACGGATTTAGAAACAGCACCTAAAAATTGATCAGAAACCGTTGAAAACCATTGTATATGTCACAAAACAAGGTAATGTGGCTTGTAGCCTGGGCTAATAGTAAGTAACAGATAGGAAATCAAAAGTCTTTTATTTGACAATAATTAGTTCTATTGTCTGTATCAGCTTAAAACCTTGGCTTTTTATGTAAAGCTAATAGGACATTAAGCAAATTATTTACTTACACATCAAAATTTTGGAAATAAAAGTTAAGCGTTCACACAAAATTATATGTGGAAAACCTTCCATTTTGGGTATCACATTTCTTTTCATATGTTGGGGTATGAATGCTATCATTATTTTGTAATTTACACGGCCGCAAAGCTACGCAAATTTACGATTTAAATATAAGATCAAATTGAGTCATGATAAGAATATGAAAAAGAAGCCCCTCTTTTAAATCTGCTATAATTTTGCTTACGGTGTGAATATTATTGCAGTTAACTAGAAAATAAGAGCAGTCTGGCTTCCATTTTGATTTCAAAAGGGAGTTTAACTCAAGTTTAAGTATTCCTTCTTTCATTTAAATACTAGTTTTGAATTGGGAAAACTAGTTGAAACCATTTGATATAAGAATGCATCACCGGAAGTAAGAAAACTCCACCATTTTTATTGTCAAAACTGTTGCTGAATATGACCTTGACAGAATGGAAGCTATTTTCTTTTTATTCTGCACACTAAAATTTAATAAGAAGATGAGCAATAAAATTCATATTCGCATGGCAATTTTACTGAAACATTTTTATCCCATACCATTATCCATAAGCACCACTAGCAGTAACATCAAACCATCGTAACTGCAATAATAACATTAACAATTAAAACAATAAATGTATAGCTACAAAAGTGGCATACGCATTCTAAGCTCGAGTCGCTGATATGCAACACTTGATAGTTTTATGCTGATTGACTACTTAAGCTTAAACAAGGACGAGTTCCACTGCCTTTGACCCATCACAACTGTCGCTTTTTGTTCGTTCATTTATTTAAATAGTCTTATTATTTAAGTCATAAACAGAAAGGATTATAAAACAGTCGAGCAAGGTATTGAATATGCACCGAATGTAAAGATAAAACGCGAAAGTAAACCTAACACAAACAACGTGCCTTTTGATTCCAGAAACGGTCCCTGGAGTCTGCTGGTAAGTTGGAAGCAGCAAAAGAGGCGTCATCTCGGGCCAAGTATTGGAACTACGCTGGTTTGTGCTTCGGGATTGCCGAGATTGTTGCGGTGATTGTGTATGTTATTGTATCCCAAATAAGAAATTAATCTTATTGACTGTACTACACACCGAATGAATCACATTAGATTAAGTATAATTTTCAGCTAATATTACCTGTTACAGGACAAACAAAGACATGGTATAAACCAATAAATGTGTTTATGTTGAACTAGGACCAAGAAACCAATAATGTGGTGACCTAACATTAGATGTAGCGAATAAAAATTGCTTTCATATCGCTACTATATTTTGCTTGTATAGTTTTTCTCTTAAATAAGTTTTCACCAGATTAAGTTTTAAAAGTCTTTTCTGCACCAAAAATGCTAAAATTACTGTTAATTAACAGGTCATTAAAATTGATACATACTTTAACTTAATTTTGAACAATATTCTCAATTTTGACCCAGTTAGGCTATCAGTGGAAAGGTTAGAAATTGTAGATTTGGAATGACGTCATTCTGGCTCATTAATATGTAAATTTATGCAAATGAGGTCATATTTTATGTATTTCTCTGTTTTATTGCTATTATTTTCTTTATTTGTCCTTCATTTTTATCGGTAATGTGGGGAAAACAATGAATTTTCCTCAAAACTGTGTTTCCGACATTATTTTTTCTTCATTGATACCAAATGTGATCAAATTAAATACATTTTTCCAGAGATTTTGCACAGCCAAAATCCTAGCTATAGCTTAGTCTGTGCTAAGAATTTCACCCAATTGGCTTTCCAAGCTACACAGATGTAGTTTGAATGCCCTATTGACCTAGATTCATTGCAAGCGGCCCACTGTAGACCAAGTGCAATGCATTCACTACTGCTCACACGTTCCCAAATTACTACACGCACTGACATGGATAGACAAGAGAGGTCACCTATTCATGAGTTATGCATAATACAAACAGCGCACATATATACAAACAGCGCACACTATATATGTAATATGGTATATGTCATATGATATGTGTACAGTATACTGTGGTTCTGCTATGCATGCCTCCAAAAACTGATGGCAGCATGTTCAAATTAGCAAAGAAAAAAATCGAAATTTGCCTGATAAAGTCCACAGTTGGTGTCTGCTTTGGGGACAAAAATACGAGAAAGCTGTTGAATGGGGGTTTAGGAGGTACGAGTTTTGAAACTTGCTACTGCTTGGATAAATTTTGGTAATTCTAGACAAAATTTGAGGACCGAATATTTTATGCAATTCTTCAAAAATTGAACCAGCTATAGACATGTCGTTTTCATTATGTAAAAATGCATTATATTGCTAAATCAAACTCACTAATATCTGACGTGGGTAGGGTAAATGCAACTTCCTTTTGGAATTTTTGGAAATTATGCATTTTTCCAAAAAGTGCCAAAATTTGAATGTAAAAATTTCCATATAACCCCCCTTTCAAAAAAACTTGGTGCCATTTGACAGATTTGACAGATTATGGTTTGGAATATGAATTTTTACATTTTGTGTCTTCTCCCTGGGTTAAATATAACCCAAAGTGCGGAAAGGGATTAACTTACTGAGAGGCATAAAATCTTATACGAGCAGACGGTTACATTGTAGAGTATCTATATCCACATACGACTTAGCTGCACACAATAAACGTTTCTTTGCTGAATTTATATGTTAGTCATATGGTAACATTACCGATATTTTGTGGTAAAGTTGCAAAATTTTGGCACTGTTTGCATTTTTATCTACTAATGAAGCGTACCAAATGGAAGTAAACAGTTATTTGCATGTAGCTACCTTGATGATTGAATACATAATCAAGCTACTCATTATACTGGAAGAAACCACACTTCAAGAGGCTATGGTTATTCTGGTTCTTCTGCTGCTTACAGATTTGCGTTTTGGGCCAGGAGGAAAGGAATTATTCCTCGATTTTACTTGCATAATGTTCGTGTTGCTTAAATCATCCCATGCTTTAATGTGATAAACTTATAACTTCAAAATGTCATAAAGTTGATATCGATATACTTTCAGCATGAAAAATTTCTGAAAGAGAAAAGTATAAAAACTGACTGAAAAGGTGTAATGGTTTTACCTAGACCTTTATTTGTCTACTGATTTCACAAAAATTGTTAAGATATCCTCTGAAAATGAAAGTATGAAACAGTTATAGACATTTCACCATTATGTAAAGAATGGTTGTAGTTATGTTTATCGTCGAATGCCACTAGATAATTGAAAAAACATGAAAAACAGAAGTGTAAAAATTGATTTACTACGCGTTTAAAAAGTCCATTATAGGAATAATAAGGCCAAATAAACCATAACCCTGGGCGAGAAAAGTCTTTAATTCTGCACATTTTTCTTTTACTTAGAAAGACCTAGGAAATGAAATGTCAACAAAGACTACCGTAGTTTTATGATCAGATTACAATGTATTATGCACTCGTGCATATAATCCCCCCCCCAGGCTGAACACAAAGTTTCCTGTCCTGATTTCAGCAGGCAGGGGGTACCAGTATTTTCCATGTCAACAAAGGTGAGGTATCATGTACATATCAGTAACATCGTGCACTATCTCATTTAAGCGTGCTTAGGAGTGAATGTAAATTCTTTATTATCAGGGATTCCGCCAGAAATGCAAAAAAGGGGGGGGATTAATTGCTCCTAAACCCCTAGTCCAAATTGATGCTGTCCCTGGCTAAAGCTACAAGTGGTTTCAGGGGGACAAAAGCTTGCTTCAAGACCCCTATAAGGTGCATTTTGAAGGGTTTTAAAGGCCATTTACTTATGAAAGTCCAAACATTGCTGCAACGGTGCCTTCTTCTTAAGTAAGAAACCAAGATATGGACAATTTTTTTAATTTTATGGAAATGAAAAGGGGGGGATTTTACCCACCTTCTTCTGGAAAGGGGGGATTTTTCCCCCCCTTTCCCCCTTTGGCGGAAACCCTGATTATTATATGTTGTTCAGCTTGAGTACCCTGAGGGTTTAGAACAGCACTCTGCAATAGTGTGCTAGCAAAGATTCAGCGAGCTGCATATTAATGTAACTGTCTTGCTTTACATTTTTGCTCTATTATAACCACCTGTGCAGCACCTTGTATGGATTTGTTGTGTGTAAATAAGAACACTCTGATGCCTTCATTTCCATTATTGTTTTATTAGGTTACTACCTCTGTGTTAGCTTACAGCCATGCATCTTCCGGATTTTTGTGGGAAATTTTGTAATGCCTATATTTCCCCTGTACAATATATGCAGTGTAATAATATGAAAATAAGATTGTCGCTTTGAGAATCATATGACAGCACTAGTAACACTTTGTTTGACATAATTAGGGTTTTACAACAGTGTAACCTTAATCAAGCACAATAGTTGGATTTAGAATAATTTAGAGCAATTTGAACTTAGCTTTATGGACATTTCACTTACATGTAACCCTCATTTTTACTTACTTCAAAGCCTAAGTGTAGTAAACGAAAGTATCCTTTGTCCTACCAGTGTGCCTCAAACGAGTTTCACTGGTACCTCCATGGACAAGTATGTTTAATGGTTATCAATGATCCAGGCAGTGGGCTCACAAAATAAACATCATTAAGATGCATCATTTTAGTCCATTTAAATGGAGAATGGGCTTGCTATTTTTTATACTGTCTTAAAAGCAGAAAAGATTCTTGGAACAAGCGACGAAGCACCTCTTTTAAACGGTGTTTTTCACAATTTGACCTCTGGTAACCTCAAATGCCCTTTGAACGCAACCAAAAACGACGGGTTTCTTGCAAACAATACGGCTCCCTCACCTGCTGCGCATTTGATCCGCTGCAGTTACATACCAACAAACACTTTTTTCGAGTTTAAGTTCATCAGTAAGAGCTATTTAAAGCTAGATAATCGAGCTTAGCTTACGTCGAATAGGTTTTATACATGATGTGTAGAACCCCGTTAGCATTATTAATAATCATCCCCGAATAAAACAGCTTTACTCGGGTGTCACGTGACCAGACTCAGTATGTGTACATACAATGTCTGCGTACAAAGAGCTCTTACGGGAGTGCACACGTAATGTAAGGGTTCCGGAACAAGCAAGGGTAGAATGTAATGAACTGCTCTCAGAGTGGGGGCCATAAACCTCTTTCCCACCTCCTGACGCCCATGGGTCGCATTGTTTCTGAAGTTCTGCGTAATAACCAGATTACTTACAGCCTGTGATTGTGGCATTAGTTTATAGGTACTTCATGCGAATGGATACCCTTTAGACAGTCTAGAAAAACTGCCCATATATTGACATGTGTCATGACATAAAAAATAATGTATCTACGTTGGATGGCCTAGTTGGATTAGCTGCTTACTGCAAGTTAAAATCGTAATAGCACACGTTCTTTTATAAAAGGCACTAACTCAAACAAGTAAAGTAGGACATAATAATGAAGAAATCAACGGTGAATGAAGCTATTCTCAACATGAGCAGAAGAGGGTGGGAGAGGTGGGAGGATAAATGTTTAAGACTGCCACCCACTAGCTCTTTTGAATTGTTTTATTCTTGAGTGTCCGGGTCCTTAAATGCACATTGATGCTACACTTTGTGCATATTTTGCAATGCGTTTATTGAAAACGTTTGATATCCTAATGGAGTTAGGTAAGTTCTAAAAAGTGGATTTACACGCGAAAATCCTAACATACATGTGTTCTTGTAATATGCTCTATACCAACCTTTGCCAACCGGTGACGTAACCGTCAATGGTCTAATTTCCACAACCCTACTAGGCCCACCTCGGATTCAAATCCCTCCAATAAAGCTGTTAGGAAAACAGAATGACCCTTGGCTACCGGAAACCTAAATAATTCTCTACATGCCGTCGGCCCTGGGAAAAATTAAGCATTGGCAAATCTCTGTGGAAAAAATGTTATTAAGTCCAGGAAAAGTAACGCAATCTCAAGAAGTTGCGAAAAATTGTCTAATGTACAGTTACAAGTTATTTTAAATGTGTGGGTTGCATGAAAAGGAAATAATCCATTTTCCCGCAAGAAATAGCACGTTTTTCAGGCTATGAAACAGTTTTAAGAAATCGCGAGAAATCTTAGGGAAAAGTCTAACCGTGGGCAAAGGTGCAAAAAATGAGCTTCTCCTTCAAGCATGTTTCACGATTCTACACTTCTTCACGACTGCTAGAAAGTATTGCACTTTATGCATGTTTTTGCCATATCTGCGAAACACGACATTTTACAAGTGGGGCAGTGTACATTTCTCAGGGGTGGAGCCGTAATTGCCCAAAACCCTTTTCTGCACTCACAGTACTAATACTAGTGTAAATTTATTAACTAATAATTAATAACTGAGGCTTATTATAAACCTATTTTGAGCAATATTTTCAATTGAGACCTATATATTTATCAATGGGAAGGTTAGCAGTCGTAGATTTGACATGACGTCATTTTTGTTCATTAAAATGCAAAATTATGCAAAGACGTCATTCCTTGTGTTTTTCTTTTTCACATTGTTATTATTTTGTTCGCTTTATTTTTCGGTAATGTTTTGGAGATAATGAGTTTTGTGTTCAAAATCTTAATTACCTTATCATTTTCTTTTTAGTGATACTAAAATTGTTAAACTGAATGTATTTTGCAAGAGATATTACACATTTAAGATGCATCCGGAAGGTGCGGGGTTCAACTACTGGCCGGGTCAAAACAAAGACTTTTAAAATGGAACCTACTGCCATTGTGCTTGGTGCTTAGCATAAGCAATGGAGTAGGGAAAACAAATCAGTAAGCCACAACTAGAAAAAAGGCCATAGCGGAGCCGGCCCGACTTAAACCAATTGGTTAGAAACTAAGCCGTAAAACCTTGTCTAACTAACTACACATTGCAGATTTCAGCTTGTCTGCGCTGAGGCGTGCCAACCGAATTGCCCTACCAAGCTACACAATTGTTATCTGAATGCTCTTTTGACCTAGATCTATTTCAATCCGCATACTGTAGAACCCCCCCCCCCTCCCCATGCAACGCATTCCGCATTCACCAGGGCTCACACGCTCTTAAATGATACCACGGCGCTTGAGAAGGGATAGACAAGAAAGTTAACCAGGCTATTCCTCGAGTCAGTGCACACACCCAGTACACAATATACGCAAGTAAAATATATGAGTTGTAAAAAAGTGAGCTAGCTAGGCAGTCCTTCACAAATGATGGCAGTATGCTCAAATCAGCACAGCAAATATTCGAAGGTTTTCGAGAAAGCAGTTGGGTGGGGTGAGCAGCAGGTATGAATTTTAAAACTTGTAAGTTTTTGTGCAAATTTGGCTAATTTTAAACATAATGTGAGGATATTTGGTGCAATTCTGCATAAAAATGAACCAGCTATAAACTTATCCTTTTCAAAATATATAAATAGTTTGTATAGAGCTCAATTAAAATGGCTTGTAAAGTGGGTAGAGTAATGCAAGTTTGGTTTAGAATTTTTTGAAATGGTTGAGTCATTTTTCAAAACAAAATGTGAAGAAATTTGAATGCACACAACTACCCACCTTCCAAAGAAAACCTTGGTGAAATTTGACAAATTTTCCCCTTCTTCTATATTTATTGTTATATCATAAGTATGGGGTTAGGAATCACTGAAGTATTCATTTTTGAGGTTTGTGTCTCCTTCCTGCGTTAAATATAACCAAGGTGCAGAAAAAGGTTTCAATGGAGTTTGCTGTTGTTTCACTTTTGCAAACTGTCAAGCCGTCCTGTTTACAACTATTTTTGTGGGGGATGGACTAATTAATTGCAGTTGTCGGAAAACTACTCTACAGTCGCTCTCGGGGGTTTTGACTGGTAGCTGTGGCACTTTGCTGGCAAGGATTTTAATTTTTTAACACTATTTTCCTGTGAAAAGAAACACATTAGCTTTCACTTTGTTTAAATAGCAGACATTAATGATTACGTCAAGTATTCTAATGAAGCATTGGAACTGGGAATAAAACAATACAGTAGTAGCACTATTGCGCTAAGTCAGCACATTGTTTATACTCCCAGTCCCATCATGCACAGTAATTATTAAAGTCTGCTATTGGACAGAGAGGCTATCACCAGGGGCGTAGCCAGGATTTCTTGAGCCGGTCACGAACCTTTCTAGGGGGCACAATTTCTGAATTCTCTCCCTCTCTATAGGGCTTATATACAGAACTGCGCATTCCAAAATTGTCCACGGGGGGCACCTGGGGTGGCACGGCTTTGTCGTGGGAGGGGGCACGTGCCCCCTCATGCCCCCATAGCTACGCCACTCGCTTTCACAGGCTAATTTGGTATCTATAACATTAGCCTGATAGGTCTTAACAGTCGTGCTGGTGGAGAAGTCTTAGGATGTTCTCCCCCTCTAGGAGAGATGCTTCCCTTCCGAAGGGCTTATGAGGCAAAAATTTAACAATAATATTATTTGTTTTTACAACAGTGTGTTTCCTAAAAAGTATAGGTTGGAGGAAACCAAATACAAGAAATATTTTTGTGAGAAATTCTTGGAACATGGACAAATTAAACGGTCTTTCTTTCTGTATAAACACAGAGGAGGAACTAGGTGATTTAAGTAAGAAGAGGACACCAATTGTATTTAGGGGCATTATATAAGTACTTTTCATTAAATGTCAACACCTGGATGGCAAATGTTTCCCATTCTCAAGCATTCACTTTTCATTTGTATTCCAGTATATAATGAATTTGGTTAGTTACTTAGATGGGATTTTACGACACACCAACACGACCGTGTTATATAGTGTCATCTAGAAAAGAAAAGGTGCAATCTTGGGGTAAAAGAAAAACATAAAAAGGCAGGATCAAATTCTACTAAAGGGCCAAGGCAAATGCGGGAGTCATGTCAAAAACCTCTATACAGTTTGCTTTCCTTGAGAAAGTCCAAAATAAAGGAAGGGTCTGTCTGTTCAAATAAAGTTTTCAGGTCTGGCACAGTGTAGTACTTCTGGCAAATATGGGAGTATTCATGACCGTCAACGAGAATGTGACTGACGGTGACAGCACAATCACAGGGTATACAATATGGCCTCTCATCCCCGTGAAGTAAATAGGCATGGGTAAGGTAAGTGTGACCGATGCGAGCCCTAGTCAGAACTAAATCATCTCTTCGTTTACTGGGGGTTCCATGTCCCCCAGTTCCGACCGTTGGTTTAACTCTGTACAATTTGTTTTCGGGAAAGGAATCCCATAGCTCTTGCCACTTCGATTTTACAAAGCCATTGATCTTAGGGCGGTAATCAGTGTGGGGCAAGTAGAGATTGGTGACGTCCATCTGTAGGGCTTCTTTAGCCAGTGCATCGACTTTTTCATTCCCTTGTATGCCCACGTGACTAGGGACGCATGCTAGCACAACCGACTTTTGTAGGTGAACGAAATTGTAGAAAGCTTCACGGAGAGCTGTTACTAAAGGGTGTTTTAGCTCATGGCCTTTAAGTGCCAAAAGGCTGGATAGTGAATCTGTGAACACAATAATGAACTGGTGAACTTCCGAGGTTTCAATCAGATGGAATGCAGTATATAATGAAGAGCATTACAGTTGACTTAATGTGCATTGACTTTGCCGAATTAAAATTTCCTACGGTCACTTTGTGAGGGTGACCATTAAAATAGCAAGATCCAGAGGCAAGATGCCCAGTAGGCTGAGAACCTTTCCAGAAATATTTTGAGAATAAATGTAAGATCTGGCATTCAAGGCAACTACATAACCAAGCACCTTGTATTTTTTTAATTTTATCGTGTTAACATTTTGCACTCTCCAATAATGGAAAGGCGGGTCAGCCAGTAATTATGATCTTTTCTTTTTCAATAAACAGGTTAAAAAATTATGTTCATCAGATTGACTTCCAATATTCTCAAGGCTTTTTTACCTACCACCTGACTCCCTCCTTCATTTCTAATCCACCCAAGGTTAATGATTCGTTCGTACGGTGGACATTGATCCGGTAAAGCAGTTATGATCTAAGCAAAACTCTGCCATAGATCCTTGCATGACTTTAAGAAAAAAATTGGTAAAGACCATTTCCTTGGTGGTTAGAAATGCTCCTCAAAACTTTCAAAAGATACCGACAATAACTACAGGTTGAGTAGTTCATTATCTATCCTCAAAATAGACTCTTTTCCAGATAGCGTTTACAAAGGGTTATGGGATAGAGTTTTAGTGTGCGTCGTTTTTGGCCACAGTAAAATGCCATTGACATTAAAGACGCACACCAAAACTCTGTCCACAATCCTTTGTAATAGCTATTTGAAAAAGGGTCTATAACATGATAAAACAATGTCAATAGGCTGATAGCGCTTTAGGTGAAAAAAACAAAACCTGAACAGGACGCTTAAAACAAAATAATTACGTATGCGGTGAAGCTCCGACTTTGAAAGCTCCGCCATTGAGGACTAGAAAGTAAAAACATTACAAAAGACATTGATAATGGTACTCTTTGTTAAAACATCCATAAAAATTGGACATGCACAAGCCGATAAAAGCATAACGTTGGCAGATAAGAGACGTCTGCCTTATGATCTTTTCCTTGTCAAAATGTTCAGGTTAAAAATTATGTTCATCAGATTGACTTCCTTGTATGCGCCACCATGTCATTACAACTTAGGTTATTTGAATATGTGTGTAGATGTGCAAATGATATAAATTGCCTTGTTTCTAACACCGTAGGAAAGCCTACAAATTCTTTTTTTTTGTAATAGGTATGACGAAAATATGCGGAAAAGGAAAACTCCCATAGCAATGCAACGTCACCCCACACGCCTATAAAATATAGTTTACAAGCAAATTCAAGCTGCCCTGAAAACCGGGGGAGTCCCTTGTACCATCACATCCCCGACACTGGAGAATATTATATAACTTTTGAGTCAAATGCCCCCTCTTTTTCTTTGTTACGTGTTCTAGATGTCCTTTGAGCACAATAAAACATTACGGATAAGGCTGGTTACGTCAATCAGTTACATTGGAAAGGGGTCACAAAGAACGTCCGTTTTGCAAGACAAATTGATTCTGAGTTTCTCTAGCAGTGCCAAACGTCCCTCTCTTGAATTTGGAATGCATGTGAGGAAACGTCTGGTCGAAGACACAAGGAATACAATAAAGCTCTAAAACTAAAGGAAATAGAATAGAGAGTAGTACAGCCCGTAACTATTGGATGCACAATAAACAGACCACCTTAGTAACATTTTCAACATAATTAAAAAGCTGTCAAATTCTTGCTTACGTCCCTACATGATGATGTAGGGAGTGTTTTGCTAAGATGATTAATGCTGGGTTTCAACTGACTTCTAAACAATTAGCAATCCCCAGTTTCCCAGGACGAAGTAATGATGAAACGCGTCTTCACGGTGGGTGAGCGAGGAGAGCTCAAAAAAAAAAAGAAATTTCCTACAGACATTGCAACAAAATGTTTTGCTCCACTTTGCTGACTGGATCCCCACAGGTGGGCAGATGACGGTAAGAATCTTATGATATCTTCAGATATCATGCTGTCCAACAGGAAGTATGGAAACAATTACGATGGATACTTACAAGCACGCAGAGAAATATTGCGTAACTGCATTTTCGTACTGCTTCCTTTTAAATTAGCAGTTGCAAACGTTATCCATTGTTGTGAGTCCTCTTCAAGTGAAAGACGGTACATTTTGTTGGTTTTTATGAGATACCCAAACTTTACGTCAATGGGCCTTATAGACCTATTGTCATTCAAACTACTCTCCCAACAAAAATCCTGCATTCACCCCATTAGTGATACCAGGACGGGAGGGGGGGGGGCAGAGGGACTACTATCCCACTGAGATTTTCAAACTGTAAATGAAAGTAAGTCTCCTTCAGAAAAAAATATTGAAATGCTAAAAATTCCAGTCCCCAAATTATAATTTCAAGGCCCCCCCAAACCTAGAAAATCGCATTTAGGGTTCTTTTCCCTCGAATTTTTCTGGAGAGGTCCCCCGACCCCCGTAATGGACGAGTTCTTATATGAGTTTCTATGCCTGACGAAAAAGCCATTTTCCTCCTACAATAAACATCGTTTGAATACGCCGGGATGTAAACTGGCTTAAGATAAAATAGCCAATGATTACATTTAATTATTAGCCAAACTCAATGAGCTTATAAAGTAACTTTTAATTTAAAGGGCATAAGCAGTCGCCGCAAACCTTTTTTGAAACAACCAAATCCCACAAATATCCCCATATCTCACTTCAGGTATCTCTCATGATATGTTAGAAAATAATGCATATTCAAGGTAAAGCAAAGAGTTAGTCTATAAATAAATTTCTGATCTTAGCGAGAAACATATTGCAACATTATTCTCAAGAGCTATTTATGAAATTATGCCCGGGTACCCTAATTTAATTAGGGTGACTGCATATTCCCTTTAAACCAAATCTGACTTTTCTTGTTGTACTCTAAATTTGTTTCTAAAGCATGAAATTTATAATTAAAGAATGTCTGATGTAACTTTAAGGTCTAAAAAGTGTCATCCCTCCCCCCATTTTCTTACACGGCCTACGCTACAGCTACGCACCTACCGATGGTGGCTCTCCTAGTGTCGTGCTAAAGCGCTAGGGGGAAGCCTGCACCTGGTACGAGCCTTTTAGGGGCGCCATACATGCCACAGCCGAAGAATTCAGTAAATAATTAAAAGTTTAGATCATTTATCAGTCCAAAGCTTTACCAAAGTAGAGGTGTCATCCCTCCCCTTAGACAATATTCCCTTCAATTACACCCTACCAGGATAGACAAAAATCACTAAATAATGAGGATTCCTTAGAAATTCGATCAATTCAACGCTTTTGTTTATAAAGCTTTAGAAAGATAGCACCATTATGTATCCAAGCCACCTCACATAGACATATTTTTTCAAAGAGTATAGGTCGTCCCGTTTTGTTAAAAAAACACCCCTTGCCTTCCCCCTGCAGCCACACGAAAAGGAAAAGTATCACTAAATCATCACAATTTGTAAAAATATAATCATTTTAAAGCTTTGACAACGATTATAGAACAATTTTGAACCTAAGACAGGTCTTACATGTATTCCTTGACTCAGCACCCCCGCAATGGTACCCCGAACTTGTGAAAAAGAAGGGTCAGCCTGGGTGTTAATTATCTGTAGGCACGCCACTGGGTGCTCCTCTAGTATAGTGTCATGAACTGCCCCATAGAGATTTCGTCCAGGCTACAGCCCTGGATACCCCTGGTCATGACATAAGGGCGGTGCACGAATTTTTACGACTGGCAGTGGTACACTGTAAGACTTCAATCTAAATTTCCCAGGATGTGTTATGACGCCCTTAACAATAATGCGGGATCCGCAAAAAAAAAAAAAAATGAATATGTAAAAACTGGGTGACATCGACTCAAGTTCATACTTTTCACTAAGACTTCCACAATTCCACACTGCTCGCAACCTACCCTTGCACACTCAGTATACGGCATTCTGACGTCGTTAGTAGTTTCCAGACAATGGGAAAGTGGTATGTAAAAGTCGTTAATATGGCATCAAGCTTTGGGAAGCACAACGAATTTTGCGATTTTGCGTACAGTTTCCTATGATGCGACACGACAAATTTTGTAGCGCTTTTGTACCTTTAAGATAAAATTATCCACGATTTTGCTGCAGCATAATAGACGTGATGGGAAAGTTTCCATAGCCCTAGATACCCCTGGTCATGACATAAGGGCGGTGCACGAATTTATGGTAATGAGTCAAAGGTGAAGTATACCACGCTTACAGTGTCCCAGCGCGGGTGTTGCATGCCGAGCACGCAGAGCTTAACACGTTTCTGTTGTCATGGTACACTTGACCTTGTGACCCGACCGGAAGTACCAAATTTCCCAACTCGTCTATTCGAAGGCTACCGAGGCCTGGTGTAAAGTTTTCACTGTGTTGAAAACTTTTTGTATTGAGCTGTGACGATTTTAAAATATTGTGCCGTGATTTGAAATACCGTAATTCAGTTCCCATGTTTTTTACTTACATCAAATATGGGAGCGTTTAATCCTTTAAAGATCGATTGGCTTGTTTGGATAACTGCCCTTACTTTTTTAGGAAGTTCATAGTAATGGACGCAGTAACCGAATGTCATGTTTCGTTTGAAGCATTAGAGGGAAGCAATCAGGGTGTTTGGAATTTGATCCCGCCTTGAAATATAGTGATGGGAGTTTCATATCCACGGGTAATCTATGCTTCCTTATATGAAATGACCCTCTGTCTTGAAAATAGTTCCGATAGAATTCAATCGAAGCAAAGTTGTAATTTATGAGATATCGACGGCTCCTCCCACTTTTCGGACTGTCGCCTACTCTAATAAAATAACTGTCTCTCAAAGCAGCACTTTTTCGATTAAACTTAATGTACTTCTCCTTCGGTTTGGAATGAAATATCTCTTTTATCAATCCTATGAGAATCGAACCAATAAATTAATATTGCCTAATGTCTACTTACACTTTGTTGGCAGTTTCTCATCTTTATTCAACAAGCCGTAAATGACATGTCTAAATAGATCTGGACTTTGATATTTCAAAAATTCCGTTTAACCTTAGTAAAATTAAAAGGTATGTTTTTATTAGTTATACCTCGGTGCATCTAAACAGTGCATACATTAAATATTAACGGTGAAGTGTCAAATAAGACTGACAATAGTGTTGTCTATTGGTGCTACGTACATCACTGCTGAACTGTAAGTAATTAAGAACTAGTAACTGTGGGCCTCCTGCATAAATAGCAAGAATTTTAATTGAGATTTTATCGTTGCGATCATCTAATGAAACAACCTTTGGCACTAGGTTTAAAGATAGCAAATAGCCGATAATGTACTAACTTGTTAATACCTATGTAGTTTCCATCCGACACACAGTTCTCTGCTTGAGGGTTTAAGGCTTGACGCTTAATTTCCATCAAACTCGTCAATCAAAATGGAGTGGGTGAAGACAATATTTATATTACAATTTTGAATAGTATTAGCTGTGCTAGCTACACGAGCCTTGTGTAGGTACCACAACTGTTGAAGTTGATTGGCTACAGGCAATGGTTGATCACGTACATGCCTTGGTGTCATCACACGTTTTATATAGACACATGTTTCGCAATTGGATACTTTGTTAAGTCCTTACTTTGTAAACAAGTTGAGGCTGTAAAAATTTGTAGAAAATGAAATGTATATGTACCAATCAGTATCTTAACAAATTAAAAGAAGTGGCTAACATCTAAAAATGTCTATAAAGTGGAAACACTGAAGTGAAGAGTATTCCATTGATCAGCACAGTTTCTCTAGTGCAAGCATGGACAGGAATTTGTGCCTATAGCTTGACATGGACAGCGGCGTAAAAAGATGTTTGACATGGGGGGGGGGCAGACTGGACGCGATTTCTCGACTTTGACCCCCTTCCCACACCAAAACATCATGTTTGATCAATTGGATTTTTCCGATTTTAATTTGAAAGACAAAAAAAAAATGTTAATCGAAAAAGGAAACAACAACAATTCATATTATATAGGCATGCATCGGTTAAAACACCGCATGCCAGTTACATACAATCATTTGCCGTGTTACTACTCTTCCATATTGATTACAATTTTGGGGACGTCCTTACAATAGTAATGATAATAGTCCGTGGCGTAGCCAGGATTTCTCTCAAGGACGTTGGGACATGTTGTGTAATTGCCGGCCTGGGGATGGGTTTAAGGGGAAGGTTTTGAAAAATTAGGTGTCCTTACATGCAACCTGATGCCACATATGCTACCTTTGAAGTAAAATTTGTGTTAAAGAATTTACGTATATTAAGTACTAAAAAAATCAGCGTGAGTGTGGGGCATGGCCCAGTGGCCCCCTAAATACAACACTGACAATTTTAATATAAGTTTAACCATTAAAAACACACTGGTGAATTAATACCGAAAAAGTGCTGGTGCAATTCAAATCAGAACTTTATTTTAATTACCAAGGAAGTTTTTAAGTCTTTGAAAATTGGAAATAATAATTGACTTAATATTAAACTTATAAGTAATTTTAAGTAATCTGCGTATTAGGGTTAATTAAGTTTCTTGCAGTTACTTCTCAAAAAATGTCTGATTTCCTAAAAAGTATCCCGAACTCAACGTGATTTTTCAAAATTGACCGTTTGGGGGAAATTTCCTTGAAAGTTGAAATACTGACTTTTGATAACATCGTATTGATCTTGATAGATGTGCTATTGATGGCTTTTTCTAGTAAAATTATCAGATTATTGTATTAGAGTATGATAAGGGCACGACCGTGTTTTCATGACATCAGATAAGCATGCCTGCAGGGCCTACTTTAGTTTGTGTATATCTGTTTTATATGTATTGAATCGCTATCGCGATTGGGTGGCACTCACAAAAATACTGAGGGGTCATGGCCCCTTGCCGCCCCCGTTCCTACACCACTGATGGACGAGTAACTGATGTTATCATTGTTTTTTATAACAACATAGAAAAATACTATTGTGTGGGCCAGCAGCTAGGCAAGGTACTGAAGGAAGGTGGGCGGAAAAGCTTTCAGGGGATATTTTTTTTTTGGGGGGGGGGGAGGGGCTAGGCATACTAAAGTGCATTAAGGCAATGGTAATTTTTGATCTTATAAAAGGATAAATTTTTCCAGGGGCGAAGCCTACCCCTGCCCACCCCTGTGGCTACGGGCTTGGTGCTGTGTAAAACAGTAACGATGAAGAAAAACGACAATGCATGTCCTATACTTGCAATTTATTTTATTGATTTTGTACTTTCCACAACAGCATAATGTAATAAATGATAAATTTGTTGTAGACACTGCGAGGTCAAAGCGGCAGTATTGCGAAAAGGGAGTGTGCAAAAAAAAAATAAACAAAAATAATATATATATATATATATATATATATATGAAAAAAATGTAAGGAAAAAAACCCTGCTGAACAAATGGAAAGATTATCTTGCCTGTGACACCACAAAAGTAAAAGGAAAACACTTTTCTGTAACAAGGTTTAGCGAAATACTAGCGTATCTAACTTGCAGACAATCTCCAGCAGGTATAATATACACGGTGCCCCGATACAATATTGTCGTTTTACGCTGGCGGATACGAATTTGTGAATTGAATTGTGGAATACTTAACATAAATAAAAATGTGTATTGAAATAACATCCCGAATTTCATTTTGACATCGTAGATAAATCATGGCAGTTCGAAAGCGACACACAGCAGATCATGGGACCACCAGCCTACGCACCGAATGGGTATGATGTAAGTATTTTCTTTGCACTTTTTTATTTTATTTTCAAAAGAGTTTCGAATCCTCAATGTAAAATTCTTTAAGTATTAGCCGAAGTAGTTACTTTGCAGCAGTTGATCACATGAATACAGTGATTGCTTTTGTTGCTACCGACTTTCCCCGAAAATATCTTTATTGCTCGAATGTTTTGACTATTGCCAAGTGACGACCTATCATGCACAGTTAAAGACTGATCACAAAAAACGGTAAACATTATGCCTACTTTAAAGATGTTTAACTAAATAAGACAAAACAACGTCCTAACGCCATAAAAGACTGTAATAAAGCTAATCCCGAAATCCCAAACCCCGTACTTGTGCTCATACTGTTAGCAAATGAAAGAAAATATGTACAATTTCGTTAATTAAGGTGGCGTGATATACTTCCAGTACGAAATCACCGGTGTTTTACAACTAAAGACAAATTTATTTTGAACTAGAGAATCATCTGACCTATAACCTATGCCAATGAAGACGGAATCGAGACAGGATAATAATTTAAGTAAGATGAGGAAATCATTTAGCCTTGTTTGCTTCAAAGAGTTCAGTTTTAGCCAAGTGGTTTCACCGACGTGATCGGGCGTCTCTTTGGTCTTGCTCTTTGGTCTTGAAGTCAAGCGTCCAATGTGTCAACACGCACAGTAAACGTATAGGTCTTATGCATATGATGTTACAAGCAGAAAGTGCTCCCTCGTTTGGAGGAAAATTGGGTATCACTGCAAGTTACACCAACATATGCAGACAGCTGATTTGTCAACCAATCGTATACCGACGTAAGTCTACTACACGTGCATGCAAAATACGCCGTTTTTGCAGCGTGCTTCATTGTTTTCCTCCAAAATGACGTCAGTGTGACGTCCATGCAAAAGGTCTATATACAGTTGTCACAGTAGTATCTATAGATATGCCGTGTACCTGTGCTGTAAGTAGGTTTACTGCGTGTGTGTTTGCCCTTCGCTGCCGGGCAATCTCAATCGCGTAACTTCACATAAAATCCCTTCATTCACTTTTTTGTTAGGATGTATAACTCGATAAGGTTTCTCTTAAGTCGTGATCATCATTTAACATATTAAAACTGCATTTTTTGCCATTGGTGTACTGTCATACATAGTAAAAAGTGTTATTAATTGCTCCTACTAAATTTCTTATACGACGGTTAAAATTGGGCGAGTTCCTGGTCAGCCCAAAAATTGAAACAAGGTCAAATCGTGACTTAGTTTCCAACTGGATGGCGTCAAAACTAGTAATTACCATCTACATTGTACTCTACTCTTTTCTTTTTTTAAAGAAACGTTAATTCTTTAACAAAACAGCTGAGGCCCCTTTTGCATTTGCTCGGTCACCCCTAAAATATAATTCATAACCCAATTCTGCTCTTAGTTTTAGGAACGTATTTTAAGAACAACTCATATTTGATGACGAATGTACACGCTTGTAGTAAACAAAATACTGGCATTACTTGCACGTAGTGAAAAGTGAATGAATGACGTCACGTCCTTTGCAAAAACTTGCCAAACCAATGCAGCTGAAAGAAATTATATCACGTTTTGTCACCGAAATCCAATTCAAATCTGTTATTATAATATTACGCTTGTATATACTATTGGAGCACAGTCCATGAAATTTTAAAAGTGGGAAAATAGAAAGAGAAAAGGAAAGTTCATTTCATAGACCCTTTTCCAAATAGCAATTACAAAGAATTGTGGGATAGAGTTTGGTATGCGTCGTTTTTCGCCACAGTAATTTGCCACTGTCAAAAACGACGCATACCAAACTCTATCCCACAATCCTTTGAAACTGTTATTTGGAAAAGGGTCTATAGAAGAATAAACGCCAAAAAGGAAGTAAAGCAAGAACAAGGAAGAAAAGTATATCGAAAAAATATAAATAGCCAAGTTGACAAAGAGGGAAAGGGTCTGTAACTCCACAATGACCTGTCATGATAAAAATCTACTATAAGTGATATGTGCTTGTGTACAACAGCTAAACTAGGTCATGATGAAAAATATATTTACCGCAGTGTCAATTGTTAGGTGGCCTAGTAGAGCCGTGAAGTATATTTTTTGTCGTTCCTGCAAGTTATTTGTGGTTTCTGTAAGTTAAAATGTTGCCACGAGGTATTTTTGTCGTTGCTGTGACTCGTAATGTTATCAATACGAATTATTATGTCTTTCCTACGCTTTGTTAGGTTGTTCCTACAAGTTGTTATTCTATTCCTGCGACTTAATTTGTTATTCCTTGGGTTTGTTTGTTATTATTTTGTTCCTTTCACTTATTATGTCGTTACTACGACTTTCTTTGTCGTTCCTAAAAATTATTATGTCATTCCTACAAATTGGTATGTCGTTCCCACGACTTATTTTGCCAAAAATTGGAGATTCCTTTCAAACTATCTTTAGAATCTGAGAATGGATGTATTTAACACCAGCCCACCTTGCCTGATGAACCAAACAGAACATAAAAATATGCAGTTCAAAATTTTTGGTGGGGCACCTGGGCACATGGGCACCTTTTTCGCTAAATTTATATTGGTGCACAATTCAACACATGAAGCATTTGTTCGAGATGCTACATTGTCAGATTGCCGGACTAGGAACTGGTCATCAACTGGAATCAAAATTGGCTAGGAATCGGGGAGTACTGGACTCCGAATTAGCTCGGAATTATGGTCACTGGAATCCGAGTTAGCAAGAAACGGGTTTGGTGGATTCGGATATACCACTTTAAGGGAGCAAAGAAAAAAGAACGAGATCGCGTACGGAAAGGGGTAAAGGGTTTGGTGCAAACTGAGTTTATAGTTCGCAATCGTGCATAGTCACATTTTGTCGTGGGGAAGGGGTAGCAAGCATAAAAGGAGTTACGGAGACTGGAAACTTCTTGAGATGGTGTGGGGTCCAAGAGGATTCTTGAGGGATACAAGAAGAACATGGGCGAAGCTACCGGAGATTTTCGGATATTTACAGATTATTGTAGGCATTAGAAGGAAGGAAGGAAGAACTACCTTTAATATCAAGATGTACATTTAAACGGGATTAGATGTACACTAAACATGCCATAAACATTTTCAACATTAATTGCACAACATCATGATTTGCACTAATGACTGGTCGTTTTGATGATTCTGTTTTTGGGTGAGGACAATAGGGATTGGTAGGAGGTAGATAAACTCCATTCGAATTGTCCTTCAGCAATAAATAATGAGACATAACGGCCAACCTATGATGAGTAGGCTCAAAATAGCCAAACAATAGCACTTTGAAAGACGTTCTAGCCATGTTTTGCTTCATTGAACATTGCAAAAAGTGATCTCCTATATCAAAATTCCCGTCTGTTTTCTCTTGTTTTCTTTCCAAAGCTTCGTATTGACTGACCTATGTTGCTTTATTTTTCTCCCCACGCCAAGGGGTTTCGTTCCCGAACCTAATCCTGTGTCTGCACCACTGAGAGAGAAAATCTTTAACCAAAGGCCACCGAAAAGTTTGAATCTAAGGTTCTCAAATTAAGGCCAGAACGTCTGAAACTTTAATCGTTAGCAAGGGAAATAAATGGGAAATGTAACGTCTGGGAAAAGAAAATTCGGGCTGATTTATTTTGTGCTTGCCACCTGACTCCTTTCATCGGGTCTGAAGTGAAGCCATAATATGTACGCATATCAATATAAGTGTATGTACAGAAACTCTGCCACGCATAAACTTCGTCAATTTGAAGACTTTTAGTAGTTTAAAATGACTGCAGGCTTTCACTAAATTAAATGGGTTCTAGGGCCACACGCGGGGCCTAGGTGCCGAGTTTGAAAATCACTTGATTATAACGTGTACTCTGCTGTTTTTCAGGCGTCGTTAGGAAATAAAAATTTTAAGCAACTCTCAGCCCAGACATATTTAGAAATATCCCTAGAGTACTAAATACAGTAACGACACCTGCACTTGACTGGCATTTATTCAAGCAGTACAGTTCCACTCTGGTTGGTCAACAATGAATTGTAGAATTAGTTGTGTTCCCAATTAAGCTGCGCATGCACTGTGTTTGAAAATGTTGCCTCGAGTTATTAAAACTCAGTACAGGCTATTGTGGCTGTCCTGGAGTTTGAGTCATGTGGCAATGATACCCGGCAACTTTTTGATACTGTTGCCAAGATCACTGGAACAAAAAAGTCAAACCCTCTACCAGAGGGTGTGTCAGATGAACAACTAGCCGAAGACTTCTCTAAGTACTTCTATAACAAGGTAGATGTTCTACGCAAAGACCTTGATCACTATCCTTTGTTTATTCCACCTGAGGTGGAAGTCCCGGCTTTTGGTTCATTCTCTAACGTGGATGTGTCAACGGTATCAAGACTTATCCAAAATGCCAAGCCAACTACTTGCACTCTTGATCCTTTGCCGTCGTCCCTAGTTTAAACTCACTGCGATATATTCGCACCGGTTTTCTGCAAAATCATTAACACATCTCTGTCTACTGGTGAATTTTACTCTGACTGGAAACAGGCTATTGTCAAACCTCTTCTCAAGAAAAGTAACCTAGATCACGTAAAAAAGAATTATCGCCCGGTTAGCAATCTCTCTTTCCTTTCCAAACTGGTGGAAAAAGCCTCTCTAATTAGTTTTTCCAAACACATGGATAACCATGGTCTCCTTCCATCGTACCAAAGTGCCTATAGAGCATACCACAGCACGAAAACACTGCTGGTGAAATTACATAACGACATTATGTGCAATATGGAACGAAAATCTTTAACCCCATTAGTTGCCATGGATCTAAGTTCAGCATTTGACACAGTAAATCATCAGTTGTTGCTGGATATTCTTGAAAGATGTTTCGGTGCTTGTGATGTTGCTAAAGAATGGATGTCGTCATACTTGAATGGCAGACAATTCAATGTTTGTATAAACAAATCACTTTCTGTGCCACTTAAACTTGACTTTTCAGTACCTCAAGGTAGTATTAATGGTCCAGTGTATTTCACTTGTTACTCCAGTACAATGATTTCTTGTGTTAGGGATGACCAGTCCCTCATCGGTTATGCCGATGACCACAGTATTTACTCTAGTTTCAGAGCAGGTGATGTTTCTTCTGAAGAAGAGGTTATTGGCAATCTCTCTTCAACGTTAGGAAAGGACGGTTAAAGACTGGATGCAATGTAACCGTCTTAAAATGAATGACGAAAAATCTGAATTTATTATTTTTGGTAGCAAGAACCAATTACCAAAATGTATTACTAACGTTATTACTATTGGTGATATTCCCGTGCATAGGTCTGACAAAATTAAACTACTTGGTGTGTTTCTGGACGAGTCACTTAATCTAAAGTATCACATAAATATGAAAGCACGGGCGGCTGCCCTTGCTATGTCTAACTTAAAGAAGATCCGTCATTATCTGGACAGATCAAGTTGTCTCAAACTTGCTAATGCTACGATTTTTTCTCATATGGATTACTGTAATGGTCTGTTCCTTAATCTCCCAGAGTCTACGTTGCATCCTCTCCAAAGAATTCAGAACCTTACTGCTAAATTAATTCTCGGTCGTTCCAAATTTGACAGTGCCTCTGAGGCTTTGAAAGAACTACATATCCTGCCTATCAAAGCTCGTATTGAGTATAAGATTCTCCTTCTTGTGTTTAAATGTCTTCACAGTTTAGCTCCAGCTTATTTATCCGTGTTGCTTGAATTAAAATCCTCCTATTATTCTACTAGATCCTCGGAGGGCTTACTTCTCAAAGTTCCCTTTACTAGTCGCAAATCCTTTGCGGATCGTGCTTTTAGCGTCGCTGGCCCTAAGCTTTGGAATGCCCTACCGATCGATATTAGACAGTCTTCGACCATTGTTTCTTTTAAAGGTGCTTTAAAAACTTATCTTTTCAATAGATCGTTTTCTTGACTCTTGTTTTTGTACAGCGCCATTGAGTGTGGTTACACAGGAATGTGCGCTATATTAAGTTTTTCAACCTTACCCTTAACCTTATTATAGAGAGGAGATTTGGTTTGAATTGTAGGAAAAGCTAAAGTTGACTTAGTAGGGGAAACTGGTACTGTCTGGGGTGAGATTAGAGAGCCTTTAAAGGCAATAGGCAGTCACCCCAAACTTTGCTTTAAAAAATCAGCAAATTCTTGCAAATTTCTTGCTTCATGGCTTCACCCTGAGATGATCATGAAAGAGATTTTAGTTTGTTGAGCTGCTCCATTATAATATTCAATTTTCGTTTTATTGCGGTTTCACGTTCCGGAATTATATCATCTTTAGTGGTGGTTGTGTATGAATGGGTTGGGCAACTAACTTGGGGAGTTCTAAAAGTATACTGATTAGAAGTTGAACGGTACCTTTCATCAATAGTATGCTTTTTAAGTTACCCCAAATTGGTAAAATTTCTCTGGAAGATAGTTTCCGATCCTTCATGGGTTACTTCAAGTACAACAATTTTAAGGAAAAAACATTGCCACAGTAGTTTTAGACAGGTGTCTTACCAACAGACGCTATCCTGAAACTTCAAATTAAATTGTTGTTAGTTTTATAACAGGTATCACTATTTTGTTTTCGTTTACATTCTCTGTTTACCGTCTGTTTAGATGAACCCGCCTGTACAGCAACATGCTGTCATTCATGTCAACAATGCCGTTCCTGCACCTCCGGATTACTTTGCTCTCTCCTTGATTGTGACAATCTTTTGCTGCCTTCCGTTTGGAATCGTAGGTCTTGTAAAATCAAGTGAGGTAATATGACCGACGATTTTTTTACCTGAAAGGAAGGGTTTAAGCAAAAAATTTAATTTTCATATGTAAAAGAGAAACTAAATATACACAACGTGGTGAAACTTTCATTCATGTCAGACATGTAGTAGTCAAGTTATCAGAAAATAAAGTTACTACATTTGTGACCCAAAGTGAGCTTGAGGCAAGCAAGGGTTACATTACTTCCTGACATTGATGAGAAATGCTTTGTTTCCTTCGTTTTTTTCAGTCTGTTGTGCTGACCTTGACGTTAATAGGGATAGGACCTCCCCATGGAGAATGAGGAGTTTGTAAAATTCCCATGTCTCTCGTGCAATCACATCCTGATACACATAGGCTTGCAGGAGGAGAAAATTGGTTGAAACGTTTAGAGATAAACAAAAGATTGCTAATTAATGTGAGACTATGTTGGCATATGTGGTCACTTTGTGTTGAAAATATGATAACTTTAAGTGCTAATATCTTGAGAACCACACATCGGATTTCTATGCGAATTTTACCAGATTGCTTGGAATATGTGCCCCCTTATATATCAAAACTTGATATGAGCTTAAACCTTTCTTTAAAGAAGCTCGTGCATCACCGTTAATATCATTAGTTAACTGGAGTTATCAATGGTGATAATTGAGAGCAGCTTCACTTTAACTGACATGGATTCAGGGCACGCCTTCCAACTATGAACCACACTGAATGACCAATTGTAACTTGTGCAGATTAGTGAAACACAATTTGAAACCTGCAAAGCGCAGCAGATATTTGTACTCAGAGAGTGCAATCTTGGGCTATCCTACGGTACTTCATGTTTTTGTCTCGGACTTGCCTGAAAGAGGCTTTTGGTTTTTGCATAAGCGGGACTAAACTTAGTTGGAAAAGTTGTAACTGTTTGGACAAGGAAAAGTATTCAAGTAATGACAATAATTGTTTATTTATAGTAATCCGCCACATAATTACCTTTAAGAAAGAAAACGCTTATCTAATCAAGGTTTATGTTTCAAAGACTGTTAGGTTTTAGCAGGGAGCTGTTATGATGGAGACACAACGTTCTACAGACACTTTGGGGCAATATTCGTCCTCAAAATTCCAATCACAGTTACCATGATCAACAAGGATTGAGTGATCTATTATTAAAATGACAATAAATAGATCTACTTCTCCTACACATCAAAGCATTATTCAATTTGAGCCCTTTGTTAAAGTATTACTAGAGGTGAAGGATGTGGCAGGGAAAAGGAAATCAAGCTGGTGTACTTAGGTGTGAAAGTGGCAGAACATCATTAGAAAGGAGGAACGGGGAACAAAGGAACAAAGAGACCTGTCAATCAAAGTTTCATACCTGAATGGGATTAAATCATATTCAAGTCCTTATTGACTGACAAATTTGGTCGTTGTGTCTCCTTCCTAACATCTCCCTGGTTTTAGTGACTTCTCGTGAGAAGGGAAAAAATTCCCGTAGTGGCCAATCCTTTCAGAAAGAAAATTTATAAAAATAATTTTTTGAATCTTTTATTTCAAGGTGAGATCAAGAGCTGCCGTTGGCGACCTTGCTGGAGCTCAAATGTCTTCAATGGAAGCCAAAAAATGGAGTTACGCAGGCTTGTTCACGGGACTTGGATTTATTGTAGCATTTATTGTTACTTACGTAGTGCTTCTTGCTTTCGCGTATTGAAATGCTGTTTTCAGCTTCAATGGACAAGAACTACAACGTTCATTACTAATTAAAGTAATTGCAGTAGAGAACGAATGTATCTGTTTTTTGTTCCAATATCTTGTAATTATATTCCTGTTATATGTAAATAAGTGATTTTTATTTGTCACAATATTACTTTGATAAATGGTTGACAACAACTCTTTTTTGGATGGAACATTTTATCTTGTCATCCTCTGAAATCGAAGTAATTTTTTTGCATAGAGCGTAAGTCCTAAAGTTTCTTGCCTAGACATTTTCGTGACTTATCGCTATTCTTTAGAGTATAGGCAATCAAAGCGTGTAAATGTGAAAGAGTATATACTAAAAAATTCTTTTCTTTCACGGATCAAAACCTTGTTTGAAGAAAGTGAAAGGGAGGTAACGACATCGCCTTGCTGGTTGCTAAGCACATCAAAAGTAGGTATAGGACGGTCCTACTCGTGCCAGGGGTTACTTTGTTTAACCGTAAGTGCAAAAAATCCCGCTTTTACTTAATTTGTGCAACAAGTTAAACAGGATAAGGTTGCTTTACTGTTAAGAAACAAGAAAGCAGAGACCTTTCCCCAACAAGACTGTAAAATGTAAACTCAAAATTTGACCATTACATTCTGCTGGAAGGATGACTTTTCCTTCCATTTAATACACCACTGAATTTCGTGAATCATGTAGGGTTAAAAGACAGACAAGGTCCCTTATTGACATAATGTCTTTCTCACATAGGTACAGAAAGCTATCCTGAACGAGACGTTGAGGCGCACTGTTCTAGGCGCCGTCCTGAAGAAGGGTTCTTACAGGAATGTGGTACCAAAGTTTCCTTCTCCTTTGAAAAAAATTGAATATTTGACCGTCCTTATGAAACATCTTATGGTGCATTTTGTGCAGTGTCCGAAGTACATGTATTGAAAAAATTTGGTCTTACATTGAAAAAGTGACATATACACTTTAGAAATAGGGGATTTTGGTCCTTCAAAAGTTAGGATAGCATACTTTGCTTTCAGATTGGGTACTAAGAGTTTAGCCTTTAAACCCTTCCCTACAGAAGAAAATGGCTTCTTAAAGAATGATATAATAAACTTGCGTTTAAATGGAAACGTACCGTAATTGGTAACTGATGGCAATTATGGTTTCAAACTACATTTTCATTTTTTTTCAATTTATGGTTAATTATACGTAGACAATATCTTATTAAAACCACAGTGATTTACAGCAGATTAGGTAGGGAAGGTGGGTGTGAAGCTCCAGACCTCTCTCCCTCACAATTATCGCCTCCAATTATTAGTGCAGAATTAAGAAATGAAATGTTTTCTAATTTGAAGTCTGCTGAATTAGTGGTGCTCCATCACCCAGTAAAATATTTCCTGGCTTTGCCACAGCTCACAAGTTTGTCAAATTATTATACCAAGACATCTTATTACGTTCATCAATTCTTTTAAGAAAATCGTTGTATGGATTTTCTCAAATAAAAATTAAATTAGAAATTTGGAGAATACATGGAACTCAATTTTTTATCTCTATGTAACGAGTTCTGGTTACAACACAGACAAGTTTGACGGCAAAGTGAAGGTAAACATATATACAAATACATATACAAGTGTACTGTGTGGTACAAGCATGTACACATGCATCTTACTATTGACGTACAAACGCACTGCTTATTCCTGCGTTGAGTGTCGTTCATGTCTTTCTAGATAAAACTGCGTTCTCTTGAAACCAGGAATGCAAATAAGAAAAATAAATACATCAATAACTTTCCTTCGTAGAACTGGACATTTAAAATAGAAAAATTGCATAGGCCAATTAAACTCTCGCTTTCCCTTACAACCTCATTTGTAATCAAAAACAAAATAATTATACTACGTATTTTTTAGTTTCAATATTAAAGTTAACGTGGTTTTACGAATACACTTTCTTGTGATTCTTAGCGCATTACTTTTTGTTTATATTTTGGCAATTTCCTTAGAAACCCAATCTTCTTTAAATTTATTTATATATTCATATATACGCAATACGTGTGTGAAATACACTTTTCCTCCCTCTCAAGCTTTTCATACACAACTTTCGACAAGATCTTTACCCCGGTGATATAATTTCTTTTTTCCAAAGCAAGGAAAAGTATCCTTTTCCATTAACTCAATAGATAAGTAAAATAAATATATCAATGAATTCCAAATTTGACACTGTGAGATGGAATATGAATTACGTAATCAAAACAGTAAGTTATGTCCACTTTTCAACAATATAACAAATGCTCAGATCTGTCGAAAAAGTTTAGAAAATTACCACGTGCATCCATGTATTATGAAAACACAAACACACTGGATATTTGATTCAACAAGGGTTGAAAAATCAACTGCGCCGAGCTTGGCACGTAGGACTATTTGCTGTGCAAATATCCGTCGTGTTTGGCAACCTGTAGGAAGTAGTACAATTGCGTCTGATATTTGTGCCAGCTACTTAAAAAATATTATCAGGAACATGCGCCCTATCGCTTGTAGACTGTGTATTGGCAAATGTAACCGTGCAGATCCGTTGCTTTTGCGTCAGATCTCTGTTTGTTGTTATGTTGCAGAGCATGCGGGGATAAAACCAGCCGGCTGGTTCTTTTTTTAAATATTATATTGATCAAATAGTCACGAGAGCACGGTGAACTTTAGACTTCGAAATATTTATCTAGAAAGAACACCCTAGATAAGACTGTCGCAGGACACCACAATATGTATAGCTAGAGCAGTTGCAAGTATTGGATCTAAGTTTAATGAACTATTGTGAGTGCGATCGAGAACCAACATGATATTCAGCACATTAGACGTGCTTGTTTACAGTTAACAGACTGAAGTGTGGGGACGGCGTGACGGAAAGCCTTCATTTTTGTGTTCTTCACACAGTCACTCAAAAAAACGTCTGGTGAAATTTCACCAGTCCGTGTTGATATGCCACCTACACAATCCTGGTTATTTATTTCACCAGGAAATAATGGTGATGTGAACCAATACACCGGCGAATTTAACCGCCAAATATGTTGGTTATTAGCAATAACAAAGCCACTTGAAAACGTTTGTTTTCCTCAAAAACGGCGTGGTGAACCATCGATTAGTATGTAGTATAGATATGACAATACACCTGTTAAACATACATGCAATGCCATTACAGTGGACTTAGAACTTTTGAAAGGGGATGGCAAACCCCATTCGCCACTGACAATGTACACAAAAACGCGTGAAATTGTGTGTAAAATAGACAAAATTTCGGCGCTCATGACCAATTTTTCTCTCGATCAGGGGAAACGTTGATTCGTCCAAAATTGGGGTTCTCCTGAATTCCTTGAGGCTGTTAATTTTACAGCATGTCCTCATCTGCACAGCATCTTCTCATCACCCTCGATATAAGTCAAATTGAGGTGAGTTATTGAAACAAAGCCATACCAGCATTCCTATGTCTTATCAGATAACCCCTTCCATTATTAAATGAACCGGTGTGTCGTTCGCCCTAGATTATTACTAGGAATTTGGTTCTATGTTAAAAAGCTACATCTTTCCGAGGCTTGTTAACATCATTTTGGACCCCATAGAGTATCTTGTGAGGATCCGACTGCCCACACAGAGGACCTTAAAGCTCAAGCGGCTCATCGTAACCCGCTGTCTCACATTGTCCAGGAAATCCACCATGATGAAAAGTTCTGGCTACCCTTTCAAGTTAGGGATCAGTCCCTAATTGTTAAGAAGAATGTACCCTCCATACTTTACTTTTTACTAACTTAATTAAGTTTAACGCTTTCTTTTAAATAGCCCTTCGCAAAATCAGACCTTGAAAAAAATGTTCATCCCTATGCTTGAAATTCAGTAATGGCTATCTTATGGATCCGTTAGGGACCGTTTATCAACACTACAAAAATGAACTCCATGGTTCTATTTCAAAACGTTTAAGAATATTCCTGTCTTGGACTTAGGAAGAATTCGTCCCTATCTTCATTCTGCAGTTGTTCCTAGAATTCAGAATGATCTTTGGGTAAATTTAGAAATCTTGTTAATTGACTTGGCGGGAAATTCACTGATAAAAACAATGTCACTTTTGATTTATCTTTGAATATTTGAAGAAAGGAATAATTTCGGACGAATCGTTCCTAAGCAGTTTAGGAACTTTAATTTAGAGAATATTCCTAACTTTTATGAAATACTTTTATGGATACTTTAGATGAATGGTCAATTATTTAATACGGTTTGAACAAAGACAAAATCAAAAAGAAAAACTAGTTTGAAATCATGACCTTTCCAGGTAAACTACTTTGCGGCAATTCTTTAAAGCACATCCCAGAAAACCAGGGTAAGTGCAAAAAGGATCAAAAGTAAGTGTACCGGCGTTCGGTTTATTTACCACCACGCCTACTTTATGGGGTGACGTCAGACTTTGCGCGCGGTGTGTGCAAGATATCCGAGGTGGGACACAACCTGTGATTCCCCCAACTGATGCAGAAGAGTGTCACATGTGCACTGAGGGTGCACCACGAGCACGAAACCCATTGGGGGTCCAGGGGGCGAAGGCTCCAGAACCTGCAATATTAGATACTATATATTACATAACACGACCGCCTATTATTTCGCCTAAAATCTTACGGTTGGGACTTATTCCAAAGTTTCATTTACCCTTTCCCCTTCTTCCGATGCCAATGGCTAAGTTGAAAAGGATCGGGATTCTTCAAAGAACACCTTCTTAAGGTGGGATGTTTTGAAAAGGACACAGAGTTGACGCTCGTTCCAGAGAACATCAAGGCCTTTTGCCGCCTGCTAAAGGTTAATCTATCCTATAGATGCATCTTAAGCAGGTAGAAAAAAAAGCCTTAATAACTACCTTCCCCTAGGAAGGCCCTGTACAATGACCACTCATTTTTGCTTTATGCACTGAGTCAGACTGTTATCCCTGTCCAAAACTTTCCTTAACTGTATAACCCTCAATTGAGTACATGTTTGCTGTTTGCGATATTCTCGATAGAAATGCCTACTCACGTCTTAAATGTGAACAATAAAACAGTCCGCCAAAGTGTCAAAGTAGTATAGCCTACCTTGCTTCATTTATCAGTCATCAGTGTAATTTTTACATTTGTTTTTTTACGTAGCACGTCTTTCACTTCTTTTAAATACCATTGTAAACTGGTCTAACATCATGTTTTAGTGGTAGGTATGGGATGTGACTGGAAGTAATTACAACTTCCAGTTTGATTGATCTGCAGGATCTCTCCAGCAAAACTCCCAAGGGATATGAAACTTTATATCGTGAAGAGACAACTCAGCTACCACCATATATATATACGCCATAACACTTAACAAAATGAGTAAACAGAGAAACATGAACTTTTGAAAAGTACTCATTTCTTATACGACCCATAAGCCTGCTGTATCAGCCCATTGCACTGCCAGTAAGAATGCCAAGTTTAACAAAGATAAGAATCACTTATCACATAGGAGTAGTTGTTACCAAAACTTCGACTCAAGGTCCAATTTAAGTTCCAAAGGTCAAAAGGAGCATCAGAGAACAGCCGGACGTATTACACACAACATATTTATTTGGCAGTACGGGGATTGTACACAACTGGCAGCCCACGATACGTAACCTTTTGGACTAAGGCTACTTAGATTCTTGGTTTTCTGACAAAATGGCAGGTGGGTAAACAAAGATGTCTTATTTTAGCATAAGTAGTTCTGTATTTGGGAGCCATTTTCTGGTAGTGCTTGCTTTCTTGTAACTTGCAATTAGGCGTATTAAGCAGGGGCCATTATAACAAATGCTATGGGCAAAGTCATTGATTAAAACAAAGCAAGACCATGGGTGTTTAAGCAATGATCTCAAACTAGCTACTTGACGTTGTTTTCTTTTATCCTTGACAGTTGCAAAAATCGAAATAATCTTATATATTAAAAACTTGGTAAATTGTCAGTTACTAATTGTTATTTATAAGCTTGTTGGTTCTAATCGTTATTCAAAACAACTGGATTAGCTCTGTATTTTTAAATCGCTGACAAACAAATTGGGTCAACTTATAGTACAATTCGACAACACGTTATATAACTTCAGCCTTAATGTCCATTTTATTAAGTACTGTAACACTCAAACCAGAGATGAGACCGTTGGTTCATCCTCTACAACAGTAATTTAGCCTACAAATGAAAAGCGTATGAAAACTTTACAACAGCTACAACTACCCTTCGTAGCCCAATTGTTGAAATAAAGTCAAGTTACAGAAAGGAAAGAGTCTTTTTAATGTGATCAATCAAGTTTGTGATAAAACAAATCTTGGAAATGATATTAATGTGCTTCAGATCTACTTATAAATCCTCTTTTAATTTAATCTTAGACACATCATGGCAATTTGAGAATGACAAACAGCAGATATTGCCCCCTGCATACTCGCAAGGCTCATATGACGTAAGTGTTACGTAATGCATTTTTTCCATGAAGACAACGGTATAAAAACCTAATCCATAACGATTTCGGTGAAAAAGTTATGAAATTTTTTTTTAAATATTTGCTGCCCACAAACCTATTCAGAGAATCGACTGCCAACCCGGTTTACTGCTATTCTATAATGTTGCAACAAAGTTGTGATGAGGATTTTGTTAGTTAGCTGTCCCCCTTGGAGTTATAGTCACTTGGTCTTTATAGTACACACCGGTAATCCAAACGCAAGTAATGTTCTTCTATTCTTAAGACAAGTGCAAGTTTAGAGAGAATGACAGACAGCAATGGAATGTATCATATTCATTATATTTCATCAATTTTTTAAGAAGTGAAAATCCTGTTTAAAATCTTCACAAATTCACAAGTTCACGATCTTTGTTAATAGTCTACTGCTGCATTGGGTTAACTTGCGTTTATTCTAAAATTAGGCTAATCCACCGATTCAGACCCAGACGGTTATTCACATCAACAATGCAGTTCCAGCACCACCTGACTATTTTGTCTTTTCACTGTTGGTGACGATATTCTGTTGTCTTCCGTTTGGAATTGTCGGGCTTGTCAAATCAAGTGAGGTAATGAAACCTCTTTACTACAGCTTGTTCAAAAATTGTGCAATTTCATTCATAGATGACTAAGCTACACAACAAAGTAATTGTTATGGACATCTCTGACACATATAACGGAGTAGTGGCTTTATTTTGGTAGAATTCCCTTACATTAACATAAGTCTAACGACGACTGTTCAGTTGTAATTAATTTCTGTGATTGGTGTGCTGTGTACATGTCTTCTGTAAAACTTTCACTGGATTAAGTGGGACAAAATTCATCCAAACTGACCTAAAGGCCATGAAGTTGGTGAAATTAGTCTAGAATTCAAAGGAACACTTCTAATATTAGTAAACTCGAATAAATGAGTTGTGTCCCAGGCAGGCAGGGTTGGAACTGGTGGATCAATTTCAATAGCTAGGTTGAATCTGCAAAATCAGTTTAAAAGAAATATGACACCAGCTTCGAGTAAATGTTAATGGTTTCAAACAGCAACCGGATGACAAGATCTCTTTAGGGAAAGACGTAATAAGCATTTGTGATCACATTAGTGCCAAGGCAAAAAATATCGAATGAAAGATACCATTGTAACAAATTAAGGAAATCTGCTCTGGTATATAACTGCCCATAGCTACAACTGAACACATTGAAATCGTTGCATGTTAAGAAAATTTCAAAATAATGAGTTGAAAAATATTAATTTACATTAACTTTATTGTCCTGACGAGCTCCCCTCTTTTTTAATTGAAAGGTTCGAACAAGAGCTGCTATGGGCGATTCCGATGGCGCACTTCAATCTTCTCTCTCTGCCAAGAAATGGGCCTATGCAGGCCTCATCACGGGACTCGCTATTTTCGGAGCTGTAATTCTATTTTATGTGCTACTGTTTGTGATCGTATACTCTTATTAAAACAAAGGGATGGAATTAGGGAACAATACGGAAATTTAATCGAATATTCAGTCTACTAGATGAAGAATAATTTTTTATTTGTGTTAAAATTTTCAATCCAAATATTGAGTGGTCCCTTATTTCACACTTTTAGATTAGTTTTGAATCGAAGGATTTAAATGAGTAATATTGAGTAGATTAAGAATAATTTTTTAGAGAAAAAATGTTAAACTTTATTTTAGAGTATAATTTAAAATGGCATTTTGTCTTCAGTCCATGTGTTTAACATGGACAAATAATGTTACCTCTTTAATTTGTGTTAATTTCTAACCAGCATATGTTTTACTTAATCCAGATTGTCTGTATTGGAAACAGAAAACCTCTATTTGCGAGGACAGCCAAAGCAATAGTCCCATGAGAGCCTAAAAATGGAAGTAAAAGTCGTAGCTCAAATGCGTCAATTGTAGCACAGGCTCTACAAGCAACTAATACCGCGAAAAGTATCAAGAGGGTTTTAAAATACAATCCGCGAGGACTCTTTCACATGACCAAACAATTTTTTAGGGTTTTCTCGTTGTCATGATCCTGTATTTTCCGAGGTAACCTGACAAAGTTAATAAAGGCAGTCGATAAAATGCGTAAGTTTGTATATTTCCTACTCTCGATTGAAGAACTGGAATTACCGCTGCTGCGAAATATTGGTAGAGATCAAATGGCAAGTGCAAACGCTTGTAAGAAAATATTAACTAAGACAAAATCAGAAACCTGTGCGCACATGCTTTTAAGGTATATATGCACTAAAGGAAAGCAAAGGAATCAGCTATCCAAAACTTAACTGGTTGAAATAATTCTACAACAGTATTTGTAACTTTCTGTAACATGAACGTAAAGATGTTATAGACCGTATGCATTGACGTCACGTGGCGTCATTTTGGCGGCAAAGCAATGAAGCACATGGCAGGCACGATGCAGGTTTCAGGCTCGCGTAGTAAACTTAATGCGCGTAATCTCCCCGTTTACAAATCAGCTGTCTGCATTTGTTAGTGAAAGTCGCAATGATACACGCTCGCCTCTATTGGAGGGCGTGGTTTCTGTTCTTTGACGTCATGTGCATGAGGTCTATTGTAATAGAGTTTCAAGTTGTGGTTCTGTTGTTTATGTTGTTCATAGTAATTTGCATCTGGGGTTACAAATACAATACCAAAGATTAAAGAAATTTGATAGAACCAAGCTATTGTTACATTTACTTAATGCTGCTGCAAATATAATCTGCGAAATATTACTTGCTGGCATCTATGTTAAATTAAGTCTTGCAAAAGATATTTTTCTTTTAGAGCGATATGTCCACGTTCGGTTCTTTAACTATCAGTTCCCGTTTCTCGCTAGACGTTTGAATACTTCTGCTTCTGGAATGATGGGTAAATGCCTTCATTTTATGAACTATACAACAGTACCCATGGTAACACGGACATAATAAATATCACTGTGGCACCTTTCATAAAAAGATGTACAAGGCTGAACTGAAACGAACACGAGATAACATATTTTTCGGAACCTGTACTAATACTACTTTGCCACCTTGGTGTCTTGTAATTCGTTTCTTCACCGTGCATAGCGGGGGAAGGAAGGGACTTGGGGGGCAGCCTCCCCAGAATTTTTCAAAGTGAATATTTAGCACATCAGCCTTTGAAATCTTTAGCTGATGAGAACTGTCTAAGAAGGTATTTTCTGATTGGTTTATTCTATTGTACTGTATCGATTGTATCCTTTGTTAAGGTTAGGGATTAGAGCTAGCGTTAGCCAGTCATAAGAATTTTTTTTAGACAGTACGCATCTCTCCGAAATCTTTGGCAATAAAGATGTCTTTCATTGTTCAGAAGCGATTTAAAAAACACAAAAAATACCGTTTCGGGCAATTGGAGGGCGTACTTTGGCATAATTGATGCTACACATATTTAAAAATTGATGGGGGTGCTCTCCTTACCCTGTTGTCTACCTGCCGAAAATTTTTATGTGCGATCATGCACGCTTTGTTTAATTTCTGTTTTCAGTTATCTCAATGAAGGAATCAATTGTATTATATGAAGTTTCAGTAATAAAAAATTATTTCCAGTAATGACAGTAATGACGATGATGATTGCCACTACTATAGTGATACTAGGAGTGACATAATTATAAATAGACCTTCGTATGCCGCAAATGGAAAACGCATTTCCGTGCACAAATTGCACAGTCATTGTAAATACAGGCATTAAAGAAAACGAAATATACATAAATACAAATACTGAAGTTACAGCAAGAAAAGATGATTTTTCCGATTGATCTTAATAGCATAGTTATGTGATATTATATTTTCATTTGGATGGTCGTGGCAATGCGTGATTAGGTTATAACGGCAAAGGCTCTTTAGCCCAACGTTTGGACTAAGAAAAGGGAAGTCTAAGTTTGTGGAGGGAAATGCATCTCGGAGACTTCGTCAAACTTAACTGCTTTTGTATTCATTCATAAAATGACTTGGTGCAAGATCTGGTATAAAATGTATATCTTTTCCCTCCTTAGAAGGATACCATGGAATGATCACAACTTTTCTTTTTATTTTTTTTTCATGCTGCAAGGAAGGTTAAGATAATCTTTATGCCCATAGACCCTTTTGCAAATAGCAGTTACAAAGGATTGTGGGATAGAGTTTTGGTATGCGCCGTTTTTGGCCACAGTTTAATGTCTGTGTCAAGGGCATTAAACTGTGGCCAAAAACGGCGCACACCAAAACTGTATCCCGCAATCCTTTGTGATTGCTATTCGGAAAAGGACCTATTCTGAAATTTGGTAATATCTCTCAACAGCAGCTTATTAAAGTTTCCTTTTGATTCAAAGAAGTTAACAAAGTGGAAATACACATAACCGTGACTGCTAAATCCTTTGTATATGTTGATTTGGATACTATTTCTCATTGCAGCAGGAATAGCACAGTCTTAATCAACGGTGTTTTCCTAATTTCTTGTCAAAATTGGTAGAAATTGGAATTTGAAACTCAGTGATGTCACACATGGCCGA
>CM055961.1:53587500-53662500 GCA_029531755.1 Holothuria leucospilota
TAAGCCTATTAACGAGGTAAGCCTAATCACGAGGTAATCCTGTCGCAATAAGATCGGTCTTCTTCTTGTCGTATCTTCTCCAGCAAAACTGCTTCCTTTGTTCAACCATACAGTGATGGGATATGATAACTGAGGTCTTAGATGACAGCTTCTACTCTGACTGCATTAATTGAATAATAAAAACTACTCTGAATCTCTGAATACTGCTATCAAAGAGTTTCTTGCACTGACGTATTTCGTTAGGGAATTTAAAGGAACGCACAGCAGACTTCATAATGAAAATACCATTCACTACGTGCACAGAAACCTTTATCTAATGAGATGGACTTAAAATTAACAGATTTTGCTTTTTTGTGTTGCTCTTTTAACAATGAAACCAAATTGTGTTGATGGTTAAATCATTATCGATTGATTAACGATTATTATGTATGACGTTTAAGTTGTCAATCTACCTTTTTACGACCTAGGATGGTGTCTAGGGAAACAACAAAAGTATGTCACTGATGAATCAACTTCTAATGGAGTTAGACGTAGATGAGGTTTTACGGCTCAGTTTCTAACCAATTGGTTTAAGTCGGGCCGGCCACGGCTTTTTTTCCAGTCGTGGCTCACTGGCTTGTTTTCCCTACTCCATTGCCTATGCTGAGCACCAAGCACAATGGCAATAGGTTCCATTTTTAAAGTCTTTGGTATGACCCGGTCAGGAGTCGAACCCCAGACCGTCCGGCTGCAAGTCGGATGCTCTAGCCACTTGACCATGCAGTCGGTCATCTTCTTATGTAGTCACAGTCATAACCATAACTGAATGATACATAGGCTCAAGACTTTATTGACTGTCATCAGTGGCGCCGGCACTGGGTGTGGGGGAACGTGCCAGCAATAGATTTCTGAAAATTCGTTAGAGTATGCACTTCCCATCCCATGACCATAGGGTAATATTTGGACTAATATGCTCTTCCACAAAATAGAGGTACATCTCCAACCTATGCAGGACCCCGCACCAAGGGAGGGTCATAGAGCAATCTTACATCACGAGTAGCCTATTCAATAAAATTTGTAGCTTGATGTGAAAGATTGGAAATATGTATTTGTCGTCAATACATTTTTGTAGAACGGGTGCCATGCTACGGCCAATATATCAATAATTAATGAAAATTTGTAAGGATTAATTACTGTAATTCAAACATTTGTCAAACGAAGCACCAATTTGCATCTAAGCTATACCTTAAATGAACAAAAATTTCTCAAGGGGGAAGTTGTCACCCCTCCACTAAGACAACACACCCTCCCCTTACATCCAACTAAAAATAAAAGTTCTCTATATTATGAGAATATCTTAACATGTAATCAGTTCAACAATTTGCCAAAAATAGCACCATTTGGCACCTAGACTGCCTTAAACGAACAAAAATTTCTCAAAGCACGCCTCCCCCAGGACGGCGATTGCACGACAGGAAAAAGGAAGGATCTGCCACGGGTGCAACCCGTGCCGGGTACGCACATGCAAAATTTAGACTGAGCTGGTATCAGTCCCTCCCTGCTCAAACAATGTCAACAACCTGCAAAGACCTTATGGACATGACGTCACAAAGAGGCATGACTTCACAGAACAGGAAGTGTTCCCTCCAATGCAGGCAAGCGCTTATCATGCAACTTTCAACAAGAAATGCAGACAGCTAATTTATGAGGGAATACTGTTAAAACAACTTCACGCGCGTGCAAAATCTACGATCTGCGTGCAGTGTGCTTTATTGTTTGCCTCCAAACTGACGTTGCATGACGTCAGTGTAAACGTCTGTTGCAAGCTTTCCGTTGTATTTATATAGAAGTGTAAAACTATTAAAATATCATGGGCGATCCTTTAAATGGTGACAACGTGTCTTAAGGCTTCACGATATATAGCCCCAGAACAGGGTAAAGTTGGAACGCATCGCTTTAATTCCTTGTTGAAAACGATCGAAATATATTTCGTCTTTCTTCTCAAAATCCCGACAGCTGGATGACGAAGAAAAAAAATCAAACGTTAACCCCCAAAGAGATTCTGCTTTCTTAAGGATCTACGTGAGACACTTTGACTGCCAATAGACCATATGGATATGACATCATAGAACAGAAAGTGCGCCCTCTAATGAAAGCAATTGCGTACCAGTATCATTGTAACTTAGAACAACACATGCATACAGTTGATTTGTGTACCTGGAGGATACGGGCGTAAGTCTACAATTCGCGCGTGTGTGCGAAATCTGCGTCGTGAGTGCAGTGTGCATCATTAACGACATTTCAATTTCAGGACGGTATAGCAACAGGACGGAGAGTTGAATGCACGCGTGCAGTGCGTTCTGTCCTGACATTTAAGGCGTTTCGGTTTTAAAGACGACGGTGCGGTAGAATGACAAGAAAACAATGACGCGCTCATTTATCAACTAAGTTGCAATGCTGTGTTAGCATCCACACTCATCACTAAGATGTAACAAGACGAATCTACACAGGATTAGGTACGCCATCGTTACTAGGTTATTTATGAAATTGTGAAAGTTTCTACCAGAAGATAGCTTTCCTTAGCTTAGCACGGAATCGTTCGTTAAATTTCTTACCAGATATGCAATGTTGTTGTTTGTCATGTTCATTTTTGTCAGCAGCTTGCATGCCACATGAACAAATGATGTACGTTTGCATAAGGCTAACTTCAAATTTAACGTCACAGAAACAACGTAAGTTATGGAAGAGGGAAATTACCATGGCAACCACTGTACCGTCCTGTTTCTAACAGAACGTTTAATCGGTCGACGACCGTCCTGAAAATCAACAGGACGGAGTGATGCTCGCTCCTACTCATGCGCAGTCCTGTTTTTTGCTGCGCGTTCCGTCCTCTTTGTCTTACCGTCCTGAAATCGAAAACTCGCTATTATTTGCCTCGAAAGTGATGTCACGTGACGTCAACGCACAAGATCTATGCCACTGAGACACTAGCGACTTTTCGATTTCAGGACGGTAGAGCAACAGGACGGAGGGTTAAAAGCAGGCGCACCCGGGGTTTTGTCTTGAATTTAAGGCGTTTCGATTTTCAAGACGACGGTGCGGTAGAATGACAACAAAACAATGACGCGCTCATTTATCAACTAAGTTGCAATGCTTTGTTAGCATCCACACTCTTTGCTAAGCTGTAACAATGACGAACCTACACAGGATTAGAGACGTCATCGTTACTGGGTATTTTACAAAATTGTGAAAGTTTCTATCTCAAGAAAGCTTTCCTTGGCTTAGCACGGAATCGTTCGTAAAATGGCTTATCAGATATGCACAGTTGTTGCTCATGTTCATTTTTGTCAGCAGCTTGCATGCCACATGAACAAATAATGTACGTTTGCATACAGCTAACTTCAAATTTAACGTCACAGAAACACGTATGTTATGGGACGAGGGAAATTACAATGGCAACCGCTGTACCGTCCTGTTTCTAACAGAACGTTAAATTGGTCGACGACCGTCCTGAAAATCAACAGGACTGAGCGATGCTTGCTTCTACTCATGCGCAGTCCAGTTTTTTGCTGCGCGTTCCGTCTTCTTTGTCCACCGTCCTGAAATAGAAAACTCCATACTTTGACTATCACAGTACTACTACTACTACTACTATCGTACTTTTTACCTATCATCATGAGTCTGTCCTGTATGGTCCCGTTCTATGCTGGCTGGAAAGAAGTTTATTAAGCAAGTGACAGTGCACACTAAACCCGGCAATGAACATCTTCAAGAAAGGCAGAAAGGGGATGGAAATCCATGGAATCTCTACTGACCTAGAAAATGGTCGAGGGCGGAATGCAGGAATTCGAAATAGTTCTCTCTAGTTGAAATAGGCCAGGCTTACAGTTTGTTATTTTCAACAATTATTTGCCAAGTAGTCGAAACACTGGTTAAATAATTCCCCTAGCACACAAGCTACCGACGAATTTCGTTGATGACATCTCTTTTGACGTGACGGCATCTCTTTTTTAACATTTTTTTTTTCAAAAGCAGAACCTTATACCGAGTAATTCAACATCCCGTGTCAAAACCTTACCAAAAGATGACGATACGATCCCTAAAGGGCTGAAAAGTCCCTTTCTTCATTTCTTGCAATTCAAGTTTTGGCTGGGTTCAAAGGTCAGGTGAGGTCAGCAGAGTTCTAATTGGAAAACAATCGTAGAAAAGGATATAGTCAAGAAACATAAATTTTGAGGGATGAATCTCAGTGTAACAAGCACCCTCTTTCGGCAAGAAATCACTAAGCCTTTGGACCTGCCGAAACAGGAGACGAAATTGTTGAGACAACTAGAAGAAACTTCCACTTAGGGCTTTCAGCCTTCAAATCCTGCTTGAAACAAAGGGATATTGTTATCTATTTCGTAGAACTCAGTCTCATGTTTCTTGAAAGGAAATAAGACTATACACGTGGTACTATCCATCAACCGCCCAGTACGTGGAAATTTGCCTAAGAATTGCCAAGACATCTAAAATAGCTTGTTGCAAAGACAGTGGGGGTACCTCCAAATCGTGTCCGACGTTTCATGACCAACGAAAAGTTAGGGCTGAATTTTCCCACTCCAAAGAGAAAGGTATAAGGCATAAAGAACAACACTTATTTTTTAACAAGCGTAAGTATTAGAGTAATAATTCGAATATGAATTACCTAATTATGAACATGTGTAAAGGATGCTGTGACTATGGGATGACTAGAAATACTCTACGCTGAACGATTTCTGATGGCATAGTGAATTAGTGCTCACTTTCTCACACAGACAGCTTGGGTTGGAATCGACATGTTCTTTTTTCATTTGTTGTTATTCAATTTTTGGTGGGGTTCAGAGGTCATGTGACAACAATTGTAAAAAATATAAAGTCAAGAAGTATATATTTTGAGTGATAAACCTCAGTGTAACAAAACACCCCCATTCGGCAAGAAATCACTAAGCCTTTTGGCTTTCTGGTTACAGGTGTCCTTTCAATAGACGGTTTTTGTTCGTAAGCAAGTTCGATAATTCTTTGGCGCAGGAAATTGTGGGATACACGGGAAGGGGTAACCAAACCGAGCACGTAGTGCACTGCGATCCCCAATTTTCGTGCGTCAACAATTTCCGTGCAGTACATACATTTAATAGTATACCATTACGTCTAAACTTAAGTGCAGCCAGCCTAACTGCACGAAAATGGTCTCTATCCTACTTTACGACTGATAAAATACCAGTATTTGCACCGGAGATGCAGTGTATTTGCAAAAAAAGAAAAAAAAATCACACATAGGAAAGAAGGATTAGTTAAAGAAGAATAACTTGACAAATATCTCAAGTAAACTCAAATTTTAGAAGATATAATGTATGGGAGTGTATGTTTATCCCGAAGGTTTGGAGGATGTGCTCGTGTGCATATCTCTTTTTGTCGACATCGCTTTAACAGTCCGCTATTCATGAAGTCGGACCATAATCATTGGGAGCGATCTGTCTTTGAAAGGGGAGGGGGGGGGGGGTTATAGAGCTTATGCACCTACATCACGTTTCTCTATTTTTCCATCCAAGCGTACGTTGTGCAACAATTGTTACTAAGGTGCTATCGTGAGCGCGTATCTTTAACACACCTACTACGTATGGCAGTTCCATCCAGTAAGCCAAATTGAAACGCGCTGACGTCACGTGCATAAGCTCTATAGTCAGTGTCACTGTATAAGCGAAGCGCTTCCATCATTTGGCGCCGAACATACGAAGAAAATTTTGGCAAAAAATACCCCCGAGATCACGGAAATGGCCCTTTCCATTCTTTGCAACGTGATACTATGATAACTGTCCTTTTTTTTCCTAATTTTTCTATTCTATTAAGGAAGTTTTCCTTATAACTAACTTAACTTTTTTAAATGATTTCCGAATCCGCCGGGTTGATTCATGGGGGAGGGAGGGGTGGGGAGTGGGGTGTATGTAGTGTATCAGTATTCCCCATCTAATTCCATGGCGGATATATCCCCCATCCCTGATCGCCTCCCATGGCCATTATATATGAGCCCAACAACAGGATCCGGTCTAGCCTGGTCACAGGGACCAAACCAGTGATTATCATTCCCCGGCACAAAATTTCATAAAAATACCTATCAAGTCTTTTAACTAATAATGATTTATGGCTTTCCTTCAAATGTGCAAGGTTCACCGACCGTATGTGACGTCACTAGAGGCACCGCCTACCTTATTGTCATAATTTGTGAATGTGGAAGAATTGACAATGTATATGGTTACATGCTTCGATCCAATTGCTGCACATAATATTAGAAGACCACATTGTTGTTTCTCCATATGAAATCTCTAAATAAATTTTAAAACCATATACCCCAACCAAATAATAACAACATTTTAATCATATTGAAGTTAAATATCAGAGACCGGAGTAGACGGTATCATCCATAGGCTCCATTTAAGCAATAAAACATTGAATTCGTAAAACTTGAACAATTAACCAAGAAACATGTCAATAGGCCCTTAACTTTACTTAAGTTGTGTTCCTGTACATCTAAATTACATTAAACTACATGAATTAGTCCGTGGAAGAAAGCAAATCCTATCTTAAGTGCCATTTCTTCAAAGTTCTCCTAAAACTGCGACAATTAAGTCATTTGTGATGTACAATCATATCACATTAGTCAATATTGACAATATTCCAGAATATAACTAAGAACCAAGAGGGTGCAACTCTTTAAAATAGCATCAGACAAGAAACAGATACTATACTATTAATACAAAGTATTTAATCCAAGCCTTCTTTTATGAAGGGGTTGCTGTCTAACCCTTCATAGAAGCACTACACATATTTTCCACACAAAAAGCCAAGCGTCTCTTACAAACGGGGTCGCCTTTGCACCTTTCATAGGAGCACAGGCGCGGATCCAGAAATTTCGAAAAGGGGGGCTGAAAGACCCCCTTGAATATTCTCCTAGATTAGCATATGCTAATTTTTGCGTATTTGTTATTATTGGTGTGGCGAAAAGGGGGGGGGGCTGAAGCCGGGAAAGCCGCCCCCATGGATCCGTGCCTGGAGCACTAGACATATTAGGTCCTAAATAAATCGAAAATGTTCATACAAATAGTTCGCTGTTGAAGCTCTTGAAGAAGTACTAAATATTTAGGTCTGGTACAATGGTACTCACATTAAATAATATTGACAAAATTCCAAAACTTACACGAGAAGTTGCTACCACAGAAGACACAGTCGTACAATCCAATAAAATACCCGTCATCCTAAAGTATATCTAGTCATAAAGCAGAGCTGATAAACAAGGTGTTCCCTATTTGCACCCACTTCCTTACTTGACAAAGTTTTATTGACCTTACAGATCGTTCTACAATTATTTCATTTTGTTTACCAAGTTGCTGCCAGTCACAGAATTCTGTGGTGCTAACTGTGTTGACGGTACGGAGTAAGTTTGATGGCTGTCGAACAGCTGTCGCTCAGCTGTCATGTTGTTGTGATTTATTGCTAAGTTTTCTTCTATCATTTTTAATGTTCTGGGGGCTTGAATTTGACAAAAATTGTATCGAGGAAGGTGTAAATTTTACACAGAATCTGATTTTTAGAATAATTTTATTGAAAATTGTCTACTTTTGAAGAAAACCCTGTGTAACAATATACCCACTACCAGTCAACCTTGAAAAGTCCACAAAATTAAGTGGCAGTGAAGGACATATTCTCCCAACTTGCGCCAGACCTTCCCTATTCATTGCCAACTCTCACGACCGTTGGTTCTGTGGGATCATCTTGGCATGTAACTCAAAGCCAAGAGGGTGCAACAATTTCAAAATTGCATCAGACGAGAAAGGGATACTATTAATAAAAAGTCTTTTATCCAAGCTTTCTTCTTCGAAGAGAACACCACCTTACGTTATTTTGATGAAACGGCTGGTTGTAGGCAGTGGCATCAGCAGAGGTTGGCGACGGGGGTTGGGACACTACAGTAACTAATGCCGTAACCCCAACCCAGATACCCAGATCCAACCTAGATGACCAAAGAAAGTCAACATAAATTGTTCATATGCGTACCTGTGATAGTATGCACACAGCTTGGAACCGTTCTGTTGCATTTTGTACAGGTGACGTCATGGGGTGGTTCTAAAGGAGAGGGGTGTTCATATATAACATTTTTATTGCAAGATGGTGCTATGTGTGTCATATTATTGAAAAACTTTAATATTTATTGATTTCTTTCTTGTTCTTGAGAAATTTGTTTTTATGTAAGATGGCTAAGATGTACAAACCTTTGGCAAATCCAATTAATTACACACTTGGAAATTCTGATTTTGGTGATGTTTTGACTGTTGCATGGCACCGGTTATACCAAAATCGTATGAGGACAGATACATGCTGTACATTTTACTGTAGTATGCAACTCATGATACTAGGTTGCTCTAATATCATTTTTTGATAAGGGGTCCTACTAGAAGTGAGGAATGTACCTGTATTTTTCAGGAAGTTTTCTTAACATCGTGAATTATTGCCCTTTTTATTGATATGAAATTTGGAGTGCGACTGCTCGCGAAGCCCGCCGAATTTTACATTGGAAGTTATTTCCATGACAAAAGGGTTATACGCATAAGTAAAAATTTACGTTCTGCTTGTTCTCTTTCTGTAACATCTTTGTGAAGGACTGTCGGAACATACCCAAACCTGTAGCCAAAGGGGGGGGGGGGGGGAACGAATGGGTTGAAACTTGAACACACCAACAAACCACAACTTAGTTCACTTATGAGCTAAGGTGAGAAACCTTCGGTAGCTTTTAGGGCCGATTTGTCAACAAGAGAAAACTTCGAGTAAGGTTTGGATCATATAAGTTCAATCTGTGACACACTTCTGATAGCATTTTATAAACTATTACCTAAAGAGATTTTCCGAGCAACTACCTCTTATCTTTGCTTTGCATTATTAATATTGTACTTCCCGATATCCATAATAGAGAAAGATTTGTGTTTTACTTGATCTTAATATAGGGTTGTTTATAACCCAACCTACAGAATGGTGTTACATATTCCTTATATGTCTCTTCTTTACAATTTTACATATATTGTAATATATCATCCTACCTGTTAAAAAGGAGAAGCAAACAGAAAAATGCAAAGCAAATGCTAATCTAGACCTTGGTACTTTCAAATAGTTAAAAATTTGTATTTCCTTTATATTAGTAGCGTAAACATTTTAACGATTTGAGCATGAAAGCTTGATTAAAATACAAATTAAGTTCTTTAATCATTAGAGAAACGAACAAACTCCTTGAGAAGGAGTATTTAAATGAATTAACCTTTTCAACTGCATGGGGACTTTTCAAAATTATGTAGGTTACAGTACCTAACCTTATTTTTAATTTTGAACGGCTTAGCTACTCATGTTAAACCTTTTCACGCCTTGCACGTCGGCAGTAGCTTGCATAACATTTCCAAGGAATCCGAATTCTGATTCCCCTACAGATATGAAGGATTGAACTAACGGTAGTGTTGTCCCTCTGTTGGATCCAGGCCTTTGTCGTTTTAAATAATACAACCATAACAGGGAAGGACCCTCGAATATCACCCTAGTCATCACTTTAGTAGTCACGTTGTGACCTTCTTCAGAGCCCCCCTTCTCTCACCCCAATCGAAGAAGAATCATTTAAGTACCGTTTCTGTAAAATACAATCATTAAAAACGATTTGAACAATGTTTTCAAATTTATTTACTGTGCCATTGCTGCCCACCTTTGCTTCACACGTGTATTTCTTGGTCTCTTCACGTTATGATATGATGAAAGTGGCCTTATAAAGGTGGCAAGTTGACACACAATAGTTCCTAGAGCGGGTTTTTTAATATTTCACGTGTGATAACATTTTAAGTTAAGACTAATAGGGTTTGTTTTTCTTTAGGAATAGTCCAGAGGATTACTAAAATAAGCACTGACCCTTATTTACAAAGGGGTTTTACCAAAGTCCATTACAATTTTAATACAAAATGCTTGTACCGGTATTTTATTATAAAAAACATATCAAGCAAAATAAACACTTTTCATACTCTTTACGTGCTTAGGTAGTATAATTTACTGTGTTAGATTACCTCTAGAGTGCCGTTAAGTACTCCATACTTTTGGGGATCTTTACGTGGAGAAAGGCTGCGGATTTCTATCTTCAAAAATCTTGGGGGCTTCAGAGTCTCTTATCTTCTTGGGAATGCCTAGTGTACCCATTGGGAAATCCGTTTTAAGTTTGTCAGTCATAAAGTATAGCTTGATCAGTAGCTTTCTGCCTGTATTGATGAAACCTGCTTATTCCGTGCTTTTGTATCTACGCAAATTCGTAAATACCGTAGATGTGAATTGATCTCTTCAAATTATTCTTTATGGTGAGCATTTACAAGGTACACGCTATTTTTTTCCTTTAGCAAGTCTACACCTTTGTTCCTTCGCAGACATGAAAATATCAATCTTCTTTTTAGATAGGTGTGTTGAAAATTCGGGCAGATTAAGAGGAGATAAGATGTCATTGAGAAAAAGGCAAAAGATGAACATCTCCGTAGATGACAAAATATAACTGAGAATTTAGGTGAACAGGGACAAAAGACACTAGACAAGAACCCTGTGCTTTATGCTGTATCTGACCATAAATTTCCGCTATGAAAGACCAGTTGGTTTGACAAGTGTGGTAGTGGCAACTGAGAGACTTAAACACCAAACACGAGCGTTTTAACTAGTGTTGTACCGTTATTGCGAGTGACCGATACTACCGATACCGATATTTTAGTTCTCAATATCGGTCGATACCGATCCGATACCGATCCGATTCCGATATTTGGGAAATAAACATTCTGCATGCTAACCATAGGTACCGGGCACCACAGCTAAGTGTCGTTTCATCTTGATGAGGTAAAATACTGAACCTTCCTTTACTCAGATAGTGTCTCATTTTCATGACATTCAGGACAATATATATATATATATATATATATATCAGTTAGGTGATATCGGCATTTGAGGTAAATTTTACCGATACCAATACTGGACGAAAATGGGGAACATCGGCCCAGTGGAGTGGCGTAGCCACTGGGCCGATGGAAGATTTCCCCCAATTAGTGATCTGTGTTCCTAATAATTAGTGTTCTCCGCAGGTCCAAATTTTGTCCGGTTGCTTTCCTCTGACCTGGATGATGTGAATGATCGCCGTCCTGGGGAGGGGTCTAACCCCCTCCCCTTTGGAAAATTTTTGCTCATATAAGGTGGACTAGATGCAAAATGGTGCCAAATTTGGTGCTAAATGTAAACTGAATACTTCACCAAGAATTTCTATTTTTTAGGAAGCTTTTTTATCTTGCTTGTCTTCAGGTCTTGGTGAACTTTTCTTGAGTCCTACTGGTAGATCAGAATCACAATGGGTGAAGTACAGTAATTAAGTGAACCCTGGTACACCTTTCCCTTCATCAGTTCACCACATTCACCACAACCAGTCCAAATTTTACGAGGACCTGCCCTTGTAGCAGAGTATAGCACTTGACCACTGACCCATTCTAATTAACTGCATATACCACAATGCTGCTGCTTTAATTATCAAGAAACATTGGAAGTACACAGTGAAAGGACAAAGTCCCTTGTCAGAGGTCCAGAGATCCCATGCTGTATAAAACAGATAGTAAAACATAACTAGTACAACTATAAGCATGGTGTCATCATTCCATCTCTGAAAACCTTATAAGACTGGTTGTGCCAGTGTGGCATATACTTTTAAATAAGTAAAGTATACTGGTTGAAAAATTTAAATTTTTACCAGATCATGCGCAAATTTCACCATATATTCACTTTCAAAATTTCCCCCAAGATTTTCCAGAGGGGGCAACTCGCCCCCCTGTCCCCCCTGGCTACGCCACTGCATCATTGTCATAGTATTGCCAGTCGCCTGAGAAATAAGCATATTTTCTCTCAGATTGGTGTTGCAAATGAGACTTGGTCGGCTTGGTTTTATGTAAAATTGTGAGCATAGATGTATGTTCGATTATTTTAGGAAACTTGGGGAAACTTTTCATAATGCAGAAAAGGAATTAGGTTACTGTTTCTTTAGCTCATTTGCATATGGTTTCTTTAGGTGCAGTAGGGGCATTTGTATTGATTTAGTTCTATTAAACAGCCGTTTTGAGTTTGAAAGCCCTGGCATTACTATGACGGCGGCATACAAACCTACACATCAAACGTTCTTCAATTAAATCCTCTTATTAAAGTATTACTACAGGTGGATGATGAGGCAAGGAGAAAGAAATCAAGTTGAAAGCATTAAATAAAGGGCCTAAGTCCTTATAAGCCTTATCGCCAGCTAATAGCTGGTAATCTTTTGACCTTTGGTTCAAGAGCCCTATACTTTACTTTTTGGAGGAACTGACAAACTATCAAACTATACATTAGAAAGAAAAAATGGTGTGACTTTATTTTAGCTCAGATTTGCTCTTGACCTATCTTATAATGTAGCCCAGTTTTACATGTTTATTTTAGATTTTAACCTTTCTTCTTTAGAAGCATGAAACAGTTCTAGGATTATGCGTAGAACTTTCCATCCATTTTACCATCGATCCGGCAGACGGAAGTCAGGTTAACTAAGCCTAATCTCGGTATTTTCAAATACTTTACAAAATATTAATAGCTATCAGTAAGAATCTTACTAGGTATTAACTGAAGGATGGATTAGAGATTATAAAAATCTCCTCTTGTTGCATAAGTGAGAAGTAGGAAGCATTAGATAGCATTTAAATAAATCGACGTATAAATTTTTTGAAAGGTTTACAAACTGACTGCAACCTTGCTACAAGTATAAAATAGAACATATTTCTTGGCACTCGTTTTTAACCTGTGACCTTCTTTTGAAACTTAAGAGGGGCTATGGAAGGAAAATAGTCAAACACGTAGTCTGGTTAAGGTGGGGCAGGGGCTTGTAACATTTTTTTCAGCTGTGCAACCATAAATTTTGGGCAGCCGTAATTGCACAAGTGACGAATATATCACAACTTTGTACCTGTAGGTACCATAACGTTGCTTAAATTGTTATCTTTCTCTTGATGGTAACTGCCACTGTTTGTCTTATTCATCCAAACATGGTTATTAAGAAGATGAAAGGATTTTGTTGATTTTCAAACAAAATAAAACAAATGCGATATAATGAACACTTGATTTATTGTGAGTTTAATCTTGAAATACTTTAGTTATCTAGGTGATTGACTTCCTCTTCTATTTAAGCCAAGAAGTGGATTCGTCCTTCTGGGGTTTGGTCGTCTGTTATAAGGCTTTATTTTCTTTTGTTTTACTTTGGGTCTTTCTTTTTTCCTCTTTTCTTTTTGTTTTATTACATTTTATTAACACTTATTTCCGCTCATTAAATCATGAATAAAGGTATAAATGGTATTTAAGTACCCCGTTAAGTAACTGGAAATTGGTGACTGGTTTCAGCTGGTGGCAACTGGAACCAGAGGGAACCATTTGAAACATGTTACCAATTTCCAGTAAGTTTAAATTTTCTCCTAGGATAGAGAGACTAGGAACAACTGGAAGAAAACACAGGCTGCTTTTAGAAATTAGCCATCCTTACCAAAACGTACACGGTTACACAAAAGGACACTCAGAAGATCAAAAAAAAAAAAGAACAAAACCATCGTACTTATATGGTAAAAAATTATGCTAGTTCTTATTTATATGCATTATGTGATCTTTCAGAAGTTTTGTGATGATAGTATAGCTTCGAACATTTTCAGGTAAGTTCGTCTACATTTTGGGCCAAAGAAAACAGATGGTATGCCAATAGAAAGTCAAATTGTAAAATGGAATTGAGTAAATTATTACGTGTACATCCCCTTTACACCTCTTTGTATACACCCTTACTCCAAATCCAGATATGGGTTGATATCTGGATGTATCTGGTTAAATACAGCCTTTATATGGCCATATCAAGCCAGATGTACAGCCAGATTTAGATGCCTTGATACATTATACCAAGTTTGATATGGCCATATCAAGCCGGATATAACTTGATACAATGCAATTCCAGATATGCAAATAAAGTTTTATATGGCCATATCAAGCCAGATATAACTTGATGAAATGCCAGTCCAGATATGTAAATACAGTTTTATATGGCCATATTAAGCCAGATATAACTTGATGAAATGCGAGTCCAGATTGGCAAATAAAGTTTATATGGCCATATCAAGCCAGATATAACTTGATTCAATGTCAGCCCAGATATGCAAATAAAGATGTATATGGCCATATCAATCCGGATATAACTTGATAAAATGCCAGCCCAGATATGCAAATAAAGTTTTATATGGCCATATCAAGGCTGATATGAATTAATGAAATGCCTTTCCAGATATGCAAATGAAGTTTTATATGGCCTTATCAAGTCAAATATATTTGATGAAATGCCAGCCAATATATGCAAATAAAGTTTTATATGGCCATATCAAGGCAGATATAAATTGATACAATGCACTTCCAGATATGCAAATAAAGTTTTATTTGGCCATATCAAGCCAGCTATAAGGGATGACATACCTTCCCAGAAATGTAAATAAAGTTTTATATGGCCGTATCAAGCCAGATGTAAGGGATGAAATGCCTTTCCAGATATGTAAATAAAGTTTTATATGTCCATATCAAGCCAGATATAACTTGATATGCTAGATATTTAAATGAGCATTTTGTTAGTTTTTTTATTTGATTCGATTCTTGGATTATGCTTGTTACAAATTAAGACATGTTTTGGATACAGCACCACCTTCCCAGATATTGCAGTTATTTAGTGGCTACACTTTTTTTAATACCGCAGTATACTAAGTGAACTTTTGCAAATGATTTGCATATTTGGGCGAAGCTTGTATCTAAACCTACATTTTTCATGATTTAGGAAGTTGAAAGTAAAATATGCACTACGCAGAAAACAAAATTTAGAGTCAAATACTTAATAGAATTTAATATAAGAAGCCCATATCACTGTGATTAAATAAAATAGGAAATTTCAAGGCATTCTTCTGTTCACTGTTATGAAATAAGTTGAATTTATGTACTTAAGTCATTTCAACCCAATATTTACATTACATTCTTCATGGAGCTCTTAAACCATGGGAAGTGTGGACTATAAGTCCTTGTTACTCCTTCTGGGAGCAGAACTCCTTTGGGAGTATTGTTTGGTTTTCGCCCCTGGCTCTTCGCCAGAGAGTCAGGGGACTTTTGGAAAAAAGGACTACAAGTCCTCACTTACCTGGCGCAGGAGTATCCGTGATCACGACTGCGGAGCTCCCAGGTGGGACCTGTTCTATTCAACCAGTCTAGAATGGGACCACTGTCGGGTGGTGTTAAGTCAAAGTTTGTCCCTTGAGGACGTTGTTACTCCTTCGGGGAGCAGAACTCCTTCGGGAGTATTGTCTGGTTTTCGCCCCTGGCTCTTCGCCAGAGAGTCAGGGGACTTTTGGAAAAAAAGGACTATAAGTCCTAACTATGATTCATAACTAAAGCAGATGGTCTGGATACAATTTTGTCTGTGCCATATAAAGACTTGATCCAGATAGAACTTTATCTGGCCATATATGGTTTAGATCTGGTTCTGGTTTAGAACTGTGTTATATCTGCCCAACTTTTTATCTGATCTGATATAAATTCCATATCTGGTGCAGATATGGGCTATACATGGAAATATATTCTGCCCATATACGGACCATATCTGGTCCAGATAAAATTTTATCTGTTCCATATAAAGACTTGATCCAGATAAAACTTTATCTGGCCATGTATGGCTTAGATCTGGTTCTGGCCTAGATCTGGGTTATATCTGCCCATTTTTTTATCTGGCCCAGATGTAAATCCCATATCTGCAGCAGATATGGGCCAGATATGAAATCCATATCTGGCCCATATATGGAATTTCATATCTGGCCCGTATCTGGATTTCGAGTAAGGGCAGACGCCTGTGCAAGTCCCTGATCACGAGACACCCGAGTAAAGCTGCTTTTGATCGGGAATGGTTATCAACAGAACTAACAGGGTTGCATGAACACGTAATGTTATACGATATGCATGGTTGAAATGGGCATGGTTCTAACAAGATAAACTAGATACACAGTTTGAAAAAATGTAGTCGTAGGCAAACCTGATGTTATAAACGAACATTTTCAAAATGGAAAGCCCCTTCTTTTCTCTAGTTTGTAAGTTCTTGTTAGAAATGATACAAATGACCCTTTTCTGAAAATGAATTTTCGGAGAAACCTTCTTGGGTAGGAACCACAGCAAGCAATATTACAGAAATGTATGTAAAGAAACATTGCATCACAGAGCAGCCCTGGAATATTTGTAGGTAAACAACTACGAGGAAGATATTTCCATGGCGCATAAATCATTGACTCAAACATGCTGAAGCAGTTTTTTCATGATAAGTTTTGGTCTATGTTAATATTAGGAAAATTAGCTGTACTGGATAGCGGCACAAAGATACTATTAAATTTAATATTAGTATAGTAGTAGGATCCAGACTATTCGTATTATGTTCATAAAGAAGTTGCGTACACTGCACGGGTAGATCATATTCGTACATTATTTGAAAAGGACCAGGAATGGAGCCTTCAGAGACACCACAGGATGCTTGCCTGAGAGGATTGACGCGTTATTGATAGGTAAAGGTTGAGAACATACAGAGACATAACTGTTGAATTAGGTTAAAGAGGGAACCCGAATGCCGTAGAGATCAAGTATACTAAGTATAATATGGTGATAGTTTCAAAAGGTTTCCGAAAATCACAAAATGTCACTGACAAACAGAGGTTCTGTTCAAACTTACCAGTCAGCAGGTCTGTTAGGCATGAGTAGTCTATCTTCTAGGAAGAACACCAAGTGTTAATCTTACAAACACTTGATGGGTGAATTGGTTGTTTCACCGTCACTTTCTCTGATGCAAAGGCCCCTTAGACAGTTACGTATTGTTCGAACTGTTCAGGTTTACTTGAAAGCGATGAGTATTCACGTATTTTGAGCTACAATTCAATATTGGGCAATATCAGTCTGTTCTCTTTTATTAGCATTCTCCGGGGTGTCGTGAAGTACTGGAAAGATTGTTTTAGGCCGTTAATAATAGCAGGTACTATTTTTTAAAATTTTTGGTTTATTGCGAATGTCACTCAGCATATTATCTTTTAGGCCAAGGTTTAGGTGTTGGTATAGGCCCTGTAAAGGTAAACTTCTGTGCATGTGATCTGGTGACTTGACCGCTATACTAGCTTAGACAGACTTTGTTTTTTGGATGTGATATTCCAAAAAGTGATTAAGATAAATTATAAATAACCACGTTCATAAGCGTTTGGTTGCAACACTTAACGAATATCTCTAAGAGGAGGACTTTCAAGATATCGAAGGAGGTAAATTATATCCCTTGCTGCATGATACCCTACATAAACCTGCGACAGTGAGAAATGACTTTTTCTTTCGTACCGTATCAGGCCATAAAATATTTTATTGAAAATCACCCCTCTTTTTTCGGGCTTTACCAACTAAAGAATTGTAATCTTGCATATTGTTTAACGCACCGCGATCAAGAACTGTTTTAACCAAATGTCCTTATAGAGTAAGTGGCGTACGATAGTACAGGCAGGCAGAAGCTAGAAAATTAATGCATTGTCGTTACGCAACGTCATTTTGGCGGGTAAACAATGAAGCACATTGCATGCACAACGTATGGTTCGCATGCCCACATAGTAGACTAGCGTGCGTATCCGACCGGTGCACAATCAGCCGTCTGAGGTTGTTTGTGTAAGTTGTAATGTTACGCGAAGTTGTCTCTGTGGAGAGCGCATTTCCTGTTCTTTGACGTTATTCGTATTAGGTCAATTTAAATTTTGGATGCGGATTTAAAATACCTCAAGATGAAACACACAGCATTTTTTTAGGACAAAGTTTACTCGAAAAATAAATGGAGAGGCTGTACTGTTTTCATCATGTGCCCTTACTAGGCAAGTCGTTTGCCCTCACCCTCCGAAACCGAAGCCCGAGTCCAGCCTACCGTACATTACAATGCACAAGTCAATGCGGTTGTCGTCCTGGAGTCGGTGAGGACGAATGTAGGCTGAGGGTTGAGGCCGACTTCGCAATTTTGCCAAGGTCGGCGTTCGCCAGGTGGTGGAGTCCACTTGTTTCGTTGCAGACGGGTCGGGAGAGGGTTAACTTGTAAATATTGTCAATTCTAATTACTTTTTTAATTCAAATAGCTTGGGTTTGAAAGGGGTGGACTTGTAAGTTTTGTACATAGTCACTTCTTGGAGAACTCTTCCCTTTGTTAGCTAAATATAAATAGTTTTACCTTTGTGTTCACGTCCAGTCCCGGTTTTTGTTTTGGTACTTTCTGTTCCGTTCTTGTCTGTTTCCATGTACTTAAAAGGCACACAATGCTCAAGTCCTAGTCTAACCTTCACAACTTGTTATAGTCTTAACACCTCTTGTGGTACCACGATTTGCATGATGTGGTAGCTTTCCAGACGTGCGGAGGGATATGAACAATTTACAGAACTAGTCCCGATATGTTAAGTTCATGGTCACTGCAACATGGGATCATCATGACCGTGCAGTGCCGTCGGATATTGTCTAGTGGCGTATACATTTTTTTCGTGAAGGGGCAAAAACCAAACCTCCGGAGGGAATTGCAAGTTTCAAATGAAAATTCCTCTACTAAATCTCTTGTAACATTTTTAACTTTGACTTTCCTTTGTTAGCATTTTAGGATTTTTGCGTGGCCTTCAATGGTGTCTTAGAGAGTTGATCAAGATATCTCTCCTTTTAGATTTTTTAAGAAAGAACGTAAAGCTTGGATGTAAAATGGAGCTTGTTTCAATATTTGGGATACTATGAACCTTTCAAAACACGTTTTTGTAACGGTTTGGGGGTCTTTGTACTAAATAACTTGAATGTTGATATTATGGGTAGTTCCTACATACATATCACCATGTTCTGAGCGTCCGTAGAACTGTAGGGCAGTGCTATTGACGAGCGATGTATACGGTGGCCTCATTCTTGTGAAGTGTGGTATACAAAGCGCTATAAAGCAAGCGCCGAAGGCGCCAAGCCTCATGGGGGATGTTTTGGTCTTACCTTAGATTTTATAAATGATTTTTGTGGATTTCTGGATCATTTCTCTAAAACCTTCCTGGTCATCATTAATAACTTGACTTGCTAAAGAAATAGTTTGGCTGACGTTGATTGCAAAATAGGTGCTGACCAAAAACCATTGCAATAGCAAAGTTGCTGCTGGAGCGAAACGCTCTCCCCATGCCAGCGCATGACCCAAGGTCCACCTTATTGTTCGGAACTACGGCTTGTAGAGAGCGCTGAAATGATCTTAAACTGTTTAACATTTAAAATTGGATAACTATTCCAGTTATATGAAGTGCCATTGTGCAGCTACAAAAGACCTTGGCTGAACTATCTGGGGACCAAGAGACAAGGCCGAGGTTGAGACCGAGGCCACAAAAATGGCCTATAGACCTCCAATATCTCCCCCTCTTGCTTTTCCACTCTTTCCTCTTACTTAAAATCCACACATTGGTCTTGTATGGAAATTTTTATCTGTGACATATCTTACCTTTATAGCAGGTGTCGAATATGTACTCCTCTTTTGGCGAACATTCACTTAACAACTGCTAACAATGACAGAGGATCATCCAATTTCGCTATATTCATGAGTTCAATTTGATGATACCTTTCGACTGTTGAATGGTTTGAACTTATGAACATTCATATTGCAGCTTCAGCTGTAATGTTGTTCAGCGACCTACTCACTTTTACAGAGTAAGTCAATGAGACCTTATTGTGTGAGCTTTAAGCGGGAGAGATCACACACTAAACCCCATTGGCATTGGTAGTGAAAAATGCATGGTAATCAGACTTGCTTTAGTCTCTTTTTCCTTGAATAGTTATGATTCGTCTTTGTTGTGATCGTATATATTACTCTACGATGTTTATGCAGTTCGAAGAAGAAATTCTGCAAAATGTCGCAAACGTTGGTTACGAGTGCAGCCAACATAGCTGCAGGAGTAGTACACGTCCGCCGGCCGGGAAAGACCATATCTGGACAACATATTGGATTTGTATCTGTCTTTAACAAAACTTGGGCAAATATAACTTGATATAACTAACGGCCATATATGGCCCATATATAATTGTATATGGCTCATTTTTTATGGATACGGCATATCCCATGCACATATGGCCAATCCACTTGTAGGGCGGTAGGGAATTTACATATGGCCCACATTTGGACCAAATGTGGAATTTCTATTTGGCTTTAACAAGAATTGGGCAGATGTAACTTGGAACAAGTGAAAGTCCATTTCCGTGCCCACGTGCCATATAAACATTTACATTATCCAGATATGAATCTCATTCGGCCCAGTCACAATGACATATGGATCAGAGGTGTAGGGTAAACATGGTCCGCATCTGTACAAATGCTGAGTAACAGCTCATCATACATTCTACACTTTGTATTAAGCATCAGGGGCCTTGCAAACCCGGCACCATGCAGAAGCTGTCTCAATATCTTCAACAAAGTATTCTTCTGTCATACTGAAATCAACCTAGGCACAGAAAGTTGTCAACATACTCGATAATGAACACTAAAAATGCTTCAAAATTCCTAATTTCACATACATACAGTACATTGTGACTTTTGATAACACTGTAGGGAATATTTCAATGTATACTTTGTTGAATGTTTGATAAATATCTCACATTTTACATCCTTAAGAGTTTAAAATGAATATCTCGGCTCTAAATCCTGACTAGGTCCACATTCCGCTTCATCCAGTTCATCATATAAGTATTAATGTATAAAGGATGCATAAAATTATTTTCAACTGCTGTCATGTGTGCACTGATCTGAATGTTGTTATGAATGGTATTCTCCTTCAAATGGTTAATTCTGCTTAACTTCTGTGCGTTCAACTTGTTGCTTATCTCTCCTCGGGTGACCATGTTGACAATACTTAATTGAATTTCTGAAGGTCATGGAATTACGTCAATTTTAGGCCATTTATGCTACCCCCGCCTCTCAAAAATATAAAGGCTATCTATCTAAGCCTTGTATTGCCCAATCAGTCTTTACTGCTCATCGATTTGGTATGGTACAACTGAGGCGAGTTTTAGATAAATTATTATTCAAAAAAAGCAGTAAGGAATATCTTCTCTGCCTTACAACGCAGTACCACCAATGAAATGTTTCCTTTAACTTACGTTGGAGGATCTCATACCCTCATGTATGCGTACCTTTACCTATCTTTGTATGAATATCCTTCGTAGCTCATTTTTTCTTTCTGTGTGTGATATCTATACATGATCAAGTAAAGCAGACAAACTTCGTAATTCATTGTATCGCAAATGTCGCAGCAAAATTTTGCAGTCTTTTTTCGGACGATCTATCGCTACTTTCAGAAAATACCTTCAATATTATTCCATCCGACAGTCTTGAAGGGGAAAAGTAAAATATTGAACCAGGGAGCTGCTCCCTGGTTGAAGGAACCAGTTACAGCCGAAGAGTGTATTTAATACAATCATACGGATCGGTTGGGGAAGGGTTGAGTTGTGAAGGAATGAAGTGATTGGAAAGATTTTTAAGGGAAAATGCAACCCCCCATTTGAATTAGTTTACCCAATTTACCCAATTAAAAAATGACTCCTATCAATCATGTGACAATACTTGTGTTACTTATTTGGTAAATTCATGCAGAATTATTCATTGATTCAAGTTTAATAATCAAAGTTTTTGTACAGAAACATAATGAAATATACTTCTGAGTGAATTCAGAGGAGATCTGTAAGTTTTAGCAAATTTCTGAAAATAAACTTGGGGCGACTGCTTTCTCCCTATTACAGTTACTGAATAATGTACCTTTCTGAATAAACTTTCCTCTTTTCTTTTATTTCTTTTGCGAAAATGATCGTTTTTGTTAAACCAACAAGGGTTTTTGGTTTACTTACTGCCATGTTGATGTGTTTGATTTTCCTGTCTATAAAATCTATAAAATTTTAACGAAGTGGATAAAAAAATAAATGAATGAAAAATGATTGAAGTCATTATTGCCAGCTGCATCAGAGCTGCCTCCTTGGGTCAGCAATGAGTAGGTGGTGATGCTTAAGCGCTGAAGTTTCTTACTGTAGCCTCGTGGAGGAGTTTCTAAGCTTTGCAAAGAATTGTGTCGCAAGTACTTCATATCCGTAATAATGATTGAGTGTATAAACTTGCTGGTTATAGTTATAGTTACGAAATTTTAAAAACTTTTGCTGCGTCATTGATAACGTCATAGAGCAAAGCTCAAATCTCAGATTGTTTAGAAAATAAGTTAGTGCTTTTTTTGTCTACCAGTGTGTTAGAAAATTTAATTAGACCACAACATATTTTTAGAACTTTAAGAAATTTTTTAAAATAGAACTTTTTCGGGTGGTGGTCAAAAGCCAAACTGCAGGTTGGAAGTCAAATTTGCGTAAACCATCTGAAAAAGTGTGTGGCAAACTCCTTCTAACCAAAATCTGATCTAGAACAAATTTGGTCGGTAGGTACGTGACTATAAAAGCTTGTGCATGCGTTCACGATGACGTCATAGGTCACAGGTAAAGTTAGCTAAAAATTGCCACATATTTGCATATCAGCACGATAGAAAAGGTTACTATCCTACATGATATGTAGAGACTGTGATAAGATATTAAAGTGTGTGGCAAACTCCTTCTAACCAAAATCTGATCTAGAACAAATTTGGTCGGTAGGTACGTGACTATAAAAGCTTGTGCATGCGTTCACGATGACGTCATAGGTCACAGGTAAAGTTAGCTAAAAATTGCCACATATTTGCATATCAGCACGATAGAAAAGGTTACTATCCTACATGATATGTAGAGACTGTGATAAGATATTGATAAATAGTGCTCTCAAATTGCAAAAGATGGATATTTAAGTTCAAATGACCTTAAACTGGTCTGGGGTTGTTATCTGCTTGGAAGAATGTTGGGAAGAACTCGATGGACTTGTTTTCAAATATTTTTCATATCTATTCTGGGTATCGCTTACGGTAGAATAGTTGTTTTAAGCCCAAGCAATTCTCTCGACTATCCTCTGAGCGTTCTTTATGTTTTGATGCATATTTCGCTCAAGATTCATCTCTTCTTTTTCCAAAGATGCTGTAAGGCCTATATTTTGTTAAGAGTGGTAGGAGCCTGTTCTTGACTGAAGGGGGATAGACATAGTTTGGGATCGCCGTCGGGATCGGTTAGGGGAAAGGTCTGTCCCCCTCGCCAAATTGGTGCAGTTTTGGGCAATTTTTTAATGGAAACTACTGTAAATTTTAATATTTTTACGGAGGTAAGAAATAAGGGCTTTTTTTCCTGAAACTGAAGGGCATACTTTTGTTCTACCAATTTTGACCAGGGGATTAGCCACCCAGCTCCCGACAATCTACGCGTATGCTTTTGTAGAGCATCATCCACTAGTGCAATCATTATTTTCCTATCAGCCACGTTTGTTAAATCGAGATGAATTCACATTACCTGAACACAAACAAAGTTGATGTTAATCTGTAAATGGCAAAGTAAGTAAAATAAAGTAGGCAAGTCAGTGCTTTGAAGTACGATAGTTACTTACTGTTGCTATGTCAACCACGTAATGTGATTTTATGTAACGCCCACGTCCCCGAACTTTTACTCGAATGCTTCGGACAGAATTGCCTCTATTTATTGTAACTGAGATCCTTACGTATAGGTACAATGTCAGTCGTTAATAAATAGTAGCACTAACAGGAAGCTTACTTTAGTCACTCATCGCTTTGTGCTAACGAACGGTTTCGACTCGTGTTTCCAAACTTTGAGACATCTCGCCGGCTTCATGTGCACGACGAATTGTTGGGTTTTTTTTTCTAAAAACTGTCTATTAGTGCAAAGCCTCTTTCAATTTCTTTTGAGACAACATTAAACATTTCCTCAAGTCATAACCAATAACTGTTTGCAAAAATGTCTTCTGTAAAACTATTCCTTCTTAAAGTACTGTTAATGTCTTTTTTTGACTCCATCATCACACAGGATAACATGTGTCGACAACCCTACCACCTTTATAATCAGTGTACAAATCCTCTCCCATCTGGGTGCTGCATTTTATCATTTCTAATGTCATGCGATGGGGTTCAGTTATCCAGTTCGGAGGATTTCGCTTCAGAAATTTCATCCAACATGTCAAGTTTGACGATAGCTAACAGCAACTCTACTTTCATCGCTCAAGGAGACTGGAAGTTTTTGATCCATCTTCGAAATTTGACAGAACTTGCTTTTATCAACAGTGGAGTGACCATGGAAATGTTACAGCCCAAGTATGTCCAAAACTTACACAATCTGGAAACACTTGACTTTGTAATGAACAATATGAGCAGCTTTCCTCAAAATAAATGGCCCTATTTAAAATCTTTGCGAAGATTACAATTCATATGCAGTAATATGCGTTATCTTCAGGAGGATAAGTGGCACCTGCTGGCTTTGGAGGATTTACGGATAATAAAAAGCCGAATCCGCCTAGTAAAGGGAAAACATTTTCAGGGATTGAGCAACCTGAAACTCTTAGAACTATCGTCTAATATGATCACTACATTTTCGCTTGAGGTACTGCAACATCTACCAAAGCTTCAAAGCTTACTCCTGAAAAACAACAAGCTCGTTTCCCTTGGGAGTTCTGTAGTTTCTCATGATCAGATACGGGTTATATATTTGCAAAATAACTTCTTGCACAACAGTACAGCCCGTTACTTCACAAATTTTAGTACCTTAGAAGCTGTCCTTTTAGACTCAAACAACTTTAGTTCCCTACCGGTGGATTGGTTTTTTGAATCGTCGAGTCAGATTAGAAATGTATCTGTCCAACACAATGACATCGTTTACTTATCACCCTCTTTCCTGAGGCAAATACCTTTTGTGAGTGTCTTCTCCATAGCTTACAATAGTATTCGTTCTCTTGATGAAACGACTTTTCGTAGTACCATCGACATTGAAATAATAAATCTGAGGAAAAACAAAATTGAATTTCTCCCGAAACAGATTTTTGAAAATCTATTTAAACTCACGACAGTTGATATCACTCTAAACCGAATAAAGATACTCCATCCTGAGCTATTTCTTTATTTGAACGACAATGTACATTTGTACGTGGCAGAGAATCCAATTATTTGCAATTGTAGTGTTTTCCCGTTGTTAAGTTGGCTACAGAAGACAGGGATGAGCAGGGACGCTTTTCCCATATGTCATTTTCCAAATTCGTCAAGAAAAACCTTAATAAATCAACTTTATTTGAAAGATGTTTGTATTTCAATGTCAACGAAACTCGAAGAAGACCACAACACAACTACTTCGTCATTGCAACACCAAAACCTGACGGAGGGTGGCGATAGTCATCCAACATTACTTTCTGGATATACGAATATGCCTATCGCAGCTTACGTTTCTGCATCCCTTTTGTTGATAATATTTTGTATCGTATCACAATTAGTCAGAAAGGCCTAATTTAAAATAATATCTGTTTTGAGCTGTAAAAATGTGGGATGTTTTGTTCTGCTTTGGGTTTCCATAATTACATTATGCATACTCCCAGCAGACAATAAAAATGAAAATTCTAAAAACAATTTAAAAAGAATAGAATTAGCTTGCATCTGGTAAATTTTCTTTGGACGCGAAGGACGCTGAAATTTTTAGACTGGACTATAAGCTTTTTGATGCACATTCACTTGGTGGTCACTTGAAATTGGAATGACAAATGTATGCTCGTCCAAACTTTCAAACCCAGGTGGGCACTCTAGTTGGGTCCCGTTGAATTGGACTTTACTGGATCAGTGGAACTAAAATATTTCGTATAAAATGTTTTGAAAATTGGACATGTCCTGTTGAAAAGTCCAGTCTAAACTGGACTTGTACAAGTGGATTGTTTTGGAAATTTCACATTTCCAAAAGGAAAGTCAAGTGGTACACCACTTCAAGTCTCCTGGATTAACTCAGCTCCCTTTAAAGTTCATACCACATGTGCTGCCTGTCAAAGGGTAATTCAATGGCGTACTTTAAATGCATTTGGCGAAAGCCATAAATATTTAGGATAGATGACGCCATTACACCTGTATCTGGTAGAGAAATATGTCAACACATGTGGATATGCTCATGAAGAAATTTAAAAATAGGCAACAAAACAAAATGTCAAAACCAATTTGAATAAGGAGAAAATATTTTTCAAAATTGTTGGGTGTGTTCATTGCCTAAGATAAGAGTAAATATGAAAAAGTGGCCAAAATTTCAACAAAGGTTTGATCTAACAAATGCATTATAGTTTAATTATGCCAACGTATTAAAACCAGTTCAATTCAACAGGACTCCCATGGATGGGGTCAACTAGACTTAACAGGACCTGTTCAAATTGATTTTACTGGACTAGTTCAATTGGAATTTTCTTCAACTGGACCTCCTGGACCAGTTCAACTGGACTTTATTGGACCAGTTCAACTTGGACTTGTGTGTACCAGCTCAACTGGATACCAGGATCAGTTCAATTGAGGTTTGCTGGTCCAATTTCATTGGACTTCACTGACCGATTCCATTGATTTTTACTGTACTATGTTAAGTAGACCTTCCTGAACTGTTTTAAATGGAACTTTACTGGACCAGTTAAACTGCATTCTCTTGTGATCAGTTCAACTGGACTATACTGGAACAGTTAAAAAGGACTTTATTGTGAACAGTTCTGCTGAACTTTACTAGAGAAGTTCAATTGGACTTTAATTATGTAAAAACTTCAACTGCACTTTCCAAGAGCAGTTCAATAGGACTTAATTGTGATAAGCTCAACTGGACTCAAGCAAATGCAACATGACTTTTTACAAATACAACAAGTCTCTACTAACGACCAATGTCTATTCACACTTGAAAGCTATATTTAAAGGTACTTCTTGAGTTGTCATGATTCTTTGTCACACCTGTTGAATTTTACTCACATCTTGATAATAAATAGTTAAACTTAGTAATTCTGCAGATGTGATACACAACAAAAACGGCAATGAAAGGGTAGTTGCTCTTTTTAAAAATATTTGTTACAAATTCATGACCAGACACCTTTTACCATTAGGTAGTAATTATATGGCCCCTTTTCAAAGACAAAAATGAGCCTGTGTGGGATTTATATCAACTTCTTTGACACGCTTGCAACTCCTTTTACCAACAGAGTTGTAATCAATGCTTCAGTTGTATATACATGTTGTACATTCAAGATAGGCCTATCTATCAAGGCTTGGACAAGCAAAGTTAAAAACTAAACAAGTTCCAATTTCAAAATGGATTTTCAAATTCCATGTTTAGTCATCATTTTCATGAAATATGTCTCTTTCCTTTGGGATTCATGCAATACCCGAAAGTGTGCCACTATTGCCAATAACCCCCAACTATTTGTCACACGTGCGGCAAGTAGTCGGTCCGTGCATCACGACTACTTGTCGCACGTGCGACAAGGAGTATGTCCTTGTCTGAGAGAATGCCACTTTTGTCAATAATCTCCGACTACTTGTCGCACGCGTGACAAGAAGTCAGTCCTTTTTCCATAGAATAGCATATGAGGATGCCGTATTGGGCAGTAATTTTGTCAAAATTTGGCAAGAAGTTATGCAAAAAGAGCTGTCCAGATAGAGGTAGAAAATACATTTTGAAAATAGTACTTGTTACTAGCTCTTGTGACCATAAAAACTACAATTAATCACATTTTCGGTAACTATATGAAGTGATACATGAGTAATAAGGCTAATCAAAAGCATTGACTGCTTAGTAGCCTGATTTAAGGTTGTTGATTGTTGGATAGTCGGATATTCCCATTTTCACACAATTGATTGTCATGAAGTGGTGTTTTTCTATTGAAATACTGTAAGTCTGTAGTCATTTCAAGTGGTAGCATCGCTGTTTGGGGTGTATAAGTTATGAGCCTATCCCCGTAGAGTTTACCCTAGGCCCTTACAACAGGCTATCACATGTGCAATTCATGGGCAAAGCAGTCAAGTTAAGTGCAGTAAAGCTTTATTAAAAGATACTCTTTAGCCTACATATACGGTACTTAAATCATTTCTATCATCGACAGTAGAATGCACCTTATCGAATATTGCATATTAAAAGACATTAGGTTAAGCTGCTTACCGGTTTGGTCGCATCCATTCATATAATCAAATTAAGAGTGAAAAACCTACATAATGCAGTCATAAGTTAAGCGCTACAGTTGCAGTACCTGCCATCTAGAGCTTTCTAAGATTGGTGGCTGCACCATTCACTCCCGAGTTTTGAAATTTTCTAATGGTAGGCTATACTATTTAAGATATTTTCAGAGAAAACATCATCAAACTGAAAATTATTTGGGCTTCAGTTCCCCCTCCCGAGCGGCCCTGAATTAAGCTGGTGGTTATACGGTGTTTTTCTTAGACTAGTGAAATATTTCAGTGTGTCATCTCAACGCCTACTCTATATATGCAATTGCTATAGTGGTAGATTCGCTCTTAGCTCCTTTCACACGCACGTTACTGAGGTAGCCGTGCCCCTAGTTGGCTGAATTTGAGACAAAATGTTCCCATCCAGCCCCACCCTCCCAATTTATGCAGCAACGATATGTTTTGGCAGCGTTGGACATGAAAGCAACACATTGGCAGTCAAATAAACTTCTTGAGTCCCGAATAAATTAGTGCCACTGCGGACGAAATCTTGGTAAACTCTATGTCCTTAAGGGTTTATTCGTCGAAACCTTTCCAATTATATCAATGCCTTCCCTACAGAAATGTGTGAAGTATACTTGGTCTTCTTATGTTTTGGCATTTAAGTGGCACGGTAAGTAGGATATAGCTTTTAGCGGGTAATGCATGATAGGAATTGGTTTTGGTAACTGGACCTGAAAAGCACCGGGTTTTCCTTACGACTTATTTGTTTTTAACCACAAGAACAGCAGCATTTGAGGACGAACTTAGTACAGTCATACTTACATGGTATGCATTTGGTGGTATACATCTGTGAAGAGTATCTTGGTCAAATCAAATCCCTTCAAGAGACATTCGAGGAAAATGTGATATGGGTGAAGAATGTGAGGTGCGTGAAGATACTGAAGGGGAGGTGGACTGTAAGAAGAGGGAAGTAGTGTACGAAATAAAATGTAGAGAATGTGATGGAGCAAGAGGAAGGTATATTGGTGAATCTGCCAATAGTCTTCAAGAAAGATATAAGCAACACAAAGAAAAGCTAAAAGCAAGAAGTAAAGACTCTGTATTTTTGGAAACATATGAAAGAGTACCATGGTGGAAAACTGACCAACTTAGATGTGAAAATAGTAGGAAGCTACCCATTTGATGCAACCTTACGTCAAGTTAGTGAAGCGGGGTATATCAGAGAAACCATCCCCGACTTAAATACCAAAGAGGAGTACAGAGCGAATACCCCAAGACCTAGAAACAGCAGTATACAATGACCCTTGTACCTGTACATATGACCTTTTTAAAGTGGGTATGACACGGCCAAAGTACGTTTCTCAGTAAATATTGTTTGGGTACAGCTTGAAATGAAGCGAATGTTTTTCCGACTCAACTACGTCCATAAACACAGTAATACGACCTTGTGAATTCCCAATTACAGGCCAGACTCAGCCATCTGAAATCCAAAAGCGAAAAAAAGTATGTGAGCCCGTGTCAAGATCGTGACGTCATTGGAGGCACGGTTAGCAACAATGTACCAAGCAGCTCACCCATCGTTCTACACATCGAATCATGTGCATGATGCACGCGAACATATTGGTCAATGATATGCTTCGAAGCCCCAAACATGTTCCGCGCTTTGCAATCTGTATGTTGGGCGGTTATTGTGATGTAATCCTTTTCATGAAGTTTCTAAGATATGAAACTTTCCCAAAGCGTTGCATTAGTTTCACATCTAGATACGCGTCCTTACAAAGCGCAGTGCGGGGTGCCGCCAATTGCGTCATAAAAGTCAGGTGACCTGTTGCGGCATTTTTCGAAATTGGATTTCTGGACGTTTTTCTTCAAATTCTATTTATACCGAACTGCGCCGGTTTTAATTGTGTGTGAGATGATACTTTTACATTATTGTACCCAATATTGCAATACACAAAAGTTATTTTGGCCGTGTCATGCCCACTTTTACTGTTTTAACTTTTAAACTGATTGCTTTGGCACTGAACTTTCCTCACAACCAATACCAGTCTCTGCTCAATAGAAGTTAAACCAAGCATGACTTGAAAAGCTGTAATTCTTTTCCATGTGTTTGTGTGCCCAGAATAGCACAGCACTAAAGTCGTCAGTGTTTTCAGAGGAGACAGAAGGGGAGCCTTACAGCCGATGAGGAATGCGGTCTGGATTCGGAAAGCTTTCTTTTCCGAAAGTAAGCCCTCTTTAGCGTTGGAAATGGTCATGAATCCATCAAAATTAACCACGAGATAACTAACAAATACGATTTTAAGTATAAGCTATCGTGTTTGCCATCAAACTAGAACTATTATCATGTAGAATCAAATTGGATAAAAAGGGGGCACATCAGTTGCAGGTCCCCAAAATATGATTATCAGGCCATTTACTGTCAAATGAGGTCCAAATTCTATAAAACGTCCCTGACGTACAAGTCCAGCATAACACATGAACACACTACAGCTTCAGTCTTTTATATAAACACAGATCCACCATGTTTATACAACTGGATGATAGCAGTGACACTTTCAAGCTCAGGTACTTCAGGGAGTATAGTCCTCAGAAAAGTATGGCGCATTTACTTTCATTATAAAAGTTAATGCGAAGTATTTAGTAATTTTGCAGGATGATATCATTTAACAGGAATAAGATACTTAGCTGAAAATTCAAATGTGGAGTGCTCTACTTCTACAGTAACAGAATTTTGAGTGAAACCTGCAATAATTGACTCAAGTGTGAATATATGGGTCTTTGAAATTGTAACTTGTCACTTCTAAAAGATGTTTTTCTAAATTTCTGATCCGTTCCATGGCCTTAGACCAAATGTCATAGGGCCTTCATAACATCGTCGCCTATTGCTACTGTAGGTTTATATAGGCCTGTAAGCATGGAAAAGATCATGCACCGTACGTTTTCAGTGAAGATTAAGTAGCTGGAGTTCAACACAGGTATCAATATAGGTAGCATAGGTATATGGGAAGGGAACAAAAAATCAAAATGCCGTAAAATGGATCTTTGGGGGGGGGGAATCAAGTATTGCCTTTAAAAATTTTTTAAAGTGTAGCTAAAGTCTAAAATTTCAAAAATATATGATACAAAGTTTGAAAAATGCATCCAGATGGTCCAACTCCTATCTTCACATGACATTCCTAAGCTGAGGTATAAAGTGTTGAAGCTTATTCACTCAATTTAAAATGGTAGATTGGGCAATAATTTGTGATGTCATTCTTGTACTACTCAAATTAAGGTCTTTGTTTTTCTTTTTTTTTTCGAAAGCCACTGCACCTTGTGCCAAAATGTGATCACTGTCGTAATGTTATAGGGTGACTTGACTATAAAAGCCCTCTCGCTACAACATGCTATGCAAATGAACGGTAAATGTTTCAAGGTCATATAGACAAATTAATTTCATAAGGAAACAAAAGCAGGGAATGTGAGTTGTACAAGAAGGGCATCACAAATTATGGAGCGATCAACTTTTTCAAATTAAGTGAGTAAATTTCAACATTTTATGTCTCAGCAACGGAGTAAGCTATGAATACGGGAGTTGGATGAATGGAATCATTTTTCAACCTCTAAAATATATATTCTTGTAATTCTAGCATTTAGGTCCACTTTAACTTCTAATACCATAACTTTGCCTATGACGTTCAAAATTTTGACTTACAATCTCAACATCTTGACAGTTATCTTACAATTTTTACTTTCAAATTCCAACTTCTAACATTGATTCTCATTATTTTGATCGAAAATCTCATAAAGTTGACTATTCATGTCATACTTTTACTTTTTGAGTACAGAATGGAACCTAAAATCTCACTCTTACTGTTGTTGTCAATTTGACTTAAAAAAAAATCAAACTTTTGACCTAAATCCTATTGTCTTGACCTTTAGTTTCATTATTTTGACTATTAGGGCCACATGTGTTTGCCTCTTTATTCCATTATAAGGACTTCTGACCTCATAATACTGACTTCAAATTGAAATATTAAGTTTCAATCACATAATTTTAACTTTTTTAATTGCCACTTTCATTTCATTAGTTTGACTCACATTTTTGTTTGGAAAAGTAAAGCCGATATTTTAGCTTCAAATGCTAGAAAGTACCTTAAAAAGTCATAACTGTGATTTTTAAGCAAACATTTAGCTGATAAAAATGTCACTTTAATCGAATGAAAAGTCCACATAATGCTTCTAAAAATTATCAGTGAAATAGTCATGAAAATGAGATTTAAGAAACATTTATGGCTTGAAAAAAATTAGCGGCACTACGAGTGGACTTTAAGGGATTAAAAGTTAATATTTAGACTAAAACAGTTAAAAATATGAAACTAATATTCAGTTATATTGCATTTCAAGTTGGAATACTAAGATCTGAACAAATAGTTTGGTATCTGAACGTCAAATGGGATTTCAAAGTCCGAAAAACTGCTGTAATTTTACTTTAATACTTATAATAAAATACTTGGTTCCATAAGGAATAGGTTAACTTTAAAGGTCACGTTCAGGACAGGATTAGTCGTTTTTTACTCTTCCCATATCCCTTTGCTGGCGACTCAAGGCTATGAGACGTCACCTTGAAACATTTTAAGGCAACCAATTTTGGACCTCAGCACTTAACAATTAAAGGGATTGAATGATTATGCTTTCTGTTGCTTATAGACCAGGAATAATGATAAAATTACTTAATTAAATTATGAGGGCCATCTAACAATTAGTAAAGGGCCTGCGAATTCATAAAACTTAAAAAATTACATTCAGAAGTAAAAAATTACATTTTCAAGTGCCCAGGATTTCAAAAATGAGATAAGTAATGTCACTTTGACATCGAATTCTTTTTATATAGCGTGAAACATTTAGTCCAAGATAGTCATAGAAACATTTTTACCTATAAAAGTGCCACGGAAACCATAACATACACTTTTTTAACATTAAGTAGGAACAAAGAGTTTAAAAAGCCGCCATTTTGGATCTGACCTACTTTCGGCCCTTTCCATAGGTGGATTTTGGTGGATATTTTCCTGGGTACATTATACACTCAACTAATGCAAAACTGCATAAATCTTACTTCTAGGATTTTTAGGGTCAAACCCTATATCTACCAGACTATAGCTTGACGTTAAACGCTCATTAGTTTTCTGTAGTCCTAACGGTTTGTAATAGTAACCCTTTCTACATCGTTGAGTATGTGCAGATGAGCACAGAAGTCAGCCGTCATGCACTCACAGTTTCTTACTTACCGTATCATGCAACAGTGTGCGCCATGCATCTGAGCGGCATTGTTAATGTTATCTACCCACAGTCACTGAGGTAAACAAAGTTACTTTTTAGGCCTAGCCTCACGTCAGGCCTAGTTTTCTTTAGTCAAATAGGGCCGGTACCATACACTTTGTGTTGGCCCAACTCTCGTTGTATACAGAGGCTGTTAGTGGCCTACAAGGAATTTATGTTGAAAAAAGTCTGCAGCATTGTGGTTGTGATTAACTTTTGTAGGCCTAGGCCTAGCCTAGTATTCGTAACGTTGAAGAGATTTTATATTGTAGGCCAATAAGCTATACCGTAGTGAAATTGTTGCAGCTTGGACAAGTAACGGGCATCTGATTGTACCGTTGTGTAGGCCGGGCTTAATATCAGTAATTTTATCCAAGAGCAGCTTTCTCAGTAGGCCTACTAGGCTATAATGTGATCAGTTTTCATATTGCAGCCTAGCTCAACGTATTTTTGTAAGCATATCACATGCTTCAATTTAAACATAGGCCTACTGTCGTCTAGCCAGTAGGCCTACTACAGTATAGTAAGGTGCCCGTCGAGTGCGCGTCAAGCCAAACATTCCATGTGACAGTCTTGGTTTGGTAGATTTCTTAAGTGCGCATTCGACGGTCCCCCCCCCACACATTATACTAGGCTACTAACTAATACTAGGCTTTAACCGTAGGCCTATATCATAGTACTCAAAGCAAAGTTGTGTTTATCAGTACGTGCTGTAACAACTTACAAGATACAATATTTTTTGTTAACTTTATTCTGTTATCAGATTGCTCAGTGAGACGTCGGGCCTGGCCCGGTTAAGCCTCACGTTAGGTCCAGCCTTATTGGTGTCACTTTTCGCAAAATCTTCCTATGGCAAAACTTGTCAAGAATTGTTATCAATACCAATTAGGTGCTCATTCAAGCATTTGTCAATAGCCCTAAAGGTTGAAATTTGATGGCAGTTTATCTCAGATTCAACTGAAAGGTGAGCTAACCTTCAGTGACCATAAGTAATTTGATCCCTTTTTGCCATTACTAATTATAGGGCAGGATTTGTTGTTGTAATGTAAACCCCACAGTGCAGGGCTACTGTTGTACTAGAATAGTCATCAAAGCTTTAACAAAGCTGTTGCTCAATGGAGCAGCTAATTGCAGTAATGAACCAGTGGTCGGGTACTTTAATTGGGAACCGCAGTTTTCCCCTAAAAACTGCGGTAGCTATGACTGATTCCAGCAAAGGCAAATTTTGCCTAATGCACCTGGCATAGGCTACTTGTATTCTGCATCAGGTGCAGTATGTAAGGAACCTTGTAAAGTTGTCTGAATCTTTGAAACAATGCATTTGCAATGCATTACAGTGATCTGTTGTAAAGTGATTTCTTTTTCAGTTCAATACTTCCTTGTGACATTTGTGATGAATAACATTCAGTGAAGTGAAAATTTCTAGATAGTACCAGTCGCTTCCATAAACAGTGGTTACGTTTCCCGTAACTATATTTCTAGACATAATTGAATTCTTAAAGAGTACCTTGCTCTCCAGTAGGGAAGTTACTTGTGGTTAGCAAAGGCTGGCCAGTCTCATTAAACTGCCTCCTTCAGTGGCGCTGCCAGGGTTAAATGATGTGGTGGGGGACACCACAGAAGATGATGTAGTCATTAGCGGCTCGCCATAAGGGGCACGGGGGGCACTTCCCCCCCCAAAAAAAAAACAGTTTGCAAAGCATGATCTTCAATTTTCCAAAAAAAAAAAAAATAATAGATAAATAAAACATATAATTCGAGATGGGTAAGGCCTTCATTTTTTTATTGACTCGGTTCAAAATTAAAGAAGTGAATAACTTTCCAATGCAATGCGAAGGTTACTAGAAACAATAAAGTGCTTTCAAAACGACATTTTTTCGGCGCGCTTCGCGCGCGTTTTATTAGTTTCTTCTTTGCTACTATATGTACTTCAGACATCACAAATGGACCTACCATTAGTGCGAGCCAAGGTAATCAAAACAAATGATCACGCTGTGATATTTGTAATCTGGTTAGCTTAGGCATCATAATTTCATTTACAGAGGGTAGGCCTAACGGTAATACTGGAGTTAAATGCCCATAATTTTGCAGACATTTCATAGCTTTCGGGGTCATTAGATACACAACCCATTAGCCGTGTTGATTATCATCCACGACTGTAATTTTGCCCGCGTGTCACCTTGCCAGATTAGCATAGGTATCTGTCTACAAAAAGTTGTAACGGGCATGTAGCCTAAACGTATTGTGTTTCCAAATTGACAGCGCCGTTGGCCTACTAGCGGTCTTATGACTGTCAAATGGCATGTTATGTCGTGTCGGTGCCCGGGCACACAACGAAGAACACACAACTCAATAGATAACATAAGAAAAGAACATATTGACAGGCCTGCGTCTGAATGTATTGTGCGTCTCTTCTTAGAGCACTCAGAGCCACGTAACACAACTTACACAAATAACACCTGTAGTCAAAATACTATTCAAATTAATATGCAAATGAGATGTTCCCTTAAAGTAATACACTACATGTTATAAGCAAAAGGTTTTCCAAGTGTTAAAGTATACCGTTTCAGTTGATTTAAAATAAACGCACCAAACAGTCAATCTAATCTCAGGGTAGTGAGACTTTTTGGCCTAGCTATTGGTATATAGGATAAGACTTCTTTCTGAGTTAGGGGAATCCCCCTTTAAAAAATTTCGTTTCGGAACGGTACTGAGATCCAAAATAGTGCTATCATTTCATCGTTTTCAAGTGTTTTCAATGTTCGAAACTTTCCTTAGTTTAAGAAAACAATCCAGAAAACCAACATTTTATGGCCTCTTGGTAAAGCTGAAACATATTGAGACACAATGAAAGAAACAACAAAATGTTTAAAGGTGGGGCTTATTTTATACAAATGGATCAATCCACTTTACCCATTTTACCTGCCTCTTACTCCTATAGAGTAGCGATCGGCTGATATGGTTGTATTTTTATTGTTAAAGTAGTCAGCTCATGACTGACTGCCTGAAATGGTTTTTGAAGAGCTCTTGAAAACTATATGGGGCATCGCAGTAATACATAATAATAACCATACTCCTATTGTATTTTCCGGAGCTGACCATTAATATAGCCGGGGGTCTTCCGAATCTCTCTGAATACGGAATTGAGGTGCCCCCCCCCAAAAAAAAACAAAATTTCTTAGAGCCACCCATGGATGTCGTAATCCCATTTGAGGGAAACCCATAATTTCTGAGTAGAGTGAATATGCATTTCAACGATACTTTTCCCCTAAGGAGAAACCTTCCTATGGTACCTAGCGTGAAGGTGCCTTACTGGGGGCAGGGGTCTTAAGGGAGAGGGAGAAACTTTTCGTCGTTTAAGATGGCTTGAATGGGAAATGGTGCTGTCTTAGCAAAGCTTTATTTGAAAGTATTTTAAAAAAATTCATACTTTACTGAATTGGTTAGTGTTATTTTCGCTGTGACATGGAACCCCTCCAAAAGTGGTACCATGAAGCTCTGGGTTAATTAACAAAAAGCCGACATTAGTTTGATGCTTTTTGAGTGACGTCAAAATGACACTTCAAGAGAGCCTACCAACCAGTTAACAAAAATTGTAGTTCAACTAATTTTGGAGGGGAATCCAAACGAACAGCTTTCAATGGGAATGATCTAGAGGATGAGTAAAGATATAACAAAAGGGGTAGATGGCTAATGAGCGCTTTTTCTTTGCAAATGCACTTAATGACATAGCTCTTGTAACGAGTAATAAACTTCAAATCAGTTACAGGAAGCTACGCATTGCCCTTTAAAAGCCTCCTGATGCAAGCCTGAGATTGCCTCGCGTAGATACTTCCCTCCATTATCAGATTATTGTCGTACTACTAGTCATTAGACATGGAGTATAATGGGATTTGCAAGCGAACCCCTCCGAAACTTTGCTTAGAAACAGTGTACAAGTCAAACCCGTATCTTTGAATACATACGTTTGCAATGGTCTTAAAGTAAGAAAAATAACACTGATGGGTAGAGCCCGCGGAGCGCCTGAACATGAAGAGAATTCGCGTAGGATTTACTAACATTTTATGGTTTTACAACCATTTGTGATAGAAACGTCCTAAACTAGGATTCATCACTCGGTTGGAAACACACCACACCCTACCTCCTTCTGCAGTCTATATTATAAACGCCTTTTGAATTCATTTAAAAAAAAATCGAAAGCTTTTAAAAATCGAGTGGGGGAAGCGCGCTTGCCTTGTTCCGTGCCAGCGGCACTGCAGGCCTCCTCTGGTATAGAATCTTATGGGATAAATATGTTAATTGCAAATTTTTTCCGTGAAATATTTTTTCTCCTATCTTCTTTTGGATATCAATAGCAGAAGAAAAAAATCATACTTGTTTTGTCCCTCATACTTGTACAATATTTTAGTCGTTATGTTTGGAAAGGCAGTGGCGCAGCCAGCAGGGGGCAGGGGGAGAGTGCCGCCACAGAAATTTTTGGGACGCGATAGACGATGTTGAAAAAATGAAGGAGAGAACAAAAAACAGCGAGAGGAGGGAGAGATGGAAAGTTGGTGGGGCGGATTGGCCTAAGGGGGAGGGTTATTGGGAAATATTGGCTTCAAAAGTGTGATCTTTTTATGATATTGAAAACTAAGACGAAACAGATTAACAGAGCAATTAAAACAAAGTGTTCGGGAAGGTATGAATTTGAAATTATCGTTGACTCGAGATTTCCAATGGCCATACATAAGCCTGTTTGCTTATACGCAGTCAAAACAAAAACACGAGTATGAGGATCGGGGATGAGGAATGACGATGGAATCCGCAGCAGAACGGACGGCGTATTTATTTCATGCAGGACGCATTGGCAATAGGACCTTCGAAAAGTCAATCAAAAACTTGGATATTAATGATGTCATCGCTTCTGAAAACAGTGTTCCGGATCTTTTCTTCTTTTTTTCAACAGATTATGCCTTAGGGACTGAAGCCTAACTTTTTTGAACCCTAATCCCGATTTTGAAACAAGACAATAATAAATCCCGAAAAAGTGTTGGTTTTCAAATGAATGTCATTTTCACTCAGAGGGCTGGCCGCGCCTCCAGGGGTGGGGGCAGGGCTATGGCCCCGGTCGGGGAATTTTCACAGTTTCATAGGGGAGTCTTAGTCGATAACATAAAGTATGCAGTCCCCGACGGCGACAAGGCGCCCCGACGGTTTACCTGGTTTTTGCTCTCAAGAGGACAATTTTCTCTAATAAGAAACCAAAATATTTCGTCGCGCGACGCGCGCTGTAGGGTCAATCCGTTTATTTCAATATTTCCACTCCACATAGCTAGACAGCACAAGTCCTGTCCACCTTACCAAGTAACGTGTAGGCGAAATACAGAGTTTATGTAGAGGTCGTAAATTTCATCCCATATCGCAATGCCTATTGTTGTTCTCTTGTGTGTGTCATGCTGTACGGTCAATAGGTGAGCGACTTACGGAGCAAAGTTTGGCTATTTCATAGTTGTCCAGGAGGTTTCGATACAATGTATGTTATCTCCGATACGGTCTACAACCCCAATAGTTTTTCTTTCTTTCCTCCTGTTCTTAATGTCTATGACTTTTGTAAGCCTACCAAAAATGGGCATAAAATAAAGGAAACCCAAATATTGTGATTTCTTCGTTTTTCCTTGAAAAATATGGGTTTAGGAGCACTTTGAGCTGTAATATCTCTACAGGTATCACACAAGGTGCTCTCATCCTCATGATTTGTATGTCTTTAACAAAAATTGGGGAGATATAACTTGATATACAAGCGGCTATATATGGCCCATACATGATTGTATATTGCTCAATTTTTAATGGGAGGGATACGGCATATCCCATGCACATATGGCCAATCCACTTATGTCCCATAGGCTGTAGGGAATTTACAACATAGGGCATATAATGTGGAATTTCTATTTGGCTTTAACAAGAATTGGGCAGATTTAACTTGGAATAAGTGAGAGTCAATCTCCGTGCCATATAAACGTTTATCTTATCCAGATATGAATCTCATTTGGCCCAGTCACAATGATTATAGATCAGAGGTGTCTGGTATGTATGGTCCGCATCTGTACAAATGCTGAGTTACAGCTCATCATACAGTCTACACTTTTCTAAGCATCAGGAGTCTTGCAAACCCGGCAACATGCAAAAGCTGTTTGAATATCTTCATCAAAGTATTTTTCTGTTATACTGAAGTTAACTTAAGTACAGAAAGTCAACCTACTCGAAAATGAACAGTAACAATGCTTCAAACATCCTAATCTCATATGCACACAGTGCATTGTTACTTTTGATAACACTGTGGTAAATATTTCAATGTATACTTTGTTGAAGGTTTGATAAATATCTCACATTTTACTTCCTTGAGAATTAAAAATGAATACCTGGGCTCTAAATCCTGACTAGACCCACATTCCATTTCATCCAGTTCATCATATTAGCATTAGCGGCTCGCCATAGGGGCACGGGGGGCAAGTGCCCCCCCCCCCCAAAGTTTGCAACGCATGGTCTTCATTTTTCCAAAGAAAAATAATAAATAAAACATGTAATTCTAGATGTGTTAGGTGCTCCTTTTTCCTTGACTCGGTCTAAAAATAAGAAGTGAATAACTTTGCAATGCAATGCAATGCGAAGGTTACACATTAATAAAGTGCTTTCAAATGACATTTTTTTCGGCGCGCTTCTCGCACGTTTTCTTAGTTTCTTGTTTGCCACTATATGTACTTCAGACATCACAAATGGACCCACCATTAGTGCGAGCTAATGTAATCAAAACAAATGATCACGCTGCGATATTTGTAATCTGATTAGGTTAGGCATCATAATGCCATTTACAGAAGGTAATGGTAATGCTGGAGTTAAATCCCATAATTTTGCAGACACTTTAGAGCTTTCGGGGTCATTAGATACACAACCCAAATTAGCCGTGTTGATTATCATCCACGACTAAAAGTAGTTTTGCCCGGGTGTCACCTTGCAAGATGAGCATAGGTATCTGTCTACAAAAAGTTGTAACGGACATGTGGCCTAAACTTATTGTGTTTCCAATAGAAGGAGCTCATGGGCGTCCGGTGGGGTGCAAGGGGGGCACTTGCCCCTCCTAGAAAATCAAAAACGAAAAAACGAAGTCGAAAAAATAAAAAAAAAAAACAAGAAAATATAACATCAACATTTCTTAACAGTTCACTCAATGTGAATTTCTACTCTCAAAATAGGAATTGAATAAAAATATAAACACTCAGGCCCCAGCAGCCCCGAGCATATTTTTTGGTATTTTTGAAGTTTATATTTACGATATTGCTAGTGTTTCCTCTTTTTATATGCGGTAAATAGGCCTTGGAAGTGCCTTTTCCAGCGATCTGGTAGGCATTTTGGGCCAAAATGTTCTTGCGCTGCGCACCAACCCATGGTGGCGCAGAGCGCTGAGAGTCTGTCTATGGGCTTCGCTCCCCTCCCCCTTGACAAATTCCTGGCTACGTCTTTGTCAACACTGTTTGAAGTAGCATCTAAACTCTTTCTGGGAGTAAAATATTTCTCACGAAAAAGTTGGGCCTCTTAAAAAAAATTTGCCCCCTGATTTTTTTCTGCGGACGCCCATGAAGGAGAGGTTTCCCTTCCCTTGTCCAAATTGACTGCACCGTTGGCCCACGAGCGGTCTTATGACTGACAAAAGGCATGTTATAAGCAAAAGGTTCTCCAGCTCTGTGCTAAAGTATGCCGTTTCAGTTGATTTAAAATAAACACACCAAACAGTCAACCTAATCTCAGTGTAGTGAGACTTTTTGGCCTAGCTATTTGTATATAGGATGAGACGTCGTTCTGAGTTAGGGGAATCCCCCCCTTTAGAAAATTTCGTTTCGGAACGGTACTGAGATCCAAAATAGTGCTATCATTTCATCGTTTTCAAGTGTCTTCAGTGTTCAAAAGTTTCGTTAGTTTAAGAAAACAGTCTTTTTGAAGAGCTCTTGAAAACTGCATGGGGCATCGCTGTAATACATGATAATAACCATACTCCTATTGTACTTTCCGGAGTTGACCATTAATATAGCCGGTGGGGCTTGCCGAACCTCCCTGAATACGGACTTGAGTCCCCCCCCCCCCAAACAAAATTTCTTAGAGCCGCCTATGCATATTGGTATTAATGTATAAAGGATGCATAAAATTATCTTCAATTGCTATCATGTTCGCACTGATCTGAATGTTGTTATGAATGGTATTCCCCTTCAAATGGTTAATTCTGCTGTTCAGCACAGTGTATTCTCTGTTTCTCTGTTCTGCTAAACGTCTGGGTGTTCATATTGTTGCTTATCTCTCCTCGGGTGACCATGTTGACAATACTTAAATTGAATTTCTGAAGGTCATGAAATTATGTCAATTTTAGTCCATTTATAATTACGCATCCTCCCAAAAATATGAGGGTTATCTATCTAAGCCTTGCATTGCCCAATTATTCTTTACTGCTCATCAATTTAGTATGGTACAACTGAGGCGAGTTTTAGATAAATTATTATTCAAAAAGCAGTTAGGAATATCTTCTGTGCCTTACAGTGCAGTACCACCAGTGAAATGTTTCCTTTAACTTACGTTGGAGGATCTCATACCCTCATGTATGCGTACTTTCACCTGTCTTTGTATGAATATCCTTCGTAGCTCATTTTCTCCTTCAGTGTGTGATATCTATACATGATCAAGTGAAGCAGCCAAACTTCGTAATTTATTGTATCGTAAATTTCGGAGCTAAATTTCGCAGTCTTTTTGCAGCGAGTTGCTATTTGACCCTGCTTTTTGCGGAACAACCTGTTGCTAATTTCAGAAAATGCCTTCAATATTATTCCATCCGACAGTCTTGAAGGGGAAAAGTAACATGTTGAACCAGGGAGCTGTTACGGAAGGAGATTAAGCACTTATACCTCTCCTTTGAGACTTGCCGACAAGAAGATCCTAAAATTGTTGTGCTCTTGAAAATTTTAGACCACTTAAAAGGGGATTAGGAGGTGACGACAACAGTTCTTATCGTCTGCAAAATCTCAAACACTTGTTGGCATGATTTCACACATTGCTATAATATTGCCAGTCGTCAAAGAAAACAAAAGTTATTCTTTTATTGTACGCCAGTGCTCACCTTTTTGATGGGTTCGGTAGAGCTTCAATAAGGTTATAGGACATGCTTACATATTATGCTGTTTCAGAAACAATCCGGAATCTTTTCAAACTTCATAGTTATGCAAAAGTTAGACTTTAAATTCATTGCTGAAAAAAGATGTTACAAACTAATGGAAGAAATAAGAATAATAAAGGAATCTGATCACTTAAAAGTGCATGTACAGTCGGTTAGGCTTAATGACTGACGAAGGTTCCACACTTGTCGGCATTGCAGATGACTTCAAACCATTGTCACTATGGGGTCTTTGTTTGGGGATTAAGTAAGTGTGAAAGGATCAAACTCTCATTAGAAGTGTTCAGTCAAACAAACTTAGAAGAGAAACTAAAGAACCTGTCAATCAAAGTCTCTTCCCATAAAAAGGATTACAGTACTCTCAATACATATTGTCTGATAGATGAAATTGGACGAGGTGCCTTATCTCCTTTCGTAACAGCTCCGTGCTGTAACCGGTAACAGCCGAAGGGTGTATTAAATACAGATCATACGGATCGGTTGGGGAAGGGTTGAGTTGTGAAGGAATGAAGTGATTCAGAAGGTTTTTTAAGAGAAAATTCAGCCCCCAATTTGAATTAGTTTACCCAATTTACTCCATTATAAAATGATTCCTATCAATCATGTGACAATACTTGTGTAATTTATTTGGTAAATTCATGCAGAATTATTCATTGATTTAAGTTTAATATTCAATGTTTTTATACAGAAACATAATAAAAAATACTTGTGAGTAAATTCAGAGGAGTTTTGTAAGTTTTAGCACATTTCTGAAGATAAACTTTATCTGGGGCGACTGCTTCTCCCCCCCCCCCGTGGCGTGTGCAGGATTTCGAAGGTGGGGGGGCACAACCTGTGATTCCCCCGACTGACATGGAGGGGTGTGACAAGTGCACCAAAGGTGCACCACGAGCGCGAAGCGCGAGTTTGCACGCGTGGGGTCCAGGGGCCCGCGCCAGGGCCCCTGGCGGGGTCCAGGGGCAGAGCCCCGGTGGGGGTCCAGGGGGGCGAAGCCCCCGGAAGCTCCTGCAACATAAGCTAATAAGACCGCCCTAAATTGGTTCTTAGAGGCCTTATTGATCTGGTTTCGTTTGTTTCAGATTTTGTAAAATTCGGTGTCAGTGACGGAGAGTTCAGGTTATCCTCTATGCGTTGAAAGCTGCAGTGTGCTACAGTATGAGTCACATACATTGACAGGACTACGTTAAAGATCACGAGGCCAGTCAAGAAGGCTGCTAGAGATGATCGCAAAAGTTAACAGAGCTGTTTCATCCTTAAACCTATATAGTTTACCCTTACAGATGGTTAAAGGGACTAGCGCGAAGGGCTAAGGGAACTTAATAATAGTAGGCCTACCTGCACCATATGAGACAGATATTAATATTGATAGCATCCTGTCTGATTATTCACTGGAGGACAATTGGAAGAGCTCTATCCTTTGGTAAAAGACCAAAAAATGAAAAAAATTCTCTTCTAATATCATTCTGTAGGCTACTTCTAAGTTTTGAGTGCCAGGGATGGCGCCAGGATTTGCCCGACAGGTGGCCAGACGGGCGGAGGCAGCGACCTGAAGCCCCGACAGCCCCGGTGCCGTCAAGGGGATGGTGAGGAGGGATCTGAAGAAAATTTGTGTACTAAACCATGCCATTGCGGGACATATATTTCATAAAAATGGGTGTATATACTAGAGGAACGTAGTTTCGGGGCTGATTTAATGTTTTCCCCAGAATCTAAAGTGTGAAATTGCAAAGCGAGCTAAAATTTTTTGGGTTATCCTTCACTAAAAAGAATCGGTATAATTATTCAAAGCTAATAAAGGTCAATTGTCCGGGCAGTTTGGTCCCTACCGGGCATAACTTACATTGTACTTCTCTCCTCTTGTCACTATAGCCGTATCGCACAACAGACCCAAGAGACCATTGACTGAATAACGTGAAATGAGGTGAAATTCCCAACTTTTACATAAATTCATGAATTCTACTTCTTCAGTTACTTGAAAAGGTGGAAATGGTTTGTATTATATTTAGCCGTAAGTAACAGAACTGTGGAAGAGTGGGCAAAGCGTACCGGAAATCTTGGGTTTCATTGTAGAAATGACCCTTTGAAAGCCAAAATAAGTAAACAGATCATGGGTGGCGACAGAATTTTCAGAGGGCTGGGCCATGCCAGCCACCCCAAGCTTCGACAGCCCCTCTGTCGAAGAGGTGGTGACAAGGGGATATGACTTATTATCCCATGCCATTTCAGGACATATTTTACATGATATCACTTAATACTTTATGAGCAGTGTTGTGCACTTTATATAGTGTTCTTTCGAATCTGAAACTTGAATTTGCAAAGCGCGCGAAAATTTTTGGTAGGCTTACACAAAAAAGATATGTGATCAAGAACATGAAGAAAGCAAAAAAGAAAAACTGTAGGGGTTCTAGACCATATCGGGGATAACATACATATTATCGAAACACTTGGACTACCCTATGAAACAGCCAAACTTTGGTCCGTGAGTCGCTCACAAACTGACCCTACCGCATGACACACATTAGAGAACAGTAACTAGGCTTAGCGACATGCGATGAAATTTTCGACCTCCACATGAACAGTGTTTTCTGCCTTCATGTTTCGGGGTAAGGTTGGCAGGACATGTGCTTTCTAGCAATGTGGAATGGAACTTCTGAAGATCCTGGAGTAACTATACAGCGCGCGTAGCGCGCCGAAAAATTTGGGTTCTTATTAGAGAAATTGTCCTCTCTCAGGCGCCGTCGGGGACTGTCTGCATACTCTATCGTATCGATTAAACTCCCCGATGGGGCTCCCCGCCCCCACCTGGTTCCATTCCTGTTGAGTGCTCAGTGTCTCTTCAATCTTTTTCTCTTCCCCTAACCCTTCAATCCCCCGACTAAGAGATTTTCCCCCGACTGGCTTCAGAGGTGGGGGGCCAGTGCCCCCCGCCCCCCCTTTGAACACGCTACTGCCCCCCCCATTACAGATACTGAATAATTTACCTTTGTGAGTACGATTTCCTCTGTTCTTTTATCTCTTTTGCGAAAATGATCATCCTTGTTAAACCCACAAGGGATTTAGGTTTACTTACTGCCATGTTAATGTACGATTTTCCTGTCTATAAAATTCTGACGAAATAGATATAAAAATAAATGAATGGGAAATGATTAAAGTCATTATTGCCAGCTGTATCAGAGCTGCCTCCCTGGGTCAGCAATGAGTAGGTGGTGATGCTAAAGTGCTGAAGTTCCTTATTGTAGCTTCGTGGAGTTTCCGCTTTGCGAAGAAATGTGTCGCAAGCACCTCGTATCCGTAATAATGATTGAGTTCAAACTTGATGGTTATAGTCACCTAATTTTGAACACTTTTGCATGCGTCACTGATAACGTCATAGGACAAAGCTCAAATGGCAGATAGTTTAAAAATTGATTTGTGCCATTATTTGTCTAGTGTGTTAGAAAAATTTAATTAAACCACAACTTATTTCGAGAACGTTAAGAAAAAAATTAAAAAAGAACTTCTTGGTTGCTAGGGCGAGAGTCAAAAGCCAAACTGCAGGTTGGAAGTCAAATTTGCCTAAACCATGTAAAAAAGTTTGTGGCAAACTCTTTTTAACCGAAGTCCGATCGAGAACAAACTTGGTCGGTAGGTACCTGACTGCAAATGCTTGTACATGCGTTCGTGATGACGCCATAGGTCAAAGGTAAAATAAGCTAAAAATTGCAATATATATTTGCATATCAGCACGATAGAAAAGGTCACTATTCTACATGATATGTAGAGACTGTGATAAGCTATTGATAAATAGTGCTTTCAAATTGCAAAAGATGGATATAAAAGTTCAAATGACCTTAAACTGGTCTTGGGTTATTATCTGCTTGGCAGTATGTTGAGAAGAACTCGACGGATTTGTTTTCAAATATTTTTCTTATCTGTACTGGGTATCGCTTATGATAGAATGGTTGTTTTAAGCCCAAGCAATCCTCTGGACTATCTTTTCAGCATTCTTATGTTTTGATGCATGTTACACTCAAGTTTCGTCTCTTGTTTTTCCGAAGATGCTGTAAGGCCTATATTGTGTTAAAAGTCGTAAGAGGCTATTCTTGACTGAGGAGTATATAGTTCGAGATCGCCGTCCTGGAGAAGGGTTAGAGAAGATCTGTCCGCCCCCCTCGCCAAATTGGTGCAACGTATTGGGTAGTTTTGAAAGGAAACTACTGCATATTCTTAAAATTCTTACAGAGGAAATACCAATTTTGACTAGGGGATTAGCCACCTAGTTCCTGGCAATCTACGCGTATATTTCTGTAGAGCATCATCCACTAGTGCAAATATTGTCTTCTTATCAGCCACGTTTGAAAAGTCAACATGATTTCACATTGCCTGAACACGAAGAAAGTCGATGACAATCTGTACTTGTCAAAGTAATATGAAGTGGCCAAGCCAGTGCTTTGATGTAGGATAGTTACGTAGCCTCTAAGGCTACGTGTACGGAATCGTATTTCAGATCCGCACATCTTCATCGTTTAGGAAGGCAAACTACTCCCAAATAGACCATTTTCTTACATTGCGCAAAAGAAAGTCATCCATTTCACTACGCGAACTCCATTGAGCGTATGAATTAAAGGCGGAAGAATCCTGTATTCCGTTAAGTCGCCATTGACGATGTTTTACTAGGATCACTCAGCTTCCAAATGTTCAGGTGCGAACAGAATATAACTCGAAGAAATTTAAGGAATTTACAGCAATAGAGCAAAGAATATGAGAATCTTTGCAAACTTTCGCACTGCTCATATATTTTACAAAAGTGATCACAATTAGACGTCGAACGTGGCTTGTTTGGACGAAAGATTCATGATTGGGCCCCGTCTGGAAAACATGTATGTTACGCCAAAGATCTTCAGCGTGCAGTAAAGACCTTATACGCCAATTTCATGGCGCGATTTTCTTGTCTTTTACATACACACTGTACTTAAAACACAGTACAACAATTTGGCGTGGCGTAAAAGTTGAGAAAACAGGTGACTGGCGTAAAAATTTTGTGTAGCAGATACGAACTTTCCAGACTGGGATTGGGCTCCCTTATGGGCCGGACAACGAGACTTAGAAAATGGCTTCCTAGGATGTAGTGGCTTACTTGTATTTTTATAGGTCTACCTTTATAGCACGTACTGTGTAACGCACCATTGACATATACAATTAACTAGACACATCAGACAAACGCACGCTTGTTCATGACCTGCATAGACCAAAGTATGTACGGATCTACTTTCGAGACGAGTTGTTCGTTTTGAATTTTGGTTGACCATAATCCTTCATTTTCAAATCTCAAAGTTTTTCGTATTCTCATTGTCGCCCCTTGACTTAAACTGAAGGATTTTAAATGCTCAAATGACTTCTTGAAACGTACGAACGGTGGGAATCTATAAAAACAAATTACGATACCAAAATAATGCATCGAAGAGACTGTCTGATATATTGAAAAAAAATATTCGATTTGCAGCTCCGCGCATGCGGGATAGTCTGAATATTTTTAAATTGACCCAATCTCAAGTGGGAATTTTAAATGATGACCAATCGTTAAGAAGTGATTCTCTGTCACGTCCGAATACAGACGAAAATTTTTTTCAGCACTTTGAGAAAGGTATTACCAGCTATTAGTGTCACTGGACAGCTGGAGTTGCAGAAGGCGAGTCGAGTAGCGCTAATTCCAGCAGGAGCAGGCCGGGGATCCGGCCGGGAAGTTGGCAGCGGAAAGCCTGTTTGATTTAGCAACGAGGTATTTAGACGCGGGCGATTTTCGTCGGGAAACTTGAAACTTACTAGGCTATATGCTTAATTTTGAGATAATAAATCGGCATGCCGACGTTTATTAAATTGCCAGAAGTTACGACTTTGAGATTTGGAGGGAAAAATGGGGACCTTCCTGCCGCGTCAATGTAAAATGAATGAATTCACGTCTTCTTCTTCTTCTTCTTCTTCTTCTTCTTCTTCTTCTTCTTCTTCTTCTTCTTCTTCTTCTTCTTCTTCTTCTTCTTCTTCTTCTTCTTCTTCTTCTTCTTCTTCTTCTTCTTCTTCTTCTTCTTCTTCTTCTTCTTCTTCTTCTTCTTCTTCTTCTTCTTCTTCTTCTTCTTCTTCTTCTTCTTCTTCTTCTTCTTCTTCTTCTTCTTCTTCTTCTTCTTCTTCTTCTTGGATATGGTGAAACATCCGAAGACATTCTCTCACCACGCACACGCCGAGGGGTCAAACCTTACTAAGAAACCTAGTAATAATACTAACAGGATCCTTATTAGTAGAGGCAGCATTAATAACACTCTCAGGGAGACTATTCCAATCTTTAACAGTCTGAGGTAGGAAGCTAAATTTGTAACAATTGGACCTAGCATACAGATTACAAAAATGAAGGTCATGCATCTGACGGGTTTTCCATATAGGATGATGCAGACGGTCAATAGGAATATGGGCCTGGCCAAAGACACCTTTAGAAAACAGGATGAGCCTACTTTGCTTACGTCGGTCAACTAAAGGTGCTAAATTTAACTCGTTTAAGAGGTTAGTCATAAAACCAGGCTCTCTAGAGAAGTCAGAAGCTATGAATCTTGCAGCTCTTCTCTGTATACCCTCTAGTTTATTACGCAGGCAAACCTGGTGCGGGTCCCAGACAGTGCTGGCATACTCTAAAACTGGCCGTAAAAGGCCTTTATAGGCTGCAATCTTGACTTCTCTAGGGCAAAATGACAAGTTCCTATAGAGAATGCCTAAAACTCTATTTCCCTTGTTACAAATACTTTGGATGTGCTTATCCCAGTTTAAGTCTTTGGTGATGGTTATCCCTAAATACTTAATACAATCAACATTTGGGAGCTCCACTCTATTGAGAAGGTACTTAAAGGGGATAGGGTGTTTTTTACGAGCAAAGGTGATAATACTACATTTAGTAGGTTGAAAACGCATACCCCATGTAGTAGCCCACTGACCTAAGTGCTGAATATCATCCTGAAGTTTACAACAATCATCCTCAGTCTCAATAATACGATAACAGACACAATCATCAGCAAACAACCGGACCTCAGAAGTAACAACACCACCAATATCATTGGTATGTGCCAGAAAGAGAATCGGCCCTAAGACAGACCCTTGGGGGACACCGGACATAACATCCTCCGACGAAGAACGAGTCCCATTTACTACGACTACCTGTCTACGGTCGCCAAGAAAGTCATCAATCCACCGGAGAATCTGCTTAGACACACCAAGTGTGTGTAACTTGGTCTTAAGTAATTCATGAGGGACGGTATCGAAGGCTTTTTCAAAGTCTAAAATGAATGCATCGATTTGTTTATGATTATCTAGAGAAGAAGCCCAATCCTCGATAATAGACACCAGTTGGGTTTCGCAACTATGAAGTTTTCTAAAGGCATGCTGATTAGTAGCTAATAAGTTATTATGCTCAAAATGATTCATGAGGTTCGAGGCAATAATGTGCTCTAACAACTTACAACAAACACAAGTTAGAGAAACTGGTCTGTAGTTACTCGGTAAGGTATTATCACCTTTTTTGTAAATTGGACAGACATAAGCTGTTTTCCAGTCCTCTGGAATACGTCCATTAGTAAGGGTTTGCTGAAAAAGATGGCTTAATACAGGAGCAAAGTCAGTGGCAATCTCCTTCAGAACCCATGGGTGGATATTATCAGGCCCCATGGCCTTATTGGGTTTAAGACCGTGTAACAACTTTTCCACCCCATGGGTGGATATGGTAATATCAGGCATCTTACCACAAACAGACCTAAAAAAGGGAATGGTGGTAAAAACAGTTTTGGAGAAAACACTAGAAAACTGACTATTCAGAGCCTGGGCTTTATCCATGTCACTAACAGCTACTTTACTATTACTCTTAAGTGGGGGTATAGTATGCTTGTCTTTCTTTTGGCCATTGATATACCTCCAAAATGGCTTAGCATCAACCTTAATATCGCCAATCATACCGTTAATGTAATGTTTATGGGATGTGTACACTTCCCTCTTGATTTTAGAGCAAAGCTCGACCCACCTCTTACGAACATCAGCCTTTCCAGTCTTCTTAAAAATGACATGTAACCTATTCCTACGTCTAACTAATCTACGTATCGTGTCAGTAATCCAAGGAAGAGATTTCCTAGATTTAGTCATTTTAGTGGGGATATTAGCCTTCAGAGTTTTTTCTAGGAAGGATTTGATAAGTTGCCAATTCTCTTCCACTGTGCGCTTATCCTGCCCCCCATTGAAATACTTGATACAAAACCCACGAGTATCCCTCCTCATAGTAGCATAATCGCCCTTTGAGTACTGTGTAATACGCCTACGTGGTTGCTTGAGATTTGGTAAATCTCGTCCATCTCGTCCATCGTTAAAACAAAACAGCGGTATGTGTAAGTAGCCTACTGGGGCACTAGCACTTAGATCATTAGGGTATGTACGGTGGCTCAATACAGCAAGGGTGAGGAACCTCAGGCATGTTGGTTCGTTTAGCCTCCGGCCCCCCGAGACCACTAATTCATCTGGCCCGCGAAGCTACTGATAAAAGTAAATTCAATTCACTTGAATAATAATATCTTTAATAATAATCTTTAAGTCCTCGGTACCCACTGTTTTATCATGCTTATCTACCTGCACTTTCAGGATATTTTACGTAAAATAACTCCATAAGTTGATGAACTCTACTGTCATGAGCTTGCTTATAAAAATTAAAATGTCTCTGGCGCATGGTTATTAATATGCCTTATGTTCCATCTCCTTTCTCCCGATTGAAAAACAACTCCCACACCTCTTTCTCGGAGAGGCTACGTCGGATTTGCCATGCAAATTCAAATTTCTAGTTAATTACTGTTGCTATGTTAACTACAAAATGTGATTTTATGTAACGCCCACGTCACTGAACATTTATTCGAATGTTTCAGACAGAATTGACTATGCTTTTTGCCACTGAAATACGTACAGGTATAATGTTAGTTGTTGACAAATAGTAGCACTAACAAAAAGCTTACTTTAGTCACTCATCGATTTGTGCTTATGAACATCTTTCAGACATCTCGCTGGCTCAAAATGCACGACAAATTATTTTGTTTTGTTTGATTTTTTCTGTAGAATATCTTTCAGTGTAAAACCTCTTTTTAGATTTTTGGCGACAATATGAAACATTTCCTCAAGTCAAACCAATAACTGTTTGTAAAACTGTCTTCTGGAAAAATGTTCCTTCTAAAAGTACTGTTAATGTCTTTTTTTGACTCCTTCATTGCACTGGTTAACAGGTGCCGACGACCCTACTACCTTTATAATGAGTGTATAAATCCTCTCCCATCTGGGTGCTGTACTTTACCTCTTCCAATGTCATGCGATGGGGTTCCGTTATCGGAGGATTTTGCTTCAGAAATTTCATTTACCAAATCAAGCTTGATAATAGCTAACAGCAACTCTACTATCATCGCTCAAGGAGACTGTAAGTTTTTGATCCATCTTCGAAATTTGACGGAACTTGCCTTTATCAACAGTGGAGTGACCATGGAAATGTTACGGCCCGAGTATGTCCAAAACTTACACTCCCTGGAACACTTACCTTTAGAATGGACAATATGAGCAGCTTTTCTCAAAATAAATGGCCCTCTTTAAAATCTTTGTGAAGGTTGCAATTAACATGCAGTAATATGCGTTATCTTTGGGAGGAAAAGTGGCACCTGCTGGCTTTGGAGGATTTACGGATAACACAAAGCCGAAACTGCGTAGTAAAGGGAAAACATTTTCAGGGACTGAGCAACCTCAAACGCTTACAACTATCGTCTAATATGATCACCACATTTTCGCTCCAAGTACTGCAACATCTACCGAAGCTTCAAAGCTAATTTCTGAGAAACAACAAGCTCGTTTTCCTTGGGAGTTCTGTAGTTTCTAATGATCAAATAAGGTTGATGTATTTGGAAAATATATTACTGAGAAACAACAAACTCATTTCTCTTGGGAGTTCTGTAGTTTCTCATGATCAGATACGGTTGATACATTTGGAAAATAACTTCTTGCACAACAGTACAGTCCGTTACTTCACAAATTTCAGTACATTAAAATCTGTCATTTTAGACTCAAATAACTTTAGTTCCCTGCCAGTGGATTGGTTTTTCGGATCGTCGAGTCAGGTTAGTAATGTATCCGTACAAAACAATCACATCGTTTACTTATCACCCTCTGTCCTGAGGCAAATACCTTTTGTGAGTAGCTTCTCCATAGCTAACAATAGTCTACGTTCACTAGATGAAACGATTTTTCGTAGTACCATCCTCATTGAAGTAATAAATCTGAGTAGAAACAAAATTGAATTTCTCCCGAAACAAATTTTTAGAAATCTCCTTAAACTCACCACAGTCGATATCACGCTAAACCGAATAAAGATACTCCATCCTGACCTCTTTTTATTTGAACCGCAACGTACGTTTGTACATGGCAAATAATCCAATTATTTGCAATTATAGTGTTGTCCCGTTGTTAAGTTGGCTACAGGAGACAAAGATGGACAGGGACGCTTTTCCCATATGCCATTTCCAAATTCGACAAAAAAAAAAAAAACCAGTTAATAAATCAACTTAATTTGGAAGATGTTTCTATTTCAATGTCAACGGAACACAAATGAGACCACAGCATGACTATTTTGTCATTGCAACACCAAAACCTGACGGAAGGTGGCGGTAGTCATCCAACATTAATTTCTGAATATACGAATATATACTATCGTAGCTGCATCCATTTTGTTGGTAATATTTTGTTTCATATCTCAATTAGCGAGAGTGGCCTAATTAAAACTGATACTTGTTTTGCACTGTAAAATAGTGGGATATTTTGTCCTTCTGCTTTGGGTTTCCATAATGACACTGTGCATGCTCCTGGGAAACACAAAAATTCCAAAAACAATTTAAAATGAATGGAATTAGCTTGCATCTGGTAAATTTTCTTTGGACGCGGAGAACGCTGAAATGGTTAAACTGGATTATAAGTTTATTGATGCACATTCTTTGAAGCAGCATGTTGGTCACTTCCAACTGGAATGACAGACTCGATATATAGCTAAACCAAATATAGATACTTCATCCTGACCGCTTTCTTTATTTGAACCGCAACGTACGTTTGTACATGGCATATGCTCGTCCGAACTTTCAAACACAGGTGAATACTCTAGTTGGGTCCAGTTGGATTGGACTTTACTGGATCAGTGGAACCAAAACATTTCGTATAAAATGTTCTAAAACTGGACTTCTACAACTGGATTGTTTTGGAAATTGAACATTTCTAAAAGGAAAGTCAAGCAGTACACTCATTGAAGTCGCTTGGTTTAAACTCAGCTCTCTTAAAAGTTCATACCACATGTGCTGCCTGTCAAAAGGTAATTCAGATGTCAATGGCGTACTTCAAAAGGCTTTACACCTCTTTATCTAATAGAGTAATATGTAATCACATGTGGATATGCTCATGAAGAAATTTAAAGATAAGCAACAAAACGAAATGTTAAAGCCAATTCAAATAAGGAGAAAATCTTTTTCAAAATTGTTGGGTGTGTTCATTGCCTAACATAGGAGTAAATTTAAAAAAAAAGAAACCGTGGCAAAAAGTTCTACAAAAGGTTTGATCTAATAAATGCATTATAGCGTTGTTATGCAAATTAAATAAAACCAGTGTACTTCAACAGAAGTTTCATGGATGGGTTCAACTGGACTTGACAGGACCCGTTCAATTTGACTTCCTGGACCAGTTCAACTGGACTTATTGGACCAGTTCAACTTGGACTTATGTGTACCAGCTCAACTGGATTCCAGGACCAGTTCAATTAAGGTTTGCTAATCCAATGTCATTAGACTTCACTAACCGATTCAACTTATTTTTATTGTACTGTGTTAAGTAGACCTCCCTGAACGATTTCAATTGGAACTTAACTGGACCAGTTAAACGGCATTCTCTTGTGATCAGTTCAACTGGACTATACTGGAACAGTTAAAAGGGACCTTATTGTGACCAGTTCAGCTAAACTCCTCTCAGTTTAATTGGACTTTACGTATGTGAAAACTTCAACTGCTCTTTCCTGGAGTAGTTCAATAGGACTTAATTGTGATAAGTCCAACTGGACTCAACCAAGTGCAACATAACTTTTTATAACTGCAACAAGTCTTTACTAACGACCAATGCGTATTCACACTTGTAAGCTATATTTAAATGTACGTCTTGAGTTGGTTCACCAGATTCATGATTTTTGTCACACCTGTTGAATTTTACTCACATATTGATAGTAAATAGTTAAACTAAGTAATTCTGCGGATATGATACACAACAAAAACGGCAATGAAAGGGTAATTCTTGTTGTAGATGGTTGACTTAGTCAATTGCCTGATTCTGGCGAGCGTGTTAATTGGTAGTTTTGATGGATTCATGACCATTTCCAACGATAAATGGGACTTACTTGGGGAAAAGAAAGCTTTTTAAATCCAGACCGGATTCCTCATCAGCTGTAAGGCTCCCCTTCTATCTCCTCTGAAAACAATGACAACAGTAGCAATTACTTTTTTAAAAATATTTATTACAGATTCGTGACCAGACACTTTTTACCATTAGGTAGTAATCATATGCAGCCCCGTTCAAAGACAAAAATGAGCCTGTTTGGGGCTTATATTAACTTTTTTGACACGCTTGCAACTCCTTTTACCAACAGCAGTTGTAATCAATGCTTCAGTTTTAAATACATGTTGAACATTCAAGATCTATCAATCAAGATCTATCTATCAAGGCTTTGGGAAGCATCGTTAAAAACTAGCTCGTAAGACCTTAAAAAGTACAATTAATCAAATTTTTGGTAACTATATGAAGTGATACACGTGTAATGACGCTAATTAAAAGCATTGGCATGCAGTGATTTTCTTCAACCTCATCATAAAATAATCGATATGAACGCAATAAAACCCTTTAAGTTAAAAGCTTAGAAAACTTACAGCAGTCTAAAAACTCAATTGGCTAGCAGAGCCATTGAAATGGTTCTCACTTTCTTAAGCAAAAGTTTATTTGAACTGATACTATACTAACAAGCCCAGCTGGGTCCAGTTGAAGTCCATTTCAGTCCCTTTAGCAATCTCACCATACAATCAGGATCATAGAGAAAGTCCTGTTAAATTCAACGTGTTTTAATCGAGTCCATTTAAAGTCGCTACGAGACCGGTTGGGTCCAGTTCAAATATGGGTAAATCTAGTATAAGTCAAGTTCGAATTTAAACTAGACTCAACTGTAAAATTTTATCAACAGGGTAGGTATTCCTTTTCAGGCTTAATTATTTCCCAAAGTCTTACTTGGTGCCGTATTGATTTTCGAATGTGTAACCCTTTATTGCGGACATTTTTTCTTTTTTTGCATCAAAATGACCCCATTAAGATTCATTTTTAATTCAAATTTACCCAATGAGTCATTACTAAAGGCGGTTGCAATAACGACATTTTAGGAACATAATCGGAAGAATTTAAAAGTCTCAAATTAATGTCAAAACCAAATTTTGCGATTTTCAGTTTCTTCAAGGTTCAAAATTTACCCGTTATTTAAACGGCTTATTGAGGATGCATATCCTTGATTTTGTTCAAGCGAGACTCCCTGTTAGCCAATTTTCTGAAAGAGTATGGCTAGCAAAAATTTTAAAGGGAAACACTCCGGTAACATTTCGCAATATGTATTCAAATGTCCTTAAACAACCCTTACAAGCATGCAAAAATGCTATGAAATGTTCAGCCATTGACACAAAAATGCCGATGTTGTGTAGTGCATAATGGTGCACACAGTCGTACCCTCATTCAGTTGGACATGAAATATATATATATATATATATATATATATATATATATATATCAAATCGTAGAAACCACCAAAATTCCCACGTGCCCTCAAAAGGCACCGCATTCCTCAATAGATAACTGTCACTTAATAATAAACAACAAACAACATTTTGTTAGCCGGTCAACTGTGAAATGGTCTCTCCGGGTAGGTTCAAAAACACTCTAAATATCTTGCTTCCGATGTCCCAACCTACTAGAGACCTTTGAAATCCTCTTGTCAAAACTTCGTGGATTGTCTAGGTGCATATTGACAACTTTGTCTGAAATTGGCCAGACTAAGATATGACGATCCATACAAAATAAGCTTTCATTTAACACAGTGAAATCTATCTACAAATGCTTCACAAAGATCAAAGCAACAGACAACATCGACATTCGAAATATGACAATGCTACTATAACCGATAAATAATCAAGCTAATAAAAATAAAAGTCGGAGCAAAGAAGGAGCACTAAACAAAATATTACACCGAAGGAATCAAACGTAGGCATTCAAGGTTCTGAAAGGGGAGAGGTAGCTACCATGGGCTCGATATACGTTATGGGCTAGATATAGTAAAATGCGTTAAGGAAATAGTAATTTTCAATTTTCTAGGTGGAGAGAAGACGTACTGGCCCCTACCCCTTGGCTGTGGCTCGTATAAAAAATCTAATTCACCAGAAAGCCCAATGGCTTACTGATTCCTTGCTGAAAGGGAGTGATTTGTTGCACTGAGTTCGTCCCGCAAATTTATACTTCTTGACTACATCATTTTTACGATGTTTTCACAACTTGACCTCTGCTAACCTCTACGACCTTTGAACCCCACGAAAAAATGTGTAACAAAAAATGAAAAATGAAGGACGTGTAGCTTAGGGAGGATTCGTACCGGGGCCGTTGCGTAAGAGACCGAGTTCTTATCCTATATCCTTTATGCCATCAATGCGTGAGGTATTTCTAAATTATATTATATTATATTATGTTATGTTATGTTATGTGATGTTATGTTATGTTATGTTATGTTATGTTATGTTATGTTATGTTATGTTATGTTATGTTATGTTATGTTATATTATATTATATTATAGTCACAGCATCCTTTTCACGTGTTCATAATTAGGTAGTCTGAGTTAGTACTGTCACTGTAAAAGTTATGCTTGTGAAAAAATAAATGATGTTTTCAATAACATTATCCTTGGAATGGTAGAAAATTGTAAAACAATCACTAAGAAAATAATGATGATCTTTGTGTATAAAGATTTTTCAATATCCAAACGTCTGCATGAATTAGGCAAATAATGTGAGCAAGTGAAGGTATCCTAAAATGTTAGTCAGTAAGTGTTACTGATACAAAGTTTAAAAATTGCAATATTATGGCATAATTAAAAAGTTAGTACTTTTTTAAGATAGGTCTGTTTGTAATACTTTTTGCCAGTGAAAAGGCCTTTTACTGGTCCGTATAGTGTGATGTGACATAAATTCTTTTTTCTTTCTAGCTTGACGTTAAACGCTCATTAGTCGGTAGTCTTAACTGTTTGTAATAGTAACCCTTTCTACATCGTTGAGTATGTGCAGATGAGCACAGAAGCCAGCTGCCATGCACTCACAGTTTCGTAGTACCGTACCATGCAAGAGTGTACGTCATGCATTTGAGCGGCATTGTCAATGTTATCAACCCACAGTAACTGACACAGAGGTAAACAAAGTAACTGTTTAGGCCTGGCCTTACGACAGACCTAGCTTTTTTCAGTCAAATAGGGCCGGTACCATGCACTTTGTAATATACTCGTGGGTTATAACTGGAAAAGGCTAGAAGGTTCACGTTTATTCTTGTTTATTTCGTTAGTGGCTATCTCATGGCTCTCGATTCCAGCTAGCGACTAAGGAACGCCAAATGGGTAACTAGCGTACGTAGAACTACATAACGATATATTACATCTCCCCTTTTCTGGGAAATTGATAAAAGAACAAGATTATCAAAGTGAGTAATGATTGAGAGTTCAATTAAAAAAGTTCAAGAGTTCAATCAAGCTATAGATGATTGAAGTTCAACAATTACAGATCAAGACTGGAAAGAAACTTAGAGGGGAGAGGTTTCTAGCACATCACCCTCACGCTGGATCTTTACCATCCAGGTCCCTGCACACTGTTTACTGATTACTGCATGGATGATTATCTCAAACACTTTCAACTTTGTTACCCAGTATAAAATATATCTGGTTAATTTAACTCAACCTTCTATGTCTACCGAATCTTTTCTTTTTCTCTCTCTCTGTTTTTTTTTTTTTTCATTTTTTTAAAGACAAAACGAAAACACTGAAGTTCACTAAAGGAACTACAACTAGACTACTTACAAATCAAGGCGGTTTGGTGTATGCTTCCACTTCGAGTTTTGAAACGAGTTGGTTCGGTGTGGACTGGAGTCTGGTTGTCACTCAAGGAAATGAGAGACGTTGTTAAGCCTTCTGACGAAGTGGTTTTAGCCGGGTCACCAACTTTCCCTTCGGACAGTTTCTGGCCCAAAGTTGTTGTAGGTTCTGAGTTATTCTGTTGTGTCCCATAGGAAAGACGGGGTTGATGAATATTGGCTTTAGTAGTGGCTGTTTTCATATGTTGTCTGTTTCGTCTGTTCTTTTTGCCATTGTGTTCAATCACATATGACCTGGGAGTCTCATGCTGTTCTACCACTGTTGCAGTCAGCCATTCTTTGGTTGTTGGAAGTGGCAACATTCTCACTGGATCGCCTGGTTTAAGTGTTGCCAGATTTTTACCTGCTTTACGGTTGTAGTGGTAAGCCTGCCTTTGCTTGTCTTTGTTCAAACGACGTTTCGCGTCTGCTGGATTAACTGGGTTTGGCTGCAGAAGTTATCTGCTGGTTGGTAGTTTGTTTCGTGGTCTTCGACCCATGAGTAGTTGCGATGGAGACAAACCGCAACTACCAAGAGGTGTTGCTCTGTAGTCCAATAAAGCCAAATATTTGTCCTCACACTTCCTCCACAGTCGTTTGACTGTTTGAACGGCTCTCTCGGCTTCGCCATTGGCCTGTGGATAATGAGGTGACGAAGTAGAGTGTTCAGTGTTATATTACAAGAATGCTTTGAAGTCTGCTGACACAAACTGAGGGCCATTAATTGTCCTCAGCTTCTCAGGAATTCCGTGAGAGCTGAACTGTCTCTCCAAGGCTTCTATAACAGTTTTACTGGTAATGTTGGTGAGCTGATCAACCTCTATGAATTTGGAGTAATAGTCAACTGTAACTATATGCTGCTCACCTTCCCACCGAAGATATCTGGTATCTGACCAGGGAAGATCAGGAAGTTTTCTTGGCTGCATCTGTTCTGAGTGTTGAGCATTCCGATAAGTATTACAATCATGGCAATCCTTCACTATCTGTTTAAATACTTCTGTTCATGCTTGGCTAATATAGTGACTCTCTGGCCCTTTGCTTGCATTTCACAATGCCCATGTGAGGTTTGTGGATTTGTGCCAACATGTCTGATCTCATACTGGGTGGTACCACAATTCTCATGCCTTTGTAGATGACACCGTCTAGAACTGCTAACTCATTCCGAACACTCCAGTATGCTCTGACAGAATGTGGGACTTTATGCCTGTTGTTTGGTCAGCCTTTCCGGATCATGTTGTATAGTTCATTCATCTCGTTGGCCGGCCTTTCCGGATCATGTTGTATAGTTTATTCATCTCGTTAGCCAGCCTTTCCGAATCATGTTGTATAGTTCATTCATCTCGTTGGCCGTCGATTGTTGAAATTGCTTGTATCTATCTGAGGAAACAGCAATGTGCTCTACCATGCTGACCAATAGTGGTGGAGTGTTAGGCTCTGTAACTTTCAGATTTGCTCTGCTGAGAGCATCTCCTAAGGGAATCTCCTTCCCTGGAACATAATTAACTTCCAAGTCATAGGCTTGGAGCCTTAGCATCATGGCTTGTAGTCTCATGGGGTAGACAGCAGTGGTTTTCTGAATATTGCCTGTAGTTGCTTGTGATCCGACTCGATTTTTACCCTTTTGTAACAATGTACAATCGCAAACATTTCCTTTTCGATTTGGGCATACCGCATCTCTGCGGAAGTCATAGCTCAGGAAGAATAGGCGATGGGTTGACCTTCTTGTAACAGAGCTCCGCCAAGTGCATAACTGCTGGCATTACATTGAATCGTAAGTGGCTTATTGACATCATAGTAAGTTAGCACTGGAGCTGTTGAGCATAATTCTTTTAATTTCTGGAAGCTCTGTTCTTGTGGTTGGCCCGTTGGAATACTACATCTCTCTTGGTCAGTTCTCTGAGGAGTTTGTCAATTTCGCTCGTCCTTTCATAAATGTGGACAGATACTGTACAAACCCAAGGAAACGCCTTACCTCCTCTTTGTTTTCAGGTCTGGGCATCTCCTCAACAGCCTGCGCTTTCTCAAGGGTTGGCATGAGTCCTTCACTTGTCAACAGGTGACCCACATACTTGACTTGTGTCTGTCTGATGTAACACTTTTCTAGATTCATCTTCAAATTCGATTCTGTGGCCCTTGCCATGACCTTCTCAAGAATCTTGTCATGTGACTCTAAATCTTTTCCTGCTACCAGAATGGCATCCATTTCTGCTTTAGCTCCCTCTATGTCGTGTAACATGTTGTCCATGATTCTCTGAAACAATTCTGGGGCACTTTTAATACCAAACGGTAGGCGGGGCTACCTATATCTTCCCACGTGTGTTTTGCCCTCTATGGGCTGAGGGTTGTAGAATATGCCCAAGGTATTCCCCGCCTGTCGTAAGAGGCGACTAAAGGGGAGTACTTGAAACGAACTTATCTAGTTGACACTATATAACACATTTGTGTTGGTGTGTCGTTAAATATTATCTAACAAAACTAACTAACCCACATGTGTGTTGAATGTGGTCAAAAGACTGGATTCGTAGTCAATTTTAATTTGCAGAAAGCCTGATTTTGCATCCTGCACTGAGAAGACTTTAGCATCCGGCATAGATACTACCACTTCTTCCACTGTGGGGATTTTATAGTGTTCCCTTCTTATGACTCTGTTAAGGTCTTTGCGGTCATGACAGATTCTTACTTTGCCCCCTTTAAAAATGGTTACCATGGAGTTGACCCAGTCGGTTGGCTCTGTGACCTTTGAAATGTGACCTCCTCGTTCTATTTCTTTGAGTTTCTCTTTAATTTTAGCCAGAAGAGCATGTGGTGGCTTCCTAGGTGCATGTACTACTGGAGGCACTGTTGGGTCAATTTTAAGTGATTATGTGCCTGGAAGGGTGCCTGACAGGGTCTTAAGTTGAGGAAACTGGTCGATGTTGTGAATCCTCTTTATTAGATGGAGGGTTGCATTGGCGCCTCCTGAAAACAATTGTAACTTGTCAGCAACATTCACAACATAGAATTTCACATATGAACACTTGTCTTTGTGTATCACTGTCGAATTTCTCACCTTCCATTTGTTTCTGTCGGTGGACGTTGACTGTTGCCCCTATTTCATTTTTCTTGGGCTTGACATAGGTCTCATACGTATTATATACACCTTCTAAGGTTTCATTTTCTGCTGGTACTGCATCACCATTTGTACTAGTTCTTGCAGGTTGCCACTGAAACGTTTGATAGATGTTCCTGCCTTTGCCACTTATGTAAGGCATCAAGTAGTTCACCTTTTCAATTTCAGATTTCCCAGCTAGTGGACCTTTAAAGCAAAATTCACAGTGTTGCTTGAATCTCCTCCACTCTTTAATCCTCGGCTTGCCAGTTCGTGGCTGGTTTTTCACTTTTCGTAGCCATATTAGCAATTTGTTACTACGACTGGTTGTAACTGTGGCCCTGATACCGTAATATCACAACGTTAGCTTCGTATCTAGTTCAGATGCTAGGCTTTATGTATAGCCTGATTTACGTAGTGCTAGGCTACTTACACTGTACGGTAGGCCTTGCCTTTTCACACACGTGAGTACAGCACTGTTGTTGACGTTGTTGGAAAATTCCTTATTTTCACAAATCTCGGCTGTATCTCGAACATAACCACTGTTAAACAGATCTTTATTAACCCTTGCTCGTACTACCATGTAATATACTCGTGGGTTATAACTGGAGAAAGCTAGAAGGTTCACGTTTATTCTTGTTTATTTCGTTAGTGGCTATCTCATGGCTCTTGATTCCAGCTAGCGACTAAGGAACACCAAATGGGTTCCTAGCGTACGTAGAATTAGATAACGATATATTACACACTTTGTGTTGGCCAAACTCTCGTTGTATTCACACGCTGTTAGTGGCCTACAAGGAATTAATGTTGAAAACGTCTACAGCATTGTGGTTGTGATTAACTTTTTTGTAGGCCCAGGCCTGGCCTAGTATTAGTAACGTTGCAGAGATTTGTATTGTAGGCAGTGTTGTAAAGACTCGAGTCAAAGACGTGACTCGAGTCTGACTCGAGTCACGATTTCAAAGACTCGAGTCTGACTCGAGTCACAAACTGACGGGACTCGACTTGACTCGAGTCATCACTTGCCAAAGACTCGACTTGACTCGAGTCACCATTTAATAAATTTCCAAAGACTCGACTTGACTCGAGTCTTTGCCCACAGTGACTCGAATTGACTCGAGTCATCTCTTATGTGACTCGAGTCACGCCCCAACAGTGAACAGAACAGAACCATAACTTTTTTCTCACCACCCCGCGAAGCGACCGCTTCCATCGACGTTCCATATCTGTATTGCACAGTCTGCAGTAGTACATGCCTGTTCGTTTCCATGTACTGCCATGGTCACCCAGCCAAGAGGAAACATGTTTTACATTTTGAAATTTTCACCTGTAGTACGGCACGTTTACCCTGACTATGCGTGACAATGGATTCATGTGAAGTGTGTGTATAGAGACCCTATAGTGGGACTATAGGGTCTCTATGTGTGTACTAAATGCAGCGCCCCTGGTGCAAGTGACAGTCATGTACGTACGTACGTACGTACGTACGTAAGTGGCGCGCGCCGACTCGTAGGTACTGAGTGCATAGAGCAGGATATCCTGCTCTATGACTGAGTGCTAGTAGTGTAGTCTGCTACAGTATGCTGTTGCTGTTGACTGATTAGGCTAAGTGTGTTCACAATGGCACAAGGGAAGCCATCAGTTGTCGAATTCGCTTTTATTGATTATCATCAAGACGAGAAGAAAAGAAAGCATTTTGCAACATGTAAATGCTGCAATAAAATTATATCTGAGAACTATGGCACCTCATCAAATTTTACACGACATCTGCAGACTGTGCACCCTGACTTGTAAGTATAGTAGCCTGTGACTACAGTATGTGTACCAAAAGCGCGAAACCAGTAAAAGTGTGTTTACCAATACCAATATCTTGATAAAAATTGTGGGATGATTTCAATGTTATATGAAAGACTGAGTCTTTATATTAAGGTTAGTAGTATACAGGGAAAGAATTGTAAGAGCAAAGGTTAAATAATGTCCAGGAAAGGAAGTGGTTCTCATGATCATCATCCTACTACTAAGGAGAGTAAAATGAAAGAGTGCATGATAATTAGAGCTATAATTTCTTTTTCGAGAAAGCATAGCGTAGCAAATTTTGGTTTTCTTTTAATGAAACTTTACAGTGAGGTGTTACTATATTGTAATCTTTATCAACTTTCTGTCCTTTAACACTCAAGAGAAAGAGGCATGTGTACAGCACAAGGGTAGATTTTTTCATCTGATTGTCCATTCATGAAAATTATCACAAACTTCAGGCTGCTGAAAAGCGTGCAGCTTGGTCAATGCAAAATCATACTCATTTTACAGTAGCCTATTTACAGTGTACCTATTTAATTAATGCTATTGGTCTAATTCGGAGAACATGGCTTGTTTTTTAATCAGTACATGCCTTGTTCGCTTGTATTTGTGATAGTGTAAAGTTGACTGCAAAATGCTGTACCATAGAACTTTGATTGATAACTTGTTTTTCTTTTCTTTTTTTTGGCTCATTGTAACTGTTTTCAGTGCAGGTTCTGTTAGATTTTCCAATCGCAGAGTAGTCGCAGAGCGCTTTTTAACACTGAGTACCTCCACAGAAACCGCTTAAAGTTTTCAACCCCCATCCCCAACAAAAGGGTGCAAACACTGTCACATTTAAGTTAATCGATGACAGGAACACTTTCCAAAGTAAGTCCTCCAACTGACCCAACCTACAAAACCAGAGACTCGAGGTGACTCGACTTAAGAGATCCTGTGACTCGATTTAAGAGATCACGTGACTTGGAGAGGCTTGACCAAAATACATTTTTCACTTGAGGTGACTCGAGGTGACTCGACATGACTTGAACCAACTAAGACTCGAAGTGACTCGACTCGAGATGACTCGACTCGACTCGAATTGCTAAAGACTCGACTTGACTCGAGACTCGACACCTTGCGACTCGAGGTGACTCAAACCTTAACTAAGACTCGAAGTGACTCGACTCGAGATTAGGGAAGACTCGACATGACTCGACTCGACTAGAATTGCTAAAGACTCGACATGACTCGAGACTCGACGCCTTGTGACTCGAGGTGACTTGAGACTCGACATCAAGTGACTCGATTACAACACTGATTGTAGGCCAATAGGCTATACCGTAGTGATATTGTTGCAGCTTGGACAAGTAACGGGCATCTGATTGTACCGCTGTGTAGGCCGGGCTTAATATCCGTAATTTTATCCAATAACAGCTTTCTCAGTAAGCCTACTAGGCTATAGTGTGATCAGTTTTCATACTGCAGCCTAGCTCAACGTAGAATATCACATGTTTTAATTTAAACATAGGCCTACTGTCATCTAGCCGCCAGTAGGCCTACTACAGTATAGTAAGGTGCCCGTCGAGTGCACGTCTAGCCAAACATTCCATGTCACAATCTTGGTTTGGTAGATTTCTTAAGTGCTTATTCGACGGACACCCCATTAAACTAGGCTACTAACTAATACTAGGCTGTAGTTGAGGAAAGGAGCAGTGACCGTTGACCCATATCATACCACTCAAAGCAAAGTTGCGTTTATTAGTCCGTACTGAAACAACTAACAAAATACAATATTTTTGTTAACTTTATTGTGTTATTAGATTGCTCAGTGAGACGTTGGACCTAGCTCGGTTGAGCCTCACGTTAGGCCCAGCCTTACGCCTATTGGTGTTACCTGACATAGGCTAATTGTATTCTGCACCAGGTACAGTGTGTAAGTAACCTTGTAAAGTTGTCTGAATCTTTTAAACAATACAGTGATATGTTGTAAGTAATTTATTTTTCAGTTTAATACTTCCTTGTGGCATTTGAGACGAATACCATTCAGTGAAGTGAAAATTTCTAGATAGTACCAGTTGAGTCCATAAACAGTGGTTACGGTTCCCGTAACTACATTTCTAGTTGTATTTGTATTCTTAAAGAGTATCTACCTCTCCAATAAGGAAGTTACTTGTGGTTAGCAAAGGCTGGCCATATTGCCTGAATAGAGTGTCAATATGCATTTCAACGATACTTTGCCCCTAAGTAGGAACCTTCCTATGATACCTGGCGTGAAGGTGCCTTGATGGGCCCAGGGGTTCGTAAGGGAGGGGGAGAAATGAATTTTTTCGTTGTTTTAGATGACTTGAATGGTGCTATCTTAAAAAAGCTTTATTTGATAGTATTTTAAAATAATTTTCATACTTCACTGAATTGGTAACTGTTATTTTCGTTTTGGCATGGAATCCCTCCAAAATTGGTATCATGAAGCTCTGGGTTAATTTATAAAATGCCGACATTAGTTCGATGGTTTTTAAGTGACTTCAAAATGACACTACAAGAGTGTCTACCAACCAGTTAACAAAAATTGTAGTTTAACTAATTTTGAACGGAAATCTAAATGAACAGCTTTCGATTGGAATGATCCAGAGGGTAGTAAAGATATAACAAAAGGCGTAGATGGCTAATGAGCGCTTTTTTCTGTGCAAATGCGCTTAATGAAATAGCTCTTGTAATAAGTAATATACTTCAAATCAGGTACAGGAAGCTAGGAAGCTACTCACTGCCCTTAAATGGCCTCCTGGTGCAAGCCTGAGGTTGGCTCGCGTAGATACGCCCGTCCATTTTCAGATTATCGTCGTACTACTATTCATTAGACATAAGGTATCATGGAATGCGCAAGCAAACCCCTCCGAAACTTGCTTTAAAAATAGTGTACAAGTCATGTCCGTATCTTTGAATACATACTTTCACAATGGTCTTAAAGTAAAAAAATATAACTAGTGGGTAGAGCCCGCGGAGAGCCTGAACATGCTGCGAGTTTGCGTAGGATTTACTAACATTTTCATGGCTTGTGATAGAAACTTCCTAAACTAGGATTCATCACTCGGTTGGAAACCCACCTCACCCTACCTCCTTCAGCTGTCTATATCATAAACGCCTTTTGAATTCATTTTAAAAAAATCGAAAACTTTCAAAAATCTATTGAGGGAAGCGCACTTACCTTGTTCCGTGCTGGCGGCACTGCAGACCTCCTCTAGTATAGAATCTTATGGGATAAATATGTTAATTGCACATTTTTTCCGTGAAATATTTTTTCTTGTCCTCTTTTGGATATCAATAGCACAAGAAAAATTTCAAACTTGCTTTTGTGTCTCATACTTGCTACGATATTTTAGTCGTTATGTTTTGAAAGGCAGTGCGGCAGCCAGCAGGGGGCAGGGAGAGAGAGTCCCAACAGAAATTTTAGGGACGCGGTGGGCGATGTTGAAAAAATGAAGGAGAGCAAAAGAAAAAACAGCGAGGAGGGAGAGATGGAAAGTTGGTGGGACGGAGTGAGCTAGTGTACGGGTCTAGGGGGAAGGTTATTGGGAAATAGTGGCTTCAAAAGTGTGACTCTTTTTATTATATTAAAAACTAAGACGAAACAGATTAACTGAGAAATTGAAACAAAGTGTTTGGGAAGAGGTGAATTTAAACTTATTGTTGACTCGAGGTTTCGACTGGCCATACATGAGTCTGTTGCTTAATACGCAGTCAAAAACAACACGAGTATGCGGATCGAAGATGAGTGATGACGATTGAATCCGCAGCAGAACGGACGGCGTATTTGTTTTATGCAGGATGAATTGGCAATAGGCCTTCGAAAAGCCAATCAAAACCTTCGATATTAATGACCTCATCGCTTCTGAAAACAGTGTTCCGGATCTTTTCTCCTTTTTTCAACAGATTATGCCTTGGGGACTGAAGCCTAACTTTTTTCGAAGTGAGCCAACCGCTCGGACAATTGACCTATATAAGTTATAAATAAGTGCAGATTCTCTTTAGTGTAGGCTTACCCGAAAAATTTTCGCGCGCGTCGCGCGTTTACAATTTCACAGTTCAGATTCCGAAAAACGGTAAATCTATGTAAATCTATGTTTCTCTAGTATATACAAATTTTATGCAATATATGCACCGCAATGGCATGGTGTGCAGTACACAAGTTTTCTTCAAGTCCCCCTTCACCAACCCCTCGACAGCATCAGGGCAGTCGGGTCTTCGGGTCACTGGCCTCCCCTTCGGGAAGTCTGTCCCCCCTCCCGTTGGGCAGATCCTTGTGCCACCCCTGCGCACTTTTAAAAACCCCTGGGGAGAACACTGGGATCTAGTATATATAGAAGCATTATTTTATAGTCCAGGCCGAAATGTAACCTTTTTGGGGTTTGCATTTTTTTTGCTATATTTGGTAAAACTTTGATAAGATGTAGAGTAGACATCATACAGTCAGAAAAGTATGTGCTCCTTTTTTCATATGCAAGGGGGAGGGTAGCCAGCCAATTCAAATGGCGGCCATTTTGTTCATTTTGGCTGATTTCGCTCAAGAAGGGCTCTGTTACGCCATCATTTGGGGTTTAAAACCTTTTTAGGAGTAAATTTGGTAAAATAAACACAGTCTCCCACAACATACTGAAAGTTTTTCCCAAAATATTGATCCGTTTTGTTGTAGTGATCTGTCGAATATGGCCCTTTTCACAAAAAACCTGGAATTTTGGCAATTTTAGCGCCTAAGGACAAATTTGAGTATAAGATTCTCTTAAACTGTGTATTCCAATGACCTATCCTTTTGTTAATGGGCAGTCCTATAGCCAAGTAGTACGTTGGAAAATTTGGACTCCAAGATTCAAACCTACATGAAATGAGTGCTACTGAAAATTCGCAAATTCTTTGTTATTTGTAAGGAAATTTTGGCCTCTGGGGTCATTTTTTATTGCCCAATATTTCCTTCAATTAAATAACTAGAACTACTGATCTCTCTGCTATTAAAAAAGTAGATTGCTAAGACACAAATCAATTTTGAAAATTTTAAAAGCAGGCAAATCTTCCACTGGTGTAGTTTTGCCACAACAAGAAAAGTTTGAACAACGATGATTTTTTTTAGAGCCACACAAGATCTTACGTCTTCACAAAATTGGTACTCATGTGCCTCAGTAGTACACAGAAAAATTCTCCGTCAGATGAAACGGAATATTGAAGGAAACCCAAATATTGAAAATTACTCATTTTTAGTAACAAATACGGTTAAAAGGGCATTTTTGAACAGCAATATCTCCTGTGCCACAAGATGCTCCCATCTTCACGAAATAGGCAACCTTGTGCCTAAGTAGTAAAGAGAAAGAAATTCAAGTCGCAAATCAGAATGGGCATAAAAGAAAGGAAACCCAAGTATTGTGATTTCTTCACTTTTCCTTGAAAAAAATTGGGTTTAAGCGCACTTTTGAGCTGTAATATTTCTACAGGTATCACATAAGGTGCTCTCATCTTCATGATATGTAGAGTCTTGGGCCGTGGTAGTACACAAAAGGAATTTTGACTCTCAGATGAGAATGGACATAAAATGACGGAAACCCAAATTCTGCCCAATTCTGTGATTTTCGTCAGTTTTCCTTCAAAATATGGGTTCAGGGGGACTTTTGAGCCTTAATATCTCTATAGGTATCATACAACATGCTCCCATGATATGGGCAGCCTTGTGCCGTGGTACTGCACAGAAAGAATTTGGACTCTCAAATAAGAATGGGCATGAAATTGTGTAATTTCAAATATTGGGATTTTTCAGTTTTCCTTGAAAAATATGGGTTTAGGAAGTCAAATGTTTTGGAACCAGGAATCCGCTTGGGTACATTGGGGGCGCCTATTTTAATACGAGCGTCATTCAGCACAGTTGACAATTGCTTTCTCTTTGTATCTAGTGTTCAGAGGGTAATTAACCAGGGATGTATATTGATTCTAATCCTGGACCGCCATTTATCGTTCCTGTAAACCGACTGAATGTCTTGTCAGTCTCCAGCCCCTTTTCCAAAGACCGATAGGGTAGGCAATCCTCGCCCTACATCTCTGCTTCATAGCCTAACCGAGTATGAATGAAATGTGTATACAGACCACCCAAAATCGCAAAATTAAACGAGACCCTAAGTTGAAATATGATTAAGATTCTACTTACCTATCACAAGAGCAAGGGCTTATATGGAGAAATGTACACCTGTCAGCTTCAGTTTTCAAAGAGTTGAGAAATGAACATTCCCTTTCATTACTTTCGAAAAGAGGTGGGTCTGTCTAATACTGGTTAATCAGGGCTGGGCATTTAAACCCTTGTTCCTGTGATAGGTAGGTAGAATCTTAATCAAACTCAACTTAGTGTCTCGTTTAACTTTACGATTCTACTTCCAATCACACTCACTAAGTACTTATATGAAGACTTCAAAGCAATGTTCATGAGCAACACAGTATCTCTTCTATTTTTCATTTTCATTAATTCAAAATTAATTTTACACCACATTTTTTTCTCTAAACTCAATGTCTTTCTTATCTCATTTCAACTTTTCACTCCATTACCTTTCATTATTTTCATCTCTTGATCAACCTCCTTACCTTATTTCTGTTCCATTATACATTTTCCCTCTAACTCAATATGATAACTTTAATTTCTTACTTTCTTTCTGTAAAATTATTGCTCAAAACTAAACATTGGAGAGCTCCTCCTTTTTGGTGCATAACCAAAAGGTCACGTGTTACTTATAACAGTCTGAGCTTGTGCTATTGGTCTTTTATAAAAAGTTTGCAAAAGTTCTCTCTGACTTCCAGCCAACTGTTTTTAATATTTCTTCAATTGGCAAGTTTTTATTACATTCTGCTGATGAAGCTGCGGCTCTTACACTATGAGCTGTGTATTCATTCTTTAGCCCTGAACTTGACATGACCCCCTTGATCCTCTGAGTCAAAATTTGCCTTGTAACAGGTTTGTAAGGCGGTTTGTAACTAATGAATAACCTGGCAATGGTACCTCTCAAGGGCGCTGTGACTTCCAAGTAGCGTTCTAGAAGCTGATTAATATCTAATTTATCATCAGATGGGAACGAGTCCAGCTATATCTGCGGTGGCACTATTCCAGGTCGAGATTGCTTTAGGAGATTTGTTAGGATGAAACAGTTTTATTGGCCTTCTTATACATGTTGCTTATGTCCAAACTTTTTATAGTTTGTAAACGCTGTGCTGATATAAGAGCAACTAACATAACTAGCTTGAGTGATAACCGTTTCAATGACAAAGCTGATGTAGGCCAAAGTTTGCATAAATAGTCAGAAACATTAGAAACGTCCCAAGTTTGCTTGTATCTAACAAGCATGTAATCAATGCTGATAGAGCACACTTCGCAGTGTTAATAGGGCTATAACCCAGGACTTTCTTAGACAACTCTGTTAAGAACTCAAGAACATCCACTATAGAGGGAGAATATGGATCAATCTGTTTTCTACTTGCAAAGATGAACCAGTTATTTTGATGACTGACGTATTGCTTTTGAGCTGATGTACGCCAGGAAGCAAGTAAAGTGGAGGCAGTTTCATTTGAAATTCCAGTACTTCTTAGTTGTTCCCGGATATCAGACATGTCATTAAATTGGAAGACTCGTAAAGTGGATGCGGATCCTTTTCCATAGGTTGAGTCAGAGTGTTTTTCTCTTCGGCAGTGCTTTTGGCATATCTATGATCATGTTCATGGGAACAGAGTACCACCGTTGACTTCGCCAGCATGGCACTACTATGGTCCCCTTGATTTGTCCCTTTTTATCTTCCGAAGTACACTGGCAATCAAGCTGAATGGGGGAAAGGCATGGAAGAATTAATTACACCAATATATTGAAAATGCATTTACAAATAAGGCATCTGGGTCAGACCTCCATGAGACATATGGTGTAATTTGCTTGTTAAGGAGGGAAGCAAACAGGTCAACGTCAGATTTGCCCCACAAAAAAGATATGGATAGTTACGAAAATTTTTGTATTCAACATTCATTCGATGTTTTTCTTAGCCGATCTAGATAACGTACCGGCAGTATGGAATGTGGTAACATGACAGCCAAATATTTATTTCAGAGGCCCAGGTCCAAATACATTTCACCTTTGCCAAGGAGTATAAATTATGTTTTTTTCTAGGTTGTTGAAAATAATTACAAACTTTGAAACATAAACATCTTGAGGTCGATGCAAATTAAAACACCATTTTGTTCCTTGATTTGCACCTTCCATAAATAAGTTTTATTTGAAATGAGTGAGAGACACCTTAACATCGGAGCGGACATTCGTTACCATGTACAAAAAGGTTTGTCAAAAGTCCACCACGATTTTGATCATGCAATAATGCCTATTCAGAGTTCGTTTTAAACAATTGAGTTCAAATTCAAACCTCTGGATAAAGTTGAATTTGCCCCTAGCTCAGAAATATTACTGAGAAATACATATACCTTCGAATACAATAATTATGGCAAATTAATGTTTACATTTGCCAAATACGTATGACCTTTTCCAAATTAGGCATGCATAACCAAAACCGACTAACCATGCAGCTGCTTCAGTGATTTTACGAAATACTCATTTTCTCACTACCTTTTCCTTTTGGGAAGTGAAATTTTCGAACACATCAGATCTCAAAATAAAAAGTGTAGCAGCGACCTACAAGGCCTGGGAAGTTTTGTTTCCAGCAACCTAGGATGCATTTTTGGCAAAAATCTTCTTGGAGCGCCATGCGCCCGCAAAGTGATGGTGGCCTACTCATTAAAAAGCTGGATACGCATAAAAAGAGCCAGAAATTAAAGACTGCTGGCCTTCAGCAGGCTTAGCAGATTCAATATCTATCCAGTGGGGACACCAAAGGGGGGCACTGGGGCAAATGCTATCAGTCAGAACCTTTTCCCCCAGTTGCCCCAACCCCCACTCAACTCATGAGTATCACGGAATAGCGTAATACATTAAACCGATTTGGAATCTTTGTATTGGATGATGCACTATGAACTAAAATATACCTTCACTGAGACTTAATTTTTCACTCAGAGATATGCTTAAACCTCAGTGTTTCCTGCTTCGCACCGTGGACCCAGCGAGGCTTTGTTCGTGGACCCCACCAGTTGGGTAGATAATTTGGAATCTTTCCATTGGATGATGTATTATGAACCAAAATATACTTATCTTGAAACTTAATTTTTCACCCAGAGATGTGCTAAACCCTCAGGGCTTCCGGGGGCTTTGCTCCTGGAACCCACCGAGGAACCCTAAGGCCGGCCCCTTAATTCCACCCGCTAAAGCTCGCGTCTCCCTCTCGATTTCGAACAATGCGAGAAAAATTTTTTGCTTGCATTTACTTTTTCCCTCCATTTGCCCCGGCTCCACTTTAAAAATCCTGGTGCCGCCACTGTATTCATTTCTAAATTAGCTTTGATAGCCGAGCTTACGGCTGAATCAGTAACCTGATCGAATTTATCAATTGAAGACATATGACTTTTAGTTTTACCTTCTCACCTGTCTAACTGCTACTGCCAAGCGACAGATTAGACCGACAAGTTTTCTTTGGGTTGGGTGAACGAATAAAGGGCAAATTAGTTCGCTTGCTCACCATAGGACAAAAGTGGTAGGCCTAGTGTGCATTACAGTGGTCTGTTTCTTGCAACAGGTACGCACCTTACAGACGTAGGCTACGAGGAAGAGTTTTATGAGGTTTTACGGCTCAGTTTCTAACCAATTGGTTTAAGTCGAACCGGTCACGGCCTTTTTTCCAGTTGTGGCTCTCTGTCTTGTTTTTCCTACTCCATTGCTTATGCTGAGCACCAAGCACAATGGCAGTAGGTACTATTTTTAAAGTCGTTGGTATGACCCGGCAAGGAGCTACCCGTACGGCAACAACGTCCAGTTTGTACCCGCTGTCAATTTCAGAATTGTTTTGGAAAATAAACTGTACAAAAGCGTATGCAAAGTGTTAACCTAATCACCAAGATACCCGACTTGCTTTGTGGATGATAGGCTGTACAATAATCCACAACAACCTACTAATTTTAATAAAAAAAGCGATTCCCCACAGTCACTCATGTACACACAAAGGTAATGTTGCAAAATGTAAACAAACCACAACGCTCCCAGTTTCAAGAGTTACCTCTGCGTAAACACAAAGAGTGCCACCGGATCTAGAAATTCTCGGTGCGTCAGATTACAAGCACAGTAGGTAGCCTAGTAAATATAATGTAGCCTACCACAGCCTAACTGGGTAAGCGAGTATCCTTGATGCTTACACTGCACATGAACTAGGCGGACAGGTGTTCCATATCTCTTGAGCTAATCATGACCCAAAGTGGGGTAAACACACCACAGCTACCCGAATTAAGTCCTAAGTGTCAGAGTACAATCTTGACAAGGTACAATGCGTTTTCATGACAATGCACCCACACTACAAGTCCGGTAGCTCTACTCAATATATGAGTTAATTATGTGCGACACAGAGCTCAATGTCTGGGTTACTTTTTTATGACATCGCCTCAAGTTCGAGTTACATATCTGAGGACATCTTCAGGAATACATTGGTTAACTACCTGCAGGACCGAGCTCAATGTGTACACAACTCATCCATGGCTTTTTTCTCATTTTATTAGTTATCCACCTATTGTATCATCCTCTTCTTTCTTTTGGTCACTCATCTGCAGCCCCTCCCTAAATACAGTAATACTCATCTGTCAGTGGCACCAGTGTCTACCTAGCGGTATATGTGGCACCTTCTTCAATGTCTCAGTGTATGATTACATATTTGTTGCACCTTTGTTAATGTATGGCCCTTACAAAAAAGGTGTGTCAACCTGTGTCTGTAACCACGCGTGATCACGCGTGAAAGACAAAAGAAAGCACGCGTGTTCTTGGGTGACAACTTGCGTAATTGGAACGCTCTGGACACAGGTTTGACACAGGTTTGGCACAGGTTTGACACAGGTTGACACACCTTTCCTGCCTTTAATCTCAAAACAAAGGTTTTGTCTCAGAATTCTTTGTTAACATTGGTTTTAATTGCCGCACATTTTGCATGTAAAACCTGTAAAAACCTTTGGCAAACCTGAGTCAAACCTGTCGCAAACCTAAGTCAAACCTGTAGCAAAATGTGGCAACTGGCCAACCTGT